>CM062817.1:1950026820-1950337148 GCA_031772625.1 Pinus tabuliformis
GATGGGTTTTCTACAACAGTTTCGTTTAGTCATTAGATATAAAAAGGACATACACAATAAAGTTGCAGATATGTTATCTAGACCAACTATAAATGCATCTACTATACTTAAGCATAATTCAGTATTGCATGAGAGCTACATTGAACAATATGCTCAAGATATAGATTTTAAAGATGTATATGCAACTTTAAGTTAAGGAAAATGAGTAGAAGAATTGGATTATCATATTAAGGACCAACTCTTGTATCATTGTGGGAAGCTATGCATTCCACAAACTGAAAGAGTAAAGATAATTCGAGAAGCACATACTTCTCTAATATTAGGTCACTTTGGTGTAAGTAAAACGGTTGCACAACTGCAAAGATTTTGTTATTGGCCGAAAATGAATGAGACAGTTTCTAGATATGTAAGAGGGTGTACCATGTGTGCTAAAAGTAAGCCCAGCAATAGAAAACTAGGCTTGTACACTCCACTACCATTTCCTTCTCATCCTTGGGAAAGTGTTTCCATGGAATTTGTTGGAGGACTGCCTAAATCTAGGAAAGGTCATGACTATTTATACGTTGTTGTGGATAGGTTTAGCAAAAAGTGTACTTTAATACCTTGTAACAAATATATTACAGCTGAACAAACTGCAAAGTTGTTCTTTCAGCATGTATGGGTTCATTTTGGATTACCCACTTCCATAATATCTTATTGAGATACCCGATTTGTTGGGAATTTTTGGTCAAGCTTGTGGGAATCGATGGACACCAGGCTGAAGAAAAGCATAGCATTTCATCCGCAAACAGATGGCCAAACAGAAGTGCTCAACAAGACAGTGATCCAGTTGCTCAGAGGCTATTGCAGTAAGCATCACAAACTTTGGGATGAACATTTATGCTATGTGCAGCATGCTTACAATCGAGCTAAACATTCTTCTACACAGAGATCTCCTTTCGAGACCTGTTTTGGTTTCACACCAAGGTCTCCCTTGGATTTTGTCTTTGGTAAAGACATAGCAGTTGATGGACATAGTGATGTGGAAAAGGAAACCAAGTTCATTGAACAAATCTAAGAGATTCACCAGGAAGTACAAGAATAGCTGGAAAAGAGCCAAGCCAAGTACAAGGCAAGGCATGAAAAGCATCGGATGGAGCATAGTTTCCAAGTTGGTGACCAAGTCTAGTTGTATGTTAGCAAAGACAGAATGCAAGGTGAAAGTAAGAAGCTGAAGCCAATAAGGTATGGACCTTTCAAGATCCTTGAGAAAATTGGTGAGAATGTTTTTTGCCTTGATCTACCAGCTTACATACACATCTACTCATTTGTTAATGCAAACAGCTTGAGACTATTTGAACCTTCATTAATTGAAGATCCCAAAGAGCAAAGTCAATTGCCTTCTATTGATGATTTGTTACCTGAATATCTTAATGAGTTGTAGGAAGATGCAGTTCTTGTTGTAGATCTAACCCAGAAATATATGATAATATAAATAAACCCAAGAATAACAAGATTTGAATATAGAAATGTTTCTCTTTATTGATCAAACCCTTAAGGTAGGGCAACACCATACATTCACTCCTTAAGGAAGGAGAACACTCCACAAGCCATATGCCTGTTCATACAATAATCCTTCACTATCTCCCATGTGGAGTCTCTAGCCTCTATATAGGCCTCATACATACAATACCATGGATCATTACCATGGTTCCCTCATACCATCAAACTAATACCATGGGCCCATTACATTATTATTAACTACTTGTGGTCCCTTACATGACATGGGTTAACCACCTTATTTATTACTATGGCCCATCCCATTATTACATTATTACCTTGGGTACCTCCCTTGGTACCCCATATTATCCCCCGTAGGTATATAACGTTCCACCCCCCTAAGCATGTTTCGTCCTCGAAACATGGGAAGAACACAAATAATAAGATCTACTCAAAAGAGTAGTCCACTGATACCATGCACATGCATCTAGCCATCCAAGAGAAAGGTGAACCCTCAATCTCGCTGGTGCCTCACTCGCTTGAGATGGAAGTTGACCGTGGCAACTCTTCTGTGTTGATGTGTAGTAGGTGGATCTTCTCTCCTCGCTATCCGTCATGTGACTACTTGGTTTCCATCTTGATGGTTGTCTTGCGGGGTGATGTGGGTGATGATATGTTGAAGTTTTAACCCACGATGTCTTTTTCTTTAATTCACCCTACTGTGGTGCCTGTTGTGGTGTCTTCTTTTCCAATATGACTTCAACCACTGAACCCTCATCAGATGTGTCAGCACCTGTTACCTTTTCGGCTTTAGCCTCTGTTTGTGTTTGATTGTCGACCATCAACTGCTCATCATCTGATATGTCAGTCTCTGTAACATCTTCTGCTTCAACCTCCTTGGACTCTACCTGCTTATTAATGGAAATATCCTGTAATGTAATTTTCTTCTTTTTATACCCGAGCTTCAGGAATTTCTTCTGCACATTAATATTTATAGTACCCACAGATTCCATCCAAGGATATCCCAACACAACATCCATATTATCCATCTCTGAAGTATAAAAATCACCATGCAACACATACTTATCCATAGAAATCTTCAAATCCTTATAAATTTGCACATCCTTATCATCAACCAGTGTATTTTCAATATGTTTTGCTGGGACTTGCAATTTTTTTGCCAAATTAAGATTGATAAAATTATGTTTACCACTAGGATTGATAGAAACAATGATCTTCTCTTTATGAATCAATCCATGAACCTGCAGTAAGGAGACACCCGTAGCAATTAACCCCTTATATGTCTCATTCTCCTTTTTTCTAGCCCGAGACCATTTGTCACGCCCCTACACCTGCGGTGATCTTCCAACCGCTTGTAGCGAGGTGCGGCACCACCGAACGCTTTCTTTTTAACAATACTAACATTCGTGGACTACGCCTACTCCAACATTAACATACTTAGTTTGTGTTTCACAACCAAGTAAAAGCATTATCCTTTATACTTTAATGAAGCCCATACTCATTCATTATCCATATGCAATTAACCGAGGACATCATTAATTGCAAACAAGTATAAAGGGGAGGGGCAACTCCCCGTAATGTGAGTCTGCCCGACAATTTTATTAAAATATCAGATTTACAATGTACAAGTGTTCCTTGCCAAACCAAGTCTACACTTAGAATATTTTTACAATACAAGCAACCTGCTTTACAACCGTGTGCACCCTTGCACAAGAAGAAGTGCTCACCCGAGCCACTCAACCTTCCCACCAAGTCCTGCACACATAACCTGAACCTCTACACCTCAACCGGCATAAAAATACCAAAACTGCACTCTAGATGAACTACGCATGAGATATGCGTATCCTCTTTTACCCTTGCGCAGGTTTTTTACCCCTTATGCGTATGAGAGAGCAAGTTCAATGATGATACAAATGAGCTCCATCCTTGTCTTACTTATACGCTTCCTTATGTGATATTACATGGGGGTGTTAGCCCATGGCCGACCCCACGATCCATTAACGCATGTCTCCATAACATGTCGGCTTGGTTAATGCTTTATGCTTCATGTTTAATGCATATAAGTCTTCGTACATTCCTATATTATATGCGTACAAGCGTGGAGTAACACTTAGTCAATTTTCCACATGCTCCATAACGTCGCATGGTTTCGTCGCATTGTGTCGCACATCCACTGCCGCTCGTCGCAAACCCGTCGCACAATCGGTTGTGGCACGCCCATCGTGCGCCCGTGCCCGGTGCCCGTCGCACAATCACCCGGAGGCCTTACATTCTCCTCCACCTGAAATCGTTGTCGTCCTCGACAACATACCATCATCCATGATGTTGACTCCTCCACATAAGGCAAACATCACTGCAACATATGTAGAACCACTGTCTCCACCATGTCTCGGCCTAGTGACCAACTGCCACCAAGCTCACCATACCAAAGTATGTATCTCCATAATCCATGCTCAGGTCCATGGAAACTCCATCCATCTCATCTGCAACATGTTGTCCATGTGTGTGTCTCCTCCAAAGTGAAGAGATCATCTCATCAAACCGACTCTCGATGTGCCCCATTCAGGTCCATGAAGCCCTCTCCATCATCTGCAATGTGCCATCCTCAAGTCTTCATAGAAACAAGTATGCACTTGTCTCACCTATCCATGTGCTGCCCATGATCCTCGATCAAATCAGCTTTCATGTATAGAAAGTCGTTGAGTCTCGGCTCAACCCATGCTCAAGTGTATCACCAAAGCATCATCATCATCATCATTGTAACTCCATCACTTCAAAGTGCCTCATCGATCCTCCACATCAAGGCACTCTTCCAAGCCATGCCCATACATGTACTTTGGAAGTATGCATCCCATACTGCATCAAAGTCACCTGACCTCAGTTCCTCAATGCATTAGATCTTCTAAGTCCACCGTACATGAAGTCCCTAAAAGTCACAACAATCTCATGTCATCATGAGCTCCATAAGCCATCCCCCAACCAACACCTTAGCAAGCATACAATATGCCTCAGCTCCCCATGTAGTAGGAATGCTCCATAACTGCTCACAACTCCATCCAAGTCTTCAATCTTATCAACTCTTGATGTGCCCCATTCAGGTCCATGAAGTCCTCTTCATCATCTGCAATGTGCCATCCTCAAGTCCCCATGTCACACTAGCAAGTCCTCCTGCATAACATTCCTGTCCTATCACTCCTCTTTGGATGTCCCTTGACATCTCTACAAGTGCTTCCACACAATGTCCTTGCATAGGTCTATCATACTCCATATCTTCAAGTCTCCAACCTGATGTCCATGACTAAGTTGCCCATGTAGTCCAACCAAGTAGACACATCACAACATCTGGCCATCCCATCCAAGTCTTCAACTTTCGGTTTAGTGAACTCGGTCACCCAACCATCTCATCATCATGTCATGAGTCCCTTCATCATAGCTCCTCCACCAAAGTGTCCATCAAGACTTGCTCTTGGTCTCGGCCATGACAAGTCCACCCAAAACATCACAAGTGTGTGCCCTCCTCAACCCATCCATGAGTCATGCCGGGCACTTAGCCAATTCTTCATGTGGCTAAAGCATGACACAATCCTTCATAATGATCATCAAGTTCCACCCTTGTCACGGGTCCTTGCACCTTTCATCATAAGGTCACAAGTAACCCCAACAAGCCCTGCAACAATCGACAATCCTTGCTTTTCCATACAAGGTCCCATCATAGTCATCCATGGTAAGATCCTCCATAGCATAGGCAAACTGGCTTTGCCCTTTCCTGCACATGGTCCATCTTCCAAATGCCCAAATGAAACACAAGTATCAATACTTACTTCATCATCATGACGCTCCTCCCTGTGAGTGACCTCATCCATCCATGTTGACAAACTGCACGATCCTGGTTCAACTTGATCAGCCTCAAGTTCATCCTCCATCGTAGTCATGTGTGCAACATCTTCATCACAGAAGGGGACAACAATAGCCTTGTTGCCCTTCAAGAATTCTTGTCCGAGTATCACATCGAAGTCATTCATCTCCATCACTATGAAGTCCAACTGACCCTTCCATTCTTTCATCTGCACAGGTACATCGTGTATCAAACCTGCCACCTTAGCTCTAGAGTTCACTGCCTTGACCTCCAGCCCAGTCTCTTTTGCTAACCGTGTTGTCATAAAGTTATGTGTAGCACCCGTGTCTACCAGAGCTTGAATGGTCTTGCCATGAACCATCAAGTCTACGAAACCCAGACTATTCATCCATGATTTCTCCATAACCTTATCTGCATCGGCTTCACCTGTCATCAATTTCCAAGTGTCCTCACACTTGCTCCACCAGCTCCTGACCGAGCTCTGATACCAACTGTCACGCCCCTACACCTGCGGTGATCTTCCAACCGCTTGTAGCGAGGTGCGGCACCACCGAACGCTTTCTTTTTAACAATACTAACATTCGTGGACTACGCCTACTCCAACATTAACATACTTAGTTTGTGTTTCGCAACCAAGTAAAAGCATTATCCTTTATACTTTAATGAAGCCCATACTCATTCATTATCCATATGCAATTAACCGAGAACATCAACAATTGCAAACAAGTATAAAGGGGAGGGGCAACTCCCCGTAATGTGAGTCTGCCCGACAATTTTATTAAAATATCAGATTTACAATGTACAAGTGTTCCTTGCCAAACCAAGTCTACACTTAGAATATTTTTACAATACAAGCAACCTACTTTACAACCGTGTGCACCCTTGCACAAGAAGAAGTGCTCACCCGAGCCACTCAACCTTCCCACCAAGTCCTGCACACATAACCCGAACCTCTACACCTCAACCGGCATAAAAATACCAAAACTGCACTATAGATGGACTACGCATGAGATATGCGTATCCTCTTTTACCCTTGCGCAGGTTTTTTACCCCTTATGCGTATGAGAGAGCAAGTTCGATGATGATACAAATGAGCTCCATCCTTGTCTTACTTATACGCTTCCTTATGTGATATTACATGGGGGTGTTAGCCCATGGCCGACCCCACCATCCATTAACGCATGTCTCCATAACATGTCGGCTTGGTTAATGCTTTATGCTTCATGTTTAATGCATATAAGTCTTCGTACATTCTTATATTATATGCGTACAAGCGTGGAGTAACACTTAGTCAATTTTCCACACGCTCCATAACGTCGCATGGTTTCGTCGCATTGTGTTGCACATCCACCGTCGCTCGTCGCAAACCCGTCGCACAATCGGTTGTCGCGCGCCCATCGTGCACCCGTGCCCGGTGCCCATCGCACAATCACCCGGAGGCCTTACACCATTTGTCCAAAAAGATTTTTTCAAATTTTGCATCTGAAAGTGTGATCAACTGCTGGTTGTCAAGTGATGAATTCCATTTTTGAGCCTCATCTCTCATATTAAACAGCATTGGAAGCTTCCAATATGTCCCATATGTGGACTTGTATCCTTGTATGAATTCTTCAATAGTAGGACCATCATCTTTTCCTGTAAAATATAGAGTCGTCATGAAGAGGGTTTTGAGAAAAAATTCGCTAACTTGGTGAAAATTTGAAATTGTCACAGTTTCGTCAATATTGCTCAGAATCCTTATTATGACCTGTTTACAGAAATGGAACAATCATTCTGCATCTGCCCATGTGATAGAAATCTTGATCCAAGCACTAGAATTCCAGATCTGCGCTGCAACTCTCCCGCCGTCACCAAAATTTCTGCAAAAAAGAGCTGATTTTAAATCAGCGATATCTCCCTCATTCGGACTCCGATTCGACTGATTTTTTTTTTGAAATCAGCTATTTTTTCACATAGAATCCAGATCTACAATTATATTTTGCAGATCTTGCACCAGGACGTCCATATCTGTGCCACAAACTCGCTGCCCTGAAAATTGTCTACAACCCCACTGATTTTTAAATCAGCGATATCTCCAGCATCCGGACTCCGATTCAACCGATTTTTTTTTGAAATCGGCTATTTTTCCACAAAGAATACAGATATACAATTATATTTTGCAGATATTTCACCAAAATGTACAGATTTTATCTGCAAACTCGCTGCCCCCGAAATCCTGCAAAAAAAAAAAAAAAATCTCCACTTTTGTGCCCAAGAAAGTGCTATGATACCACTTGTTATAGATTTAACCCATAAATACTATAGATCTGATACCACTTGTTATAGATCTGAGCCAAGAATATTATAGATCTGATATGATGATATAAGAGAATACAAATAAACCCAGAAATAATATGAAATGATTCTTTATTGATATCAAAACCCTTAAGGTAGGGCAACACCATACATTCACTCCTTAAGGAAGGAGAACACTCCACAAGCCATATGCCTGTTCATACAATAATCCTTCACTATCTCCCATGTGGAGTCTCTAGCCTCTATATAGACCTCATACATACAATACCATGGATCATTACCATGGTTCCCTCATACCATCAAACTAATACCATGGGCCCATTACATTATTATTAACTACTTGTGGTCCCTTACATGACATGGGTTAACCACCTTATTTATTACTATGGCCCATCCCATTGTTACATTATTACCTTGAGTACCTCCCTTGGTACCCCGTATTATCCCCCCTAGGTATATAATAGTTCTGGACAGGAAGGTAAGAACTACATGCAGAGGTGACGTTGAGTACCTCAGGATCGGACTCAAAGGTTCAAAGCCAAGCAGTGCGAAATGGATAGAAATTGAGCAAGCGAGGAAGAAATACCCTCACTTGATTGATGCTTGAGAGAAAACCAAATTTTGGTGGTCCAAAAGCTTTTTCAGTGGGAAGGCCATGATCCGAATTGGATCCTAAAACTCTCTAAGTTTTCATGACTGTTTCAATTTTGCTAAAGGATTCAAGTCCTAGAAAAGATCAAAGCTATCAGAAGGAATCCTCATAACCATTACAGTTGTGGCCAGAGCAAAGCAATGAGGACCCTCGGTCGAGTGCGCAGACCATTGGCCCATGGTAAAGCACAATGGCACGAAACTGGCAAAATCAGAGGCCAGATCAAGAAATAGAGGTGGATTCTGATAGCGCGTCCCCCTTAGTGAAGGAAAGCCCCGGAATGCGTGGACCCGAAAACACTATAAAACTTGGAAAAGTAACTGTTTCGATTCCGTATCACAGATTCCCCAAAATCGGCAGGATATCGGAAGGCTTCAAGGTGGTAAGCAGTTTTCACTGAGTCCCGCCCGATGCCAGACATCGAGTGACATGTGTCCGACGGAGGAGAGAGAAAACTGCCCGCATCGGACGAGTAAACGTCGTGCGACTTGTCCGCCCAATATGAAGGATGATCGTAGGATTTAGGGGGTCCAGATCGACGATGGAGATATATCCTAATGACTGATTGGATTTGACAGGTCAAAAGGAAAGATGACGGGGATTTAACGTCCGACGTGGATGATGAGTTGGAAAATGATTCATGTTCGTGGGCTATCTTGAAGCAAATAGATTTAATGGCCATTCGAGTATGATTCAGGGAATCTGATACCCAGGTCGTTAGCAAACAGGTGGCCACCTCCTTGCGAGGCGTTACCAAGTGATGATGACGCAGAGAAAAGGAATTCGAACGGATAGAGGAAAGGAAACCAGAAGGCTGGGAAGTAGAAACGAGCAGTCAAAGAGCAGACTGGCTTTAAAGCCATGAACTGACAGAAGCAGAGAAAGGAGACAGACAACGAAGAGACACAAAAAGCCAATAGCAGAGAATATAGAGTAGAAGCCGAGCTAACCTAAAGGCATCATCGAGCCAGACAGAGCCAGAGAGAGTCAGAGAGTTTGTGTACTCCATTGAGAGGTTCAAGGAAACTCCTCGGCATAGGCCTGTCATACTACATTGACACTCAGAGGTTGAGTTCAGTAAGGAGAGTCTGTGCACTCCATTCCTACTGACTTCATTCTGTTAGTGAAACTCGAATCGAGCTCACTGTTGTAAAAACTTTGCTGGAAAACATAATAGAGAGGCCACCACTGAAAGGCTGGACCAGGAGACGTAGCCCAGGAGAATTGGGTGAACTCCTTATTAAACTTGTTTTGTTTGCATGTTTGACTATTATGTTTTCTCTGATTGCCTCAGTGTCTATGTATTCTAGCAATCTTATCGATCTATTGCATAAGTAACATAGGCACATCCATGCACATGAGTCTGTAATATCTTTCATTCTTTATCCTGGATAAATTCCAGATAAAGTCAAGAGTTAAGGAGGAGTTCAGAGGATTTCAGAGGTTGACACTACTCAATTTGAGAAGTTCACCGGTCTTCGGAACCCAACTGGCTGCAATGCAATGTACCAAATTACTGGCCAACATAATTCATAGGGGGTCCTTGTGGCTTGACAGGGAGTACCTAATTCACGTAGATGATATTCATCGTCTTACAGGGCTATCAGTTGGAGGAAATGCATTTAACACAACATTCTAGGTAGATGCCAAGAGAGCAAAGAAGCAAAGAGAGGAGAATTACTATGCAAAATATGGAATAGAACGAGGTGGAAGGGGAGAAAAAGTTGACCTGATCAACGAAATTGACATCAGATTCACCTGCTACATCATAGTAGGTCAGACCATGAGATACTTTGTGAAGAATGAATGAACTTTAGATGTAATTTTGGTTGTGGAGCACTGCTGTAACGGTGAGGTGCTCAATTGGTCTATGTTCATCTTGAATGAGCTTTTTGAGGTCTGCGAAGATATTTACAGGTAGAGTACCAATTTCCTGTTTGGGTACATACAAATGTCTTTGGCGATGTGGAAATGGCGGCCACTAGGCGGGAGGGGGATGATGCCTATCGTTGAAGGATAGTTGTTATCAGTTCGGTGTGAGACGTGGAGAGCTTCGGGGGATCCGAGCACTGAAGAAGTAAATGGAGCAACTTTCAAAGAGTGGTATGAGATGATGCTGATTACAATCAGGTGGACATAGAGGATACCCACACCTCTAATGGATGAGTTCTCTAAGGAAGTATGGTTTGGAGCCTCGCACGGGCACACCTACCTTCGACCACACTGTGTCCATCCTAACACCTTCAAGATGAGGCCACATAAATTTCTTTTAATTGAAGAGGCACTCCACTGTGAGCTTGGATCGTGGTCAGGGGTCACTTGTGGAATTACTGAAGGGAAGTAAAAATATCTGTTCGGGGGCTTGAAGCCTCAGTTGTAAGAGGGAGAGCAGGGGAAAGTAGCCGAAAGATGCCAATTGAAGATGACCTCCACCAGATGGTACTACAAATAGAGGAGAAAATGTTCGCGCTGATGCAGACGATTGCAAGTTTTGATGGTCAATTAGGTGAGGCTCACTAGCCCTTGCAATTTCAAGGTTCCATTATGTTTTTGCCAATTATCACAACTCCGTTGGATGTAGCAATCCCCACTAGGGGTGCTCACACCCTGTTATCATTCTATAATTTTAATATTGGTAGTATAACAATAGAGGACAACATCAAACCACTTTTGAAGCTGGGATCTAGCCCTACCAGCTCCAAAGAGGGATCTCTCTTTATGATTAAACTTTGTTTTTTAAGATGATCTTAGGCTAGTTATAATTATGCTTGATTGTTTGTTTGGATTTGGTTGATTGTTTTGGTTGGTTGATCTGATTAAATTATTTTCTTTCCATTGGGCTATGGAGTTAAATAAATTTGGATATTGCATCAATATGTTTAAAAGAGTAATCACAGGGCAAGCTAGTTGCATTTACTAGATCTTTAAAGTGAATTATGAAATGAAGAAGAGGCGATTTCAGTAATGATCGAAAATCATTTAAGAATTTTTCAATCAGACTTCAGAAGAAAAACATATAGATTGTAAAAACAGTCCGAATAAGGTGTTCAATTAACAAATCTTATTTTTCACATTTCCTGTTTTACAATTAGATTTTTGGATGATTATGATGTAGAGAAAAACAATGGAAACAAATATTACAATAGGAAAACATCACCAATAAATTGCATCACAAGAATCCTATGAAAGTCTTTGTATTAATGGCACTCCAATAGCATGAAAAAGGTCCAATGCTCAATAATAAAAATAACAATTATCAAGAACTGACCCCCAATACATTGAATGAATGAAGTATTTAAACTAAATTTCCAAAAGGATTACAATGAACGTTGTTGTTATAGCACCATTTACCACTCTTGGTAGATCTGATGCTATGACTATGGCCTAGGGCAACCCTTCCTTCCAGACTTGGTCTAAAATTTTAAAAACAATGTTTTATTCCCTATACGCTACTTTTTCCTGTGATAAACACATTTACATGCGGGTCAGCATATACCAAACTCGCGTATATATGTTAAAACACTTAAAAAAATTAAATTTCCTTAATTTTAGGCGGAGTTCACAGGTTTTACTTATTACTCACCTCCTATTGCCCATGGCCCAACTGTTTCCCAACTGAAAAACCTAATTTGGAGAAGTATAAATAAACCTACATGGGAAGGCCTTAAGGGAGGAGATATGAGATATTGATACTATAGCGAGATTATCCCTGATCGAGTCTGACGAAATCCTTGTGCCTCCTGCACTCCCCAAAGCTTTAGGAAACCCTTGTTTCCTTGTTGGAGATATCCTTCATCTTTCTTGAGATATCTTTGTATTGGTGATGGAGGAAGATTGCTAAGGCCAAGAAAGGACGGATCCAGAGGACAGTTCCGCTTGGAGCCGAAGAAGGACTCAGGTCTTATTTCTCCACTTTACTTGTAGCTAACTTCAATAAAGGAATGTTGTGATGTTTTCGATATTAAACATGTTTATGCATCTATTTATATTGTAATTCTTTAATGAATCTTACATTGATGAGTAATTGTCCACTCATTTATATGATTTAAAGTTAATATCATGAACATGCTTTATGTTTCTGCTATTGTATATGTTTCATTTGAATAATTTTTAGGTTTCGAAGACATCAAGAGAAGATGAGGGTTTTCACCCTGTGGGATCTACTCAAACGTAGGACTTTTGGGTAAGGACACTCTTTACAGTTCAATAGAATAAGCATTTAGGTTGATTGCCTGAGCATTTCTTGTTGTGGTTTGCGCTTTGCTCTGTTGGGGTTCTCGACCCAAGACCCTAGGGTGGTCTCACCCGCAACAGCCGCATTGACAAAGAAATCTATTATTAATTACAAAATAACATAATTTACTAATGTGACCAAAAGAGGTGAATTTGGTGAAGTGATCTAGACGTTTGGCACTATTTTCGTGGAGAAAAGTTGCCGAGTTGCCACGATTTGGGTGTTGCGCTGGTGTAGCTGATCTTTTCTTTACTCTTGAAATTCACACAATTTATCCCACTGCTCCTCATCTGGGATGGTGATTTTTGTTTCCTTATGGTAGATCTCATCTACCTCGGTATATCGAGCAAATGTGGGCTTTACCACGAAAATATGATTTATCTCATGCTGAATGAAAATATCGTTGCTGACAATTTCTAAAAAATCTCTCCCTGTCATAACACCTTTAATGTGGGAAAATTTAGCAGTGTCCCTTGCATTGTCTTTATATTTCTCATACAATATTCCATGGTTATTAGTTTCTCATTAATTACAAATAAATAAGGCAGTCACCTCTTTGTTAATGCCTCTATTTTGCTGAAAAAACTGTTGACTGCTATTTCCAAACTGTGGCATTTTTCTTTCAGCTGCGCATTCAAATGTTTCTTTGTAAGAACTTTGTTCACTTCCAAGATTGTCTCTGTCCTATCATCTACTCCCAAATCATCCAACTCATATATGTTTTTGGAATTTATAAACTTGATGATGTTGTTGGTTGCGGTAGGCATATCTCCCAACTCATTGTTAATAGTGGAAATGGCCTCATTAGCTCTCTGAATCAACTTGTTCTACTCAAATATAATTTGAATACATGGCCAAATTTCATCCATGGATTCAATAATATTGTTCCATGTAATTTCCTTAATTTGACCCAATGTGTGGCCAATGGAGGATTCACTTGCAGACTTCTGCCATCTTTCTATCTGCTTCTGATCTCTCTATAGCTCTGCTGCATGGAAAGTCTCAGTCCTTGCCTTCTGGTCTTGTAGAACATTAACTTGAGCCTACAATATTTTAATTTCTTCTATTTGGAGAGTCATATTCTCCACTGCACTTGCTAGCTAATTTGCAGTATTCCCTATGTTTGTTGTAGAAGATGTAGATGTAGGAACTGTTGTAAGAGGTATAGATTCCAAAGGGACAATAGACATTCTTGCAGCTTGCTTCTTTTCTTTGATTATTTTTTCCATCTCTGTTTCCATTTGTTTCAACTGTACATTTTGGTCCATGATGAGCTTCATCATTTCTGTCTTTTGTGACTCTGTTTCTTCAATGTCTTTGGCTAGAGTGTCTTCTGTGGTTGGTAATTTAAATCGTTTTCTCAATGCTTCTATATCAATATTCTTCTTTCTTATGATCTCTTCTGCAACATTGATATTTGAAGGATCATATCCTACCTTGATTACTAAGTCCTCCAAAGATTTGATTCTTGTGTCTTTATCAAGTGAAGAGACTTTCTCCATCTTCAATTGTGACTGGACATTAGCTAAAGAAACTTGCAATTTGGACAAAATCATAGCGGTGTTAGTGAGTGTGGATGAAATCATTTGACCAGTTTGTATATGCATCTCCATTTGATGAATTGGATGTATATATTATCAAATTCAAATGAAGTCTTTTTGTAGTATGATGCTACCTTGGGCTGTGGGATCTGTGCTTGGAGAAAAGCCATCTGCATTTTTCCTTTCTTAGAGTCAAAGGCTGACAACAATCTACTTTGAGAACTAGAAGTCTGCTTCCAGAACTGATTATATGTATTGATCTTCAAAGCTTCATTTCTAAATTTAATCTCCTTGAATATACCAAATATGCTCTTTTCTTTCTCCTCTGTGGTAGATGTATTGGTTTGCATAACATGTTGCTGATCCTGTAAAGCTATCGAGGTGGTAGGAGAAAGTGTAGTCCGATCACCTACTTGTGAGGAAGCAGGTGTCTCTTTGGTGGTGATAATATCTTCTTGATCTGAATCCTTGCTTAGGTTTACTTTGGGATTGAGCTTAGTCCTCTTCCTGTATATGATTTTGAAGTCTTTGCTGGGAGCATTAGTCACTGAAGGTGACTCTTCTTCTCTGATCCTTTTTACTGAATTCTCTTGTGTGACAAGAGTCTATAATGTTGAAGTTGACACCAATTTCTCCTCTGCCTCTTGTAGAGTGTTTTCAGTCCATTCTAACTAGTTCTTGTATCTCTCAATCTCTGGTCTAAATGTATGAAGATAAGTTGTAGATTTTTTTTCTACCCTTAACTTGGAGATGACATTGAGCATTTGCTTGATGTATTCCAGGGCAAAAATCCTCATTGGGAGGAATTTTGGCAGTTTGTAAGGAGAAAGTTCACACCAATACATCCTTAGCTCTGTGTAATTTTGGTAAAGATACCAATCTTCTGTTTGGACTTGGTTTGATAACTGCACAATTTTCCTGATTTCTTCTTGGCTCTAGCTTGCTGCTTAGGAGACTGAGTGCTCGATGTACAAATATTTCTATGAATTGTTTGTATGAGTATTATTTTTTCTCCTTCATTACTAGTGTAGTCCAGAAGATGATTGATTGCTGATTTCCCTCATCATCCAAATTTTGTATGCAAGCTTGAACTTGTCTCCCTGAAAATACAAAAACTAATATACTAACACAAAGGCATATTTAAATACTTCCTCAGTTTGGAATTTGACAAATTGTTCATGGATGGAATCTACAAGGAATTGGCTTAAGTTGAACAAGATGGAAGGCTTGGAATCTGTGGAGAAAATGGAAAGAAATCCTATAATGGCTTCATCTACCCATCAATATGAGTAATAATCAAGGAGGTAGGAGATGACTGTAATGATTTTCTTGGCTCTCTCAGGGAAAATGGAGAATGGATAGGGAGGATTTTTCTTGGGTAATGGGGCATCTTTAGTCAAGAAAAGCTCAAGGGTTTTGGCTCTTTTTACAAATTATAAATTTTGATATAATTTAGTGAGTGTTTTATGAAAGAAAGGAGTGACATTCTTTGTTATAGGAGCTTGCATAATTTGGTCTATGGATTGGGGATTTATGGTGAATAAAATTTCTCCTGTAGGGGCAATAACAACACTTTGGTTGGGTACATAAGAAGCATGACATTTCCAGATGAATTTAGGGGCATTTTGGGTGTGGGGAAAGATGTAATGGGGCAAATTGGATTCCCACAGTCCAATATCATCAGGATTATCAATGAATTTGTCTTCAAGCCAACAATACATTTCAAATAAATCAAACTTGCATAGGGTTTCATGGGTTTTGTAATCTTTGTTCGCTAAAGGTATATGATGAAGATCAATTTAAGGGTGGATCAAAGGACTCACGAGTTCTTCCTATGCCTTATCCTTAGGAGGCATGATTAGATTAGGATGAGAATACTAGTGAAAACTTGATTGTTTAGGTTTATAGGGTGCAGAGATGGACTTAGATTCGAGAAGACATGAAAACAAAGGAACTGGTTTGAAAGGCAGTTTGATGGTGTGATCCTCGGCCAGGTAAAACTGTTGTGATTTGGATTGGAAAACATGTCACAGAAAAATGGTATTAGCAGAGTATGATATTGGTAACCTGTGAATGGGCGAAAGGAGGGACTTTATAGTTTTTAGGCTTCCTGTTGATGATGGTGCGGGTCCGTTACATTAACGGTTAAGTAATTAAATTACTTAACGGGTTGATTTGGAGGGAGTGGATGTGATTGGTGGGAGAAACAGATAGATGAGGTGGTAAGAGGGGATTGGCAAGAGTGTAACGGATAGGGTGGTGGTTTCATGTGGTGGAGAAAACCGTTTTTGGAGGGGGCCTGAGGTGGTTAATGGTTTTGGCAAGGGGGGTGTGAAAACATGACACGGTTCCACATTGCTGTGGGTATGGGCTTCATTACTGCCCATTTCGGACCTCCCCTCGATGGTAAAGTTCGGATGGTGAGGTGGGGCCGAAAAATAACATTAGCCATTGGATATGAAATGGGGAGTTCAGATGAGGTGAAAGGTGGAGGTGTTTTATCATGATGTGATGGACATGCAGTGGAGTAGGGGTAGAACTTAAAGGAATATGATTGGATGCGTGGTGCGGTTGGCAAATAAATGAAATATAAGTGGAGGAATGATTTTTTGGTGGTGAAACTTAGGATCAGTGGAATTATGCACCAAATGTATTTTGATATACCAAACCTTAGAATAAAACCTTTATCCCTTTAATTTTCTCTTGCGCATGAAAATATCTTTAAACTTCAACTTAGGATAAAATTTTCATGCTTTTCCTGAAATCACCATTGTACTTCTACCTACCGTCTCATTTCAATTCTTTTTCTAAGCTAACATTTTTCTCTTCTTGATTTGTAGGGTGCATTTAAACTAGCGGACCCAGATCACTTTTTATTTATTTATTTATGAAAATCTACATTAACCTATCACTTATCTCACCATTGATTCAGATTAAATTGTTGAATCGATTTTATTTCTACCTAGCTACCGATTTACCAAGGTTAAATTGTTTGGTAAACCTTTATTCACTAACCTATTCAACAGAAATTGAAATGTGTTCAATCATGATTAAACTGTATGATTTGAACAAAACTTTAGTCATTATGGCATTAAAAAACAATTTGCACACAACTTTATTTGATAATGAGCTAAAATAACTAACTTATCAGTAGTGGCATTTAGACTTGCAGCACTTTCCATATTATTTTCTATTTTTTTCTTTTGTGGGGTTATTATTTCCTTTTTTTTTTTTTAACATACCCTCTTCTCATTTTCTTTTTTCATATATTTCTCAAAATCATTTGAATATTGAAATTTATGTACAATATGGAATTACAAAAACAAAATAATCCATCACCTTGAGATCTTGTAATTTATAGGACTCTAACACACCCCATTCCAGCCAACAATCCCTAAGCCCAAGAATAAAAGAGTCATGCGGAACCTAGCTATTAGAAAGACGAGAACTACCTTGGTAATTAAAATCATCGAGCTTATTGATGAGGTCGGACAGTCAATCTCCACATCCCCCATAGTTGAAGAAATCCCCCCCACTACCTCCACCATCCTCTCTTAGTCACAGGAATCTTCCCCTCACATGGCCTCCGCTTCTGCAACCCTGTCCGAGACCCTCCCTTCCGGCACACGACGAGAAACTGTAGAAATGGAAGTTGAGTCAACATAGAAGGTTAGAGGGGCCACCTCTGCCAATGACACACAACAAACATCGCTAGTGTCTCTACTCATTGGGTCAAACCCACTCCGGGAGAAAGGATCAAACACAATTATTTCACAGGAGGAGGGGATGAACCATACCAGTCACTCTTCCCTATAAATTTCCCAGTGGTACCTAACCCTAATATCATCCCTCCCACTCCCCAATTCACTCCATAGTCACATCCCATTCATTCGCCCACCTCTTGCTCCAACAAATCCATAGCTAGCGACCTACCAATATAGCAGAATTTTCCAGAACCTAGTACAATGCAAGCTAACACCCTGCAACACTGGTCTTCGGCACAGTTGTTTGCATTTATCTAGTAAGTAGTGAAAAGGGCTAAGAGGATACATGATGATCTGGCCCGAGAACATGAGCACAAAAGACATCAACTGTAGGAGGTGATGGAGGAGAGAGATCAATTGCAATGAGCAAATACAAATTTGCAAGTGCAGGTTGATCACGAAACAGAGAAAATCCAGTCATTATGGCTGACAATCAAGGATGCCAACATGGAAGCTCTAGAGAATATTACAGCCTGCACACTGGTGAGCTGCCGCAACCATATCCAAGTAGCATGTTCAAATCTGGTAGCAACCAATGCTGAGATGAGGAAGAAACTATGGACAGGAAGATTAGTGCTGCCATACCTCGTCGAGATATATGCAAGGACAATCAAGGGAAAGATCAACGAGGTAGAAGTGAAGAAGAAAGCACTCGCCGATGCATAAGCAGATGGGTATGCCTTGATGAACAACGTTCATGACTAGCCGGGAAGCCTGGCCTTGAAAAATCATCTAGTATACCATATGAGAGAGCAGATATAGGTACTGTTCAATAGTAGCAAGGACTGCATGGATTCTAACTAACTCCAATAGATTAATGAGCAGATCGCCACCATCCAAGTGCAGGTGGATCAAATTGAGGAAGAATCAACAAAAACTACAAAGGTGATAAGAGACCTGCGCCCACCAGTCCATCTACCAGTTTTGGCTCTAAAAGAAGTTTGCAACAAAAACGGGGAACAGTGGGAACATTTGCAAAGTCAAAGGCCAACTGAATTAAGTTCTAATACAGTCGAAGACTTCATGCAACAGACTAACATGATCATTGCCGGATGGGAGGCTGCCCTCTAGAATTACAACGAATTCAGGCATCAATTGACCACTAATATCTCGGAGTTGGAGCCTTCGTTTGAAAGGGAAGGGCAGCAGAAAGAGGAAGGTGCAAGAGGAGCAGACACCACCTTGCAAGTGATGGCCGAGACAACGGTAGCATTAGCTTAGCAGCCAACAAAATCAGTGCATCAACCCACAGGAGTACCCACCGAGACACCAACAGGACCGACAGAGCTCGAAATGAATTGACTCGGGAACGAGTCAAAGAATTGTGTCCAGGGCTTGTAGGGGCCTTCGTTTTGATAGTAAAATATTTTAAGTATTTTGGCTTTCCATAGAATGGAAAGAGAACAAGTGGCGACAACAACAATCAGGTTGTGGTGAAGACCACTGCAGTGGGAAGTAGGAACAAGCAGTTGTGGGGTGGTTATGGCAAAGTGTCAGCAGAACGCAGAGGAAACCGAGCAGGCGATACAGATGGAGAGGTAGCCGAGCAACCGATACAAATGGAGAGGCAACCAAGGGAAGGAACAACCAAGAAGGAATTGGAAGTCCAAGTAGCAAAAGAAATACAAAAGGAGAAACCCGTAAGGAGAAAGGTTGTTGTTGCTGGTGGGTTGGCTGGTTGCGAAATGATAGAACAAGAGCGTCAGGATGTAGGCAAGCTGGACCTCTGGATCGAAGATTGAACCTCTGAATCTGGCATGGGCAGATAGAGTCTATAACCAGGTATTCCTTGTAATAATCTATGGCTAAGCCCAGTCTATTATGTATTGTCTTCCATGGACTTAATATCAATTAATATTTGGATTGGTTTCTTGATACAATGTATGTGATTCTTATGATGTATGGACCCATTTAAATTTTAAATTATTATGCAAGTATAGGCATGTAGTGGCTTCATGGTGATTAAATGATATTATTTTGTATTAGTTGCATGTACGATGTTGGTTATATATTGATGTTTGACAAACCCTTGACCCCATGACAAACCCTTCTTCGTTCTGGTTGTGGCACGCCTCGGGTGAGACTCCTTATCCTTTGGGTAAGGTGAAAATTTCGGCATTGTCCTAGACTATAACGAGCCATTGTTGGCCCTCTGCGCCTGAACCCAGGGTCTCCCCCTAATGACTCTTTCGTGCCAACAAAAAGATGCAGTGGAAGAGCCTTACTCCTCAACATGAGGTCCAAATACAACCATGGGTCTTTCTTCTTGGAGGTTCAATCTATCTTGCATACGAGCCATGGTAGGTGGAAACATGAACTAGGATACTTGTGTAGGAATTTACAGGGTAAGTTCCTCAGACAGAACACCAAAGGACACCGCTCACAACCAGATCGCAGATCAATACACCAGTATTTTTGACGTGGTTAAAACCCTAAAAGAGGGAAACAGTCCACGGCTTGAGCCAACGCGGCCACTTCAGGCAATTTATTAATAAAAGAATGAAAATTTACATAAGCTTCTCTCATGCACAGATTACCCTACAAATGACCCTCCATGCACTTTAAATAGAAATCATGGACCAATCGGGTGTTAAGCCACGGATCAAGTGTCGGTAATACCGAGGAGAGAATGAACCGTCGAATCACTACATATCGTGACCGTCGGATTGTAAGTTACAAAATGTATAAGGTAAAGAAACACACTTTACCTAACTCTATACCTAACTCTATACTAGACCAAGTTGTACTTAACTATTTCCTATGTGTCGGAATATCCTAACATCCCCCCTTAAGAACAACTTGGGATAGGATTGAAGGATTTACAAATATGACACAATAGGAGAAGGAAGGAGGCACTAGAGCCTATCCCCCCTTAGTGACAACTTCCTGAACTCCAACCATAAATCGAAGTTTAGTGAACTTCGCCTCTGTGAGAGCCTTTGTAAAGATGTCTGCAACTTGATCATCTATTGAACAATATTGCACTTCAAGAACATGGTCATGAATGAGCTTTCTGATGAAGTGCATGTGCAGTTCAATGTGTTTACTGCGCTGATGTTGGACTGGATCTTTGCATAGCTGAATGGCACTTTGATTATCACACCAAAGTGTAGTCGGATGCTGCTGCTGAAAGCTAAACTCTGACAGGATCTGACGAAGCCACAAGGCTTCCTTACTAGCTTATACGACACCACGATATTCTGCTTCTGCTGAAGAAAGAGAAATGGCACCTTGTTTCTAGCAAGCCCATGTAATAGGTCCTGAACCAAGAGTGAACACATAACCTGCAGTAGACTTCCGATCATCAGGGTCACCAGCCCAATCGGAATCAGTGAAACCAACCAATAGAGGAGATGCTTCGGCACTGTAATGAATCCCAAATTGAACTGTACCTCGAACATAACGAAGTATTCTTTTAGCTACTTTCCAATGACTTTCACGTGGGTTTTGCATAAACCGAGCAACAAGGCCAACAACAAAGGAAAGGTCAGGACGAGTATGGGTTAGATACAAAAGTTTTCCCACAAGTTGACGGTACAAGGTAGCATCAACTTCAGGAGAAGTACAAGTGAATGAAAGTTTGACTCCAGACTGAAAGGGAGAAGGGGCTGGCTTACAGTCTTCCATGTGAAAGTGGCGTAGAATATCACAGGCATACTTGGACTGAGAAAGGGAAATACCTTCCTTGGATTGCAAGACTTGAAGACCGAGAAAATAATGTAAGTGTCCTAAGTCTGTCATTTCAAACTTCCTTTTAAGGCTAGACTTCACATGGTTTATAAGGTTGGCATCACTACCAGTCAGGATAAGATCATCAACATAAAGAACAAGAATGATAAGGGACTTGCCCACTTTCTTGGTGTAGGCAGTATTGTCAGAATGACACCTAGAGAAGCCAAATTCTAAAAGAAAGTTATCCATTTTGGCATACCAAGCTCGAGGAGCTTGCTTGAGACCATAAAGGGATTTCTTAAGCCGACATACAAGGTTGGAGTCTGTTTTTATGAAGCCAATGGGTTGTTCCATGTAGATTTCTTCATGCAAGTCCCCATGCAAGAAGGCAGATTTAACATCCATCTGATGGACTTCCCATTTGAACGAGGCAGCAAGGGAAAGAACAAGGCGGATAGAGTTCATTTTGGCAATAGGGGAGAAGGTTTCAGTGTAGTCAATGCCTTCAACCTGTGAAAAACCTTTAGCAACAAGACGAGCTTTATGTTTATCAACTTTCCCATCTGGTCCATACTGGGTTCTGTAAACCCATTTGCATCTAACAAGTTTTCGTCCCTTTGGTAGAGGAACAAGATCCCATGTATCATTTGCCAATAATGAATGATATTCTTCATTCATAGCTGCTTCCCAATCTAGATGGCCTGAAGCTTCTGCAAAGGTGTCAGGATCATAATTTACTGGAGCTTGAGCCAGTAAAGAAGAGGCTCTGTCAAACTGAGAACGTGTGCGTCGCTGATCTGTAGGATCACCGACAAGATCACCTGCTGCATCTCGAGTAGCACGAACCCATTTTGGAAGCTGAGGAGATGAAGGAGGATCCTGAGATGGTGAGGGAGGATTGTCATCCTCACTTTCATCATCTGAAGAAGAAATTTTTTCAAAAGTAGAAGAGATAGGGAGAGGTGGCACATCCGCTGGACAAGGCTCGCAGGCCGATATATTTTCATCAAATTTTACATCTCTTCTAATGATAACATTTTTGGAACTTAAATGGAATAAGTCTATAGCCTTTGACATCTTCAGAATATCCAACAAAAGTACATTTTTCACTCTTAGGTTCTAAAGCTTTATGCTTTTCATCTGGAATATGGGCCCACGCTTCACTTCCAAAAACACGAAAGTGACTTACATCTGGTTTGATTGAGCTCCATGCTTCTTCTGGAGTGATATTCTTTAAAGCCTTAGTAGGAGTGCGATTTATTATGTAATTTGCACAGTTAATTGCTTCTGCCAAAAAACTAAGACCAAGTCCTTTAGATTGTAGCATACAATTAGCCATTTCCTTTAAGGTGCGATTCTTCCTTTCAGCTACACCATTTTGTTGTGGAGTATATGGAACAATATGTTGCATTTGAATTCCATTCTCAGTGCAAAAGTTGATGAATGTGTTTTTAACATATTCTCCGCCATTATCAGATCTTAGCTTAAGAATTTGATGTCCAGATTGTTTTTCAACAAAGGCCTTGAAGGCCAAAAATGTGTTAAATACTTCACTCTTGAGTTTTAAGAAGTATACCCAAGTGCGTCTAGAGAAATCATCAATGAAAGTTAAGAAATACTTGCAGCCAGAGAATGAAACAACTGGAAGTGGACCACATAAATCACTATGCACAAGCTGTAAAGGGGATGAGATGTGCCAAGAGGCACGTTTTTCAAAACTGTCCCGATGATGTTTTCCGAGTACACATCCGGAACAAACACCATATCTTCAAGATACCATAGGAAGACCTGTCACCATATTTTCTTTACATAGATGCTGAAGGGAGCGATAGTTTAAGTGACCAAATCGCTCATGCCAAAGTTTGCTCACTTCATTGTTATGAGAAAAAAATACTGAGGGAAGATTTGATGACCCAAAGTTGTGAAACTTATACAACCTTGTAGAATCATCAGCAATGCCAGTAGCTAAAATCTGTTTAGGATCTCTTAGGTCCTTGATTACAACATCATGAGGTGAAAGTTCAACGATTTTACCTTCACCCAAATGAGTTATCTGATATACAGATAGAAGGTTGCAGGATAAGGTTGGAACGCATAATACATCATTAAATTGACCATTGTCTAGATGAACAGTTCCAGTCCCTACAACATTAAGAGATCTATCATCACCAACATATATATTTTTGGTGTTACAATCATTTAAAGAAGAAAACATGGCTTTGTTTTTGGCCATGTGATAAGAAGCTCCAGAATAAATGAGCCACTCATGAGAATGAGAAGAAGAAGATACATTTAATGCATAACCAGACCGAGATGATTGACAACCACATGCAGAAAGTGCAATTCCTGAAGATGAAGTTGAAGTTGAGGAATGCTCCAAATGGATGTTATGTTTCTTCATCACTGCTTCCAAGGCTTCCATCTTCTTAAAGCATTTGGATTCTAAGTGGCCATCTCGATTACAAAAGTTGCAATGTCTATCAGTCTTCTTCCATTTGTTTTTATTTGTCGTATCATTTTGAGGCTGAGATTGCTTAGGACCCTTGTTTGGTTTAGGACCATTCTTTTTAGGATATGACTTCTTAGGATTCTTTGAATTTGGTTGCTGTTGGGCGGCTAACGCTTTCTTGGAAGAGTTTCCAAGATTAAGAAGACCAAGGTGTAAGAGTTTTTCTTGTTCTCTTATTAAAGAATCACAAAAAGAGTCAAAGGAAGGGGACTTGTAGTCTGTTCCTTGAGAAATGAAGGCTTCTCTTGTAGAATGGAAGGTGGAAACAAACACAGAGTAGGCTGGTCCCAACTTAGTAAGAATGGAATAGATAAGGTTACTATCTTCTTTCTTAACCTTAACACCTTCCAAGAGATATCTAAGGGTCTTGAACTTGGACAAGAAATCTTCAATGCAAGAAAAATTATTAGGGTCCAATGTAAGCAACTCATTTTCAAGTTGATGGGCTCTAAGTTCATTTTTAATCCCAAAAACTTTATTGATTTGTTTCATTGCTTCGTCAGGAGTATCAAGTTCTGCAATATGGAATCTAAGATCCGGAGAGATAGACATCCCTATCAATCCACGTGCTTGATCTTGCCTATTTTCCCATTTAGCAACCTTATCTTCATCCTTCGGTTTATTTTCTTGGCCTGAGGCTATTTTGTAGAGACCTTTACTTCTAAGTAAATCCTCAATGTAGGACAACCATTGGAAGTAGTTGGTGCTGTCAAGGGTAACTTGGTATTGACTTTCCATTTCAATGGAAACTGAAGCTAAAAATGCTGAAACTAAGTGTTCCAATGGATAGATCTCGAAAAATTAGGCTGGTTTAAAAAAACGGCTCTGAAAACGGCTTCCGGATGAAGAAGTTATGGCTTTTTGAAAAAAAGTTGATGAAGTCGCCGACGAAGTGCGGGAATGTGCGGAAATGAAAAAATCTGCCCCCAAAAAATGGAGACTTGAACCCAAGACCTCTACTCTCATAAATTAGCTTTGCACCAAGTGAGCTATACAAAAAGTTTGAGAGAGAGAGAGAGAGGGGGGGGGGGGTTTATGCTTTGGGTTGCGTGCTTGCTTTGAGAAGGCTCTTTTTCCCTACAAAACGAAAAACACAAAACCCAACACTGACATACAAAAAAAACGAACCTTGTGGCTCGAAGTTAGCTTTAGTCGAAAAACTAAATATTTTCAAAAATGAACCTTGCGGCTCAAAGTTAGCTTTACCCGGAAACTAAATATTTTCCTCAATGTTTCTAATTTTCCGAGATCACACTAAGGCGCAGGGAAAAGAGCATATGCATGAGAAAAATACTTCCTTTCTGTTTCTGATTTGCCCAGATCGCACAGAGTCGTAGGGCAAAGAGCATACGTAGAAATGAAAGGTATAGATTCGGTAATAAAAAAAGCTAAATAAACCGAAACCGAAATAAATAGAGAAAATAACTGTAAACTGCAAATAAACACTGTATACCTCCAGATCTTAAAAATGACGCAGCTAGGGCTACCAGAAACCTTTTCGCGTGAAACGAAAGGGGTTCCTCACTGGAACAGATGCTCCCAACACAATAGAGCAGTCCTCTTGGCTCGAAAGTAGTCAGAAACAGTAGATCTGGGAAACAACAGTCGGATGCAGTTCTACCGGCTTCAGATTTGGATCACCAACGGACGCGGCCCTCAAATAGCTCTGATACCATGTAGGAATTTACAGGGTAAGTTCCTCAGACAGAAAACCAAAGGACACCGCTCACAACCAGATCGCAGATCAAAACACTAGTATTTTTGACGTGGTTAAAACCCTCAAAGAGGGAAACAGTCCACAGCCTGAGCCAACGCGGCCACTTCAGGCAATTTATTAATAAAAGAATGAAAATTTACATAAGCTTCTCTCATGCACGGATTACCCTACAAATGACCCTCCATGCGCTTTAAATAGAAATCATGGACCAATCGGGTGTTAAGCCACGGATCAAGTGTCGGTAATACCGAGGAGAGAATGAACCGTCGGATCACTACATATCGTGACCGTCGAATTGTAAGTTACAAAATGTACAAGATAAAGAAACACACTTTACCTAACTCTATACCTAACTCTATACTAGACCAAGTTGTACTTAACTATTTCCTATGTGTCGGAATATCCTAACAACTTGAGCTTTGTAATTTGACTCTTTCAACAATTCAATTAAGGGAACAATTTTTTTTACCTTCTCCAACTCTTTTTGAAGATTAAAGGAAAAGGGAGTCCTATAGGTTGTGGCAACATTAGTAGGCTCTTTCTCTTTATCACATATAGGTTTGGATGGTAATGCTGATTTCTCTATTTTTGAAACTTTAAGCTTGTGAAGAATGGAATATGAGGACACTTTATTTATTGGTGAGACATGGTCTAGAGGATTCTTTCCCTTCTCAGCTGATTTGTGAGAATTTGAGGGAGGGGTGTCATCATTTTGGCCTTGAATTCTTGACCTTTTCTTGGAGGATCCGAGGTCATACTTTTTGTGTAACTGAGCCTACATGAAGTCAACAAACTGTCTACAATAATTTTTGATCTCACCATCATACGATGGAGCATCCAACACATGCACTTCTTCCTCATGTGCTTCAATTTCATATTCCTCTTCAGAGAGAGAGGAGAACTGGTTTTCTTGAACTTCCATGGTCTCTTTAGCATGCTCCTCTGGATCATCTTCCAAATACAAAGGAGTATGAATGTGGTCTTGTTGCTCTTTTCTTTTCCTTTACAGGAGCTGCAAATGTGGTATCGTATACTGGGGATTAAAATTTTGATTAGGAGTTGGTTAACTCTATCGACAACTGTTTTTGTTTTCTAATTCCAGTTTTACAAGCTTGTTAGATAATTTTCTTATCAGTTTATTCATCTACTCAAGCTTCTGTTCTTGGGTTTCCTTCCCATGGCTTGAATTTTGGGTTGTGTTATATTATTTCTAGTACTACCCCATGTGCGGGGGGTCACAGGGGGGGCATCTACCCCCCCTGCACAGGGTTCGGGGCAGTGACCTGGGAATTATGTTTGGACCCTATATTAGGTGGGTGGACCTACCTATGGTTTTGTGCTTGGATTTTGCACATGGTTTTTGGCATGATGGTTTTCTGTCTGTTATCACTCAAGAAAAAATTTTCAAAGTTGAAATTGTCTAGGTGATTTCGTAGCGCATAATTCATATTTTGCACTGGCTATGCTACGAAATTGGGGAATTGTTCGAATCCATAGCCAATATTTCACAGCTGTCTCCTATGGATTCTGTGGGAATATCTAACTCAACATGTCACAGCGCTGGATCTTATCATCAATATACAAATAATACTGCTGTGTTCCATTCTCAAGGTTTTTCCTATAATCCCACTACATTGGCCAAAGTTCTGGTATCCAGTGGAAGTCAATATCCTAGCATGCCTATTGTACAGAGTTCTGCTTCCCTCCAGAAATCCGCATCTAGTGAGAATCTCACAGGGGAACATACATCAGGTTACCTAAATTTTCCGTCATCAGATTGCCAAAGAAGGAGCTATACATGGTAGTATCTTTGATGAAAATCCAGAATACATCGACATTTGGCAGGGAAGTGAGCTATTGAACTTTAGGAAGGATTAACTTTAGGAAGGATGGGACTCCCCTGATGAATAGGTTCCGCTTGACTCCAATTCATGGTGATGATGGGATCATCACACACATTATAGGAATTCAGCTGTTCACTGAAGCAAATATTGACTTGGGTCCTATGCCATTTGCCAAATGCATGGGGCAGTAAAACAACACGTGTGTTAGAAACATTCCTAAAATCTTTCTGCAAGCTCATTTCGCAAAGTTTGACCCATGCTTGGGCATCTTGAACAGCTGGTTCCACCACCACCATCATCAATGTTTAGAATGAACAACGAATACGGAAGCAGCTCTTATTCTTGTATGTCATACCCCATGCAATCCTCAACTAATTCAGAGCTCCGAGCCTCTGCCCTGCCATATACATATCCAGAAAGTGGCTCTGAACAATACGATTCAATGGGTCCAAATGAATATTACTATGATCCTTCTTGTTATTACGTCCCTTACTTACCTGAGCATTCTGTTTCATCTTCTCATGTAAATACTTCTGACTACAGTGGTGATTGGTATCATAATCCTCTGCCATCTCATAGTCAACCGTGGTACTTGGGGATTGAAGCTCCGTCAAGCTCATATTACCCGCATGTTACTAGTGAACTCAGTCCTTATTGTTATTTATCTCCATATGTGCAAGATCCAGTATCTTCAACCACTTGTATTACTTCTCAGGAGGATTGGTCCTTGGCTTCAACTTCCCATTCTCCAAATACTGATAACACAAGTAGCCTTTATTGTCCAATTCAGAGTGACAGTTCCAATTTCTATACATGGGGTCAAAGCGAGCACACACAGGAGAAGCCGTTTGAAGACAAGGTCAATACCGCCCTTTCTGAACATGGACATCCAGATTCTGGGCAACAGACAGCAGGCAAATCGACACAAGATATCTCAACTCTCTCTTTTCAAAAAGACTTGGAGTCAAAAGTGTATGGGCCTCCTTCTAGCCAACTGCAACAATCAGTTGAATTAGCGGATCCAAAATCTGGACAAACGACATCTTGTCCAGCTAATTCACAAGCGTATATTTCCACTGCCAATCCAATAAGTCTAGGCATTGATTCTCTCCTAAGTTATCATTCACCAACTTTTATTAATGATTTTCATGAATCAAGAAACCCAACAGTTTTGTCTTCACCGACGTTTATTGAGATACCATCAGCCAATCTACATGAATCAGATTGCAAGACTCAAGTTAATAAATGTATAGACTATCCATCTCTGAATATGGGAACTACAAGCACTAAACACTCAACTGTTGAAGGTTCATGTACAAAATATCCGGAGCCGTCAACTGTATGCAACAACAGTAAAGCAGAGAAAGCATGCCGAGTGTTTGACGAAATGGTTGGAGAATAACCTCATTGCTTTCTTCCGGTTCTATAAATTCTCTTTCGTACCCAGACATATTACGATAATAGCAGAAGCGAAAGGGTATTATTGTGTTATTGTTATTGTCGGTCGAGAGAAAAATGCAGTCGCTCCAACAGAAAGCCGCAGAATGGAGCGGTGTGGCTCCAGAGGATGCATTTACTATAGACGACACTAATTTATATCTGAAGCTTGGGCACCAAACCTTCGTTGATCTCTCTACGAGATTCTACAACAGGGTCTATGCAGATGATCAGCAGTGGTTTCAATCAATCTTTGCCAATTCAAGAAAAGAAGATGCTATCCAAAACCAATATGAGTTTTTTATTCAAAGGATGGGAAGTCCGCCTCTTTATTCTCAACAGAAAGGTCATTCAGCCCTTATAATGCGTGACAAACCATTCCCACAGATGGTTATACATGTATATGCATTGTTGGCATCAAGGATCCCGTGCGTCCTGGTGTCAAAGAAGCTGTTGAACTCTGTAGAAGTGCAGGTATTACAGTGAGGATGGTCACTGGTGACAATATAAACACAGCGAAAGCAATTGCAGCAGAGTATGACATTTTAACAGATGATGGTGTGGCAAATTGAAGAACTTGATTTTCGTGTAAAGAACGAAGAAGAGATGAAGACTCTGATACCAAAAATTCAGGTTATGGCAACATCTTCACCATTGGACAAGCACACCTTGGTGAGACAGTTGTGCACAACTCTGGGAGAAGTTGTTGCTGTGACAGGTGATGGCACAAATAATGCGCCAGCTTTGCATGAAGCTGACATTGGGCTTGCTATGGGCATAGCTGGGACTGAGGAGAAACTAAGGGTGGCTCTTTTGGTGTCAACTGTAGCTCTCCACTTTATCGATGGTGTATCTGCCTCTTCAAGCACCATTGTTTATAATACACCGGAGGATGTTAAAGCAACTGGGTTTGACATTGATGACTGATGAATTAGCATCGATAGTAGAAGGGCATGACATTAAAAAGTTAAAATGGCACAATGGAGTTGATGAAATAGCTGCTAAACTTTCCACCTCAATCACAGATGGTATTATTGCTAATGAAGATACTTTAATGCTAAGAATGAAGGTTTATGGTTTGAACAAATTTGATAAAAAGCCACCTCGAGGATTTTTGGTCTTTGTGTGGGAAGCGTCTCAAATTTCACTCATAATTCTTGCAGTTTGTGCAGTGGTATCTTTAGGTGTTGGAATTAGTACTGAAGGCTGGCCCAGAGGTTCTTTGAGGGATTAGGCATTCTTATCAGCATTTTTATAGTTGTGTTTGTGACAACAGTCAGTGATTACCGGCAATCATTGCAGTTCAGAGATTTAGATAAGAGGAAACAAAAAGAAAATCAGTGGTGCCAAGGTTCACCTATGGTGCTGTATAAGGAGCAGCTTTCTTGTCGTCAAGAATATCAGTGTTGGTTGAGGAGAAGCTGCCCTTGAGGAGCTATTCTGATAACTTGCTACTAGGCGGTTTGTTTATTTCATCCAGCAGCTTTTCTCAGTCGGATGCATTGATTTCTGGCTTGATTATGACTTGTTTTTAACTAAACCAGATCGTCTTTAGTTTGCAGGTTTTGGGTACCATCAAGAAGTAATAAAAACCTCTATCTCAGAAGGCATGTTTGCAAGTAAATCAATATGAACTATGGGTTCAGTTCTGAATGATGTTCTTGTAGCCAGATTCATACAGTGATATTTGGAACAGTGAATGCTGTTATTGGTGTCATTGCAGCTTTTCCTGAGGAGAAATATCAATCTGTTTCTTGAAGAGTTGCAAGCAAATCTTGTCAAATATCAAAAGGAGTTTTGGCAATCAAATGTCTAGGCGGTAAATACCTCAGGAAAAAGACAAGCTGTTTAAACAATTCAGCAGTTTTGTAGCGCGCTACGAAACTGCTGTAGATGGTGTTTTTAAAAGCAAACAAACAGTTTGGTAATATGTGCGGGATTTTTTCCAAAAGGGAACACCTAAAGGATATGTAAAGATCAAATGAAGACATCCTAGCCATTATGATCAAGACAGGTGTGCCTTCAAAAAGGTGAAATGTTTAACTCAGGTTTAAAAAATTTTCGGTTATAAAGCCACTTTATTACCGGTCATAGGGTGTTGAATGAATTGAACACCTGTCCATTAACGAAGCCTCCAACTCATCAGGAAACATGGTGGTGTTCTATTGTTTTTGGGTTATTAAAGAGACTTAAAGTACATGCTGCTGCATATTCGAAGTGATGGGGGACCAGAACTGAAAAGTAAGGGATATTCTCAGCCAACACGGAGCAGATTAAAGCCTTCAGTATCCAAAGCCAACATGGGGCATTAACTGCTCATCTCATGCCATCTCAGCCAAATGAAAAGGAAACCAGGTGTCAAAGCTGCAAGGAGGAATCATTTTACAAAGGAGATAGAGTTAGAGTTATAATTAAATTAGAACTTTTTAGAACTTCAGTTAGTGGTTATTGTATTAAATAGTTTGTTGCAAAGCAAATAGGTGTCATTAGTGGCAGTCATCGAGCTCCCCTCATGCTGGAGGAGGAAGCTCCAAGTAGTTAGAGTTATGTTTCTATATATAGCTGAATCATCTATGTAATGAGGGTTGGATATTTGAGAAAACAGAGTATTGTTTTGGCTTGTGTAAAAACTCAGTTTCAGTAATACAATTTGCTGCTTTTCTTCTCAGGATTCATACAGTGTTTCAATGCTCAAGATATGTGGTTTTGCTTTATCCTTAATGTTTTTACAGTTGTATAAATACACAATCACTCAGAATTCACTTATGCTGCTCTGATTTCCTGTGTGTATTTGTAAACTGAGGTTTTCTATGAGATGTTGTTTTGAGTATTTAAACATCACATGCCCTGACTTCTATGCATGAGCAGTGTTAGAGTTTACTGAAGTATGATTAACTCCATAAGCCCAATGGAAGTCTTTGTAATGTCTGTCTAGCCAGCTTGTTTGTTAAATTCACTTTACAAGAGTTAGCCATCTTATCAATAGTCAAAATCAATAACTTTTTGAGAGAGCCCTCTCAGGCTAAGGAGGCTAAGCCTTAGTCAAAAGATTGGTCTGAAACAATTACTTGAAATCTTCCTGGGTTGCAGCCTTCCAGGGCTTGATTTTGAGATAACACTGTCCATGGAATTTGTAGATCCGGTCAAGGGAACTACGATTATGTTCTAATCTAGGGTTAATGGATTGGGGTTTATGGATGCTTCGACATGTATATATATGTATTGTAACATTGAAAGAAAAATAATGAAAAATCAACCTGGTAGTCTGGCTTTTGGGATCCAAGTGAAAATATCTGTGTATATCTGTTTTATGTTTTATGCTCTCACCATTGTTTATTTTCTATTTTTAGAATTCTTATGCAGGTAATTTCTGTACAGGGTTAAAATCTGAAGAGTTGGATTCCTCCTTTCCTCTTCTCCTATCACCATACTCAGTATTTCCCATCCATTTCCCCATGGAGGTGAAATTTTCTTCAAACTGTGTTGGGCTTCAGAATTGATACATTAGATTTCTAAGATTTTTATGTATATAATATGGTAATTTTTGTGGTATGAACCTTAGAAGCAGGTAATAAGTGTGTCATCATTTTATCATTTAAAAGAGTCGATTTAACTATGAAAAGATGAGTTACGCTTACAATTTGAAGTGTTAAATGATAGGGAATTTCAATAGCAGAGGTTGTTCCCTGGGATAGATGGAAAAGAATGAGTCAAACATAGCTGCTTGGGTTAGTTATAACTTGACTGGGTGAGACCGACGATCTTCATGGAAAGATCAGTTGTGAATGTGATCTTGGCCACCTATTCCAAGGAAATATGGGAGATTTTGAAATTCGAATTAAGCATCCTAAGAATCTTCAGATTCTCAGGATTTGCTGCTTTACTTTTAAAAATAAACTTGATTGTAATGTAAAAGCAAGGAACTAAACCTCGATAAAAGGAGGAGAAATTACTATCATTTTGATCTATGCTATAAGGTTTATAGACATCATTTGTAATATTGTTCCCGATTAATTTAACGGAGGCCTTCATAGTTCAACTTTAACTCCTTGCACTGAATTTTCTCTAAGGCAGTTGAATTCCAATGATCATGGGTCCAATCTTGGAACGAATACTGCTCTTCCTTATGTTATTAAATTTACATTTTAGATTTCATTTCTTGTTTTGCAATTATTCAGTTATTGCTTTCAATCCTTGTTTTGCAATTTTTCTGTCAATTTCTAGATCTAAACATTGGGTATTGAATTGTTTTATCATAGTGATAACTGCTACAATAGTTGAGTGAAGATTATAAGATTAGACTCTTGTTAATCGATTTTCTAAAGGATTATTTTTTCTACAGTTTTCTGTGATTGATAAAGAATTGTTAAGTGCAAGATTTGATATTTCTTTCATTAGAATAATTTCTATTCAAAAGTGTTGTTCCTTTCTTATAGCTACAGTTTCCTAGGAAACAACTTGTGTTTAGCAGAACTATTTCAATGTCGTAGTATAAGATTCAATGCTTTGATCATATTAAAGTAGCTTTGATTGTTTATGTTGGTCCTTTAGGAAATACTAATTTTTCCTTGTATTTTACATGCATTTACCTTTTAGTAGGGCTAGGCCAATTAGATCACATTGCCACTATTCTTTGAACATATCGTGCAAACAACCTTGAAATAACTAAACGAGTAACGGATTGATAATTCTAATGAATGGAAACCAGTTGGTCTTTTTAAGAGAAGTTGAGCAACCCAAGATTTTTGCGTCGTTTCTGGGGAGGTTGTCAAAGAAGTGTTAGTCATATCCCTGTAGGGTTTGGTATTAAAGACGGAACGTAAGAACATGTGCATGCACCAAGTAAAAAGCTTGTGCTAGTGCCTACCATCAACTAATACTTTTAGATTGTTTGGTGTGCATGAATAGGAAAAAACCTAGGTCCACAAATCAAGCGGTTATAGATTCAAAACTTGTTTAAAAAACCATCAAAACTCAAGGTTAGTCTAGCCTTGGAAGAAATACCTTTATAGATGAATTAATTCACCATTTGGAGTCTCAAGCGTTAGTAGGTTCCCGAACAACATCTCAAAAGGGTTCTACTATGTCTCCTCAAGGGACATGATCATCCATTGTAGCACACACTGAGATTCATGAAAATACTGTAAGGTATGAACAAAGTTTCCAAGGTACATCTATTAATAATCTCAGTCCTTCTAGTAAGGGTGAGGGGAATTCTTGTAATTTAAGAGAAGGGGAGGGTGAGACAAGTGAGCCACATCCACAACTTTTTGAGTTAGGATTTCCAGCAACACTTGTTTCAAAGAAAGAGTATGAAATTCCTGATACAAATAGTCTTGTGAGACCTACTAAAAACACAAAGTTTAGCCAACACATAATTCTTTAGATAATACCTCTTGACCACAAGATCCCTGAGGATTATTGGCATATTTTTGACCAAATAGAAAGCGCCAGAAGCACATACGTTGACTATAGATTACCCTATTTGTCGACCCATAGGCCAATGTACCAATGAAAGCCATCTCATTATAGAATCTTCCAATTTTTCATGGAATGGATTGTGAGGACCCTAATGCGTTTCTTTTCTAATTTGATGTCTTATGTCGAGGTTATGACTATACCACTGATCCTCAAAAACTAAAACTTTTTACTTCCACCTTAAAGGGAGGAACTTTATGTTGGTTTATGGGATTAGGAGGAGGTACCATAACTTCATGGGAAAAATACCTTCCTCACTAAATACCAGGAATATTATAGGTCTAGCAATATGAAAGAATAAATTTTTAAAATGATGTCCAAAGAAGATGAGACTTTAGAATAATATGTCAAAATATTCCAATATGACCTACAAAGATCACCTTATACCACTTTACCTAGAGAAATACTAAGAACTCCATTGATTAAAGGAAATAAAGATGGATGGATATAAACACTTAATTTAATGGGACAAGGTGATATTTCTAAGGAAGAATATGACGATATCATAAAACTGTGTATTAGGTGCTCGTGAGGAAGTACACGAACTAGATCTGAGATTCAGGACCGTCTCCACAGAACCATTAGGACTGCAGGGGGAAGAGTGAATCACACAAAAATTGGTAATCTCTTAGAAGACTTTAAAACTGATATTTTGAGTACATTAACTACATAGTTGGATGTCTTACAAGCAAAGCAAAACAAGTAGAGGTAGAACATGCCTTTTCTATTTTCTGTCCTCATTGTCTAAAGAAGCATAGCCGCAAAGAGTGCCCCTTGGACACGGTTGAAATATGCACTATCTGCACTTAAGATCACTCAATGTAACAATGTACCTCGCTCCCAGGACTCAAAGATGTATTCAAGGACATAGAGGAAGATCTTGAGCCAACATATCTCATGGCACAACAACGATAGTGGTATACACGCCCTCCAGGTATGATCCAAGATCCTGCTTTGTTTCATTCTGGACAATATACTCAACAACAAATTCTTGGACCATAGTGGCAGGGTCAGAAACCTTTTAATACCACATAGAAATCTCAATCATACCCTACACCACCATGGAAAAATCAGCCATTCACTGGACCCTCATGGATTAATCAATAATATTCTACATCTTCACAGCAAAACCCATTGAATAACTTATACCCATCACATTAGGAAAATTCATCTACACGAGGACCAATGTGGTCTCAGAATTGGAAATGCCACATGGGACTAATCAATCCATCTATTGGGTCATTGCCTCAATCACAACCACCATTACAAACTCCATTCCAATTACCCCCAAACATTCCATCTCCATTGCATCCTCAACTACTTGCTCAACCAAATCCTAATCCTAATAATAGACCCATCATATATTTGGAAATTGTTGGAAACCGACATTATGAATCTACTTCCTTTGAGTGTAGCGAGCTACAGTTAATATCTAGATGGACGATATTTCCAGAAGATGGCACACAAAAAAATTTAGGTAGATAATGAAAATTTTGATGAAAAAAACTCTTAACAGAACACTCTTTGTCCAACATAGTTGTCATTGAAACATAGACGCATAACAAATAAAAAAAACAACAAGAGTCCACTACAACTACAAATGCCGCTCCACTGTACCTCGAGAGACTTTCTGTAATTAAGCCACCGATTTATTCTGGTTTTGATCTCATAGGGGAATTGAAAAATTTATGTATTAAAATTCATCCTTTCCAGGCTATTTGAGATGTTCCAATCCATGCTAAAACTTTTAAGGAATTGTGTGTTAAAATCCTGGAATAAAACCAAAAGGCCCTCCTACAGTCCATGTATTGGGAACACTCTCTGATCTTATCTTAAAGAAGAAAATACCTATTACATATGACGATCTCGGAAACCTAGTGGTTACTATCCAAATCCAAGGACATAACCTCCAAAATATCCTTGTGGACTTAGGAGATTCCATAAATATCTTGAATTTAGAAAATTGTGGGATCGTTGGAATTACAACATTTAAGCTGACCACCGTTATGTTGGAATTGGCCAACAGATCGGTAGTCAAATCAGAAGGCACTCTGGAAGACATTATCATATCTATAGATTCTTGGGAGCACCCAGTGGACTCTCTAGTCGTCAACCCCAGAAATAGGTTGAATGTGTTGTCACTCACTGCATTGTGGGTTTCAATTGGTCAAGGTTGCTTAGGAGCAGTGAAGTTTGGAGCCACTTTCCCAGGCCACAAATCATCTTAGAGCTTAATCAAACCCTCTCCATTGCCTAATGCTAAGAAAATTCTTTCCAATGGTATATAGAAGTCCAAAAAATCACTCCTCGATCTGAAGTTAGGGCTTGTTGAAGATTTCCTTTGGAAAGCTCATCAAACCAAAAGAATAGCTAAATATGAGGGCATCTCAAAATCCCGCATCCTGCAAATCAGCTGTCACAGTAGTCCCGCAGTCACAGTAAACTCCAAAACTTGTGGGGGACAATATTGCGATATAGTGTGAAATCTCCGGGGGGAGGGACGAAAACGTTTAACAAAGGAAAAGCGGAACAAAACCAAGTCAGGGCTGCCCCTTTCTCTCTCCTCCACGTGACGGTATCCCACATCACGATAATCACGCAATCCCACATCTTGGTGACCCTGAAGTTCCCACAATCTCTTAAGTCCCGTAGTCCCAAAGTCCTACAGGGCCATGCATCACGTATCTTGGCGACCCTGCAAATCGACGGGTTCTAAACTTAAAAGATCGTGTGGGGGCCGAAAAACTAAAAACAAAGGAAATTCCTACAAAAAAGGCTAGGCAAGCCTTTTTCTCTCTCCTCCAAGGGGCCACATGGTGGCCTCTAATTGGTCCTCCGAGCTGACATGACAGTTGACATCATTAGTGACATGGTAGTATGGATTATGACGTGGTAGATGACACATGTCACCCAGTTTCAGTGTTTTTAGGGGTGAAATGGGGCCATTTATGGGTGCCACGTGTCACCACTCAAGCGTTGGGATGCGGGATTCCGTGTAACAAAGGAAAAAGGACCCCCTGGATGCGATAAGTTATTACGGCATGATGTATAAGGATATTGCATCCGGACTGTCATCCTGCACTATGAAAAAAGGTAAAGGGTCCCCTTCTCCTACAATGCAATTGCGATGTCTTAGGTGGACCAGATCCCGCATATCGGTGATCGTAAGTGTTGGGGAAGAAGCTTACGGAAAAATCGCGGTAAAGCGCTGATATGTGGGATTTTGCGATACAAAGGAAAAGGCTTCTAGACATAGGTATGATGGCCTTAGTGCTGTTGGTCACTTTAATTGTTTATTAATTCAAACAACTAAGTGCTACATGAATTGTCAACCCAGGGAAGTCTGTTTATTTCAAAGGCAACTGCACATTGTATATGCTCAATCTCAAAAGCAATAAAAAGTTGTAGTAATAAATATACTAATCACACCTTGCCTTAAACAAACTAAAGCTCTACTATGAGTTACAATAGGAACAATTTCTCTATTGCAGACAATTATCAAAGAATCCTTGATTACATTAAAAAGAACAATCCAGGAAAAGAAATCAATCTGCAAAGGAAAAGACTAGTTATGCTATAACAGAGAACAAGACCCTATTCCCCAAGCAGGAATCTTCACCACCTGTTTCTAATTACCATGCTTCACAAACTTACTCTGTAAACACGATTACCAATTAAAACACTCACTGATTAGTTGTGAATGAATTTATGAAAGTAATGAAATAATCAATTGAAAAACAGAGTTTCAGCAATAATTGCAGAGTTCCAATAACGCATAAGCAAATTCAGTAAACAAAACTTAACAAGGTATGAATGAAAAATAACACTTAACACACTACAAGAATTTAATGGGTGAATCTTGTGATGAAGGTGGGCCCTTTCCTTCTCACAAGATTCCCCAGAAAAAGGAACTAGAAAGGAATGCTCTGAAAAATGTTTTATTCATCTGTCAATGTGTCATATTACAAAAGATTCCAGTCCTTTTACTTTTAGCTAGACCTTCCCATAGTCTGTCTGTGTCCCTCTAATGTTGATGTCTCCTCTTTTTAAAGAGGAGACATCTATTACAATTGATTACATTATAAATCCTATCTTTAACCCGATATGCCAAAATAGGATAATTAGTTCTTCCATTAACAAAATATTGTTACAATGCCGACTTTGGAATGTAGTTGTTACGGCCAGTGTAACAACTCCTTCAATGATCTTCTTTTGTTGTTGCCGAATCTAAAATGCAAATCACAGGCTGTTTCAGCAATGGGATTTGCGCACTGTTCTAACTGTTTCAGCAACATAAACTGTAATGATAAACCTGCAGTCTTCAGACTATTTCAGCAACGTAGACTGCAATGATAAAATTGTTTTAGCAACTATCCGATCAATAATTAACTATGAAGGTAATGTAATTATATGTAAAATAAATTAAACATATAGTAATGAGAAGAAATATTGTATACCTTCGGAAAAATGGATTAAAGTAATAACATGGACTTTAAATATGGATTGGAAAAGGGTGAAATGATAGCAAAATATGTGATAAAAAAGGTACAATGTAGGGTCCTAACATCGCCCCCAACTGAAAGGGTTGCGTGTCCTCATGCAACTTTACCTTGAATTTGAGTTCAGGTACTGGGCCTTTGAGTGCAAATTACTTAAGCAGTAACTATAGAAGGTACTATCTGCTAGATCTCTGAAGCCGTGCACATTTTGTAACTTCTACCATGCTGTTGCTTCTTCCTTTTTGGTGAACCTATAATGAGCCTTATACTCTTGTGTTGGCATCCATAGAAGAGGAAAACAAAAATGATATCCTATCCATTTTTCAGCACATTGCTGAACACATCTAATGTAGTCGGGTAGCCTTGAAATTGCTGCTTCAACATTAGGAGTACTGAGGGGTTGTTTGATTTTAAGGCAAGAGCTCCCTTGGTTTTAATAAAATGTTGGCAGTTTTGTAACATTGCTGCTTGTAGTTGCCTAATGTGTTCACCCATTCTTGGTTCCTTCAAAAATTGACGATATTCAACAACAAAAATGGCAGAATTCTGTGGCTCGAATCGAATCCACAGGAGACGATTGTCTTCATTATGCCTTAGTGAAAGAAAGGTAGTCTGCCATGTGAGCTGATTAGCAAGGAAGGAGACAAACACCCTGATCTGAACATCACCAACCAAAGGGTTCAGATTGAGCTTCCTATCCTCAGGGATAGCTTCATTATGGTGTCATACGGAAAGAGTCGTTAGTGCGGACACAACCGACCTCCCCAGAATCCTAAGACTTTCTAGTGACAAACAAGACAAATAAGAGCAATCCTTCACTAAATATGCCTTTACAATATGAGAAATCAAGTGTTTAGATCCTACCTGTAACCCAACGCTGTTGTAGTAGTCCAACTTCGTTGATCTGGATGAGCTCCTCCTTCACTTCGAAACCTGCATTCACTAACAATCAAACGATTAAATAGCACCTGAATATCACATAAAATAAAACATATTTAACATATAGACCAAGGAGTATATGAAACAACTCATAAATAACAAATTGTTGAGAAGAATGGACTAATTTGTATTAAAAGGTAACAAAAGGAACCATTACAACCTGAGCCTTGGTGTTGCGCAAGTCCTTCCCAGGGTCCACAAGAGTTCTCCTTTACTCTGATCAACTCACCCACTTCCAAATGAAACAAGCAAAGATGGTAATCTCTCCTCACAAGCTTCTACAAGGAAGTCCTAATTCCAGCAGCATCTACCCTTAGGAATGTTCAGCTTTCAACCTCCCCTCCCTTTGGCCCAATGCCTGTATTTATAGTGCTCTAGAGGAAGTTATTCAGGTCCACCATCAATGGGATAAGCCCCTCTTTGGATGGGATAGCTCCCCTCTTGATGGGATAAGTTCCTCTTTGGTAGGGATACATGAACCATCTGGAGGCGCTTCATACACGTCAAACAAACTTCTAGAAGACTCTAGAAATGACCACAAGTAACTTTTTTAAGATGAAACTCGCGCCTTTTGACCTTTACAGGGGTACGCACCCACCCCTTTACATACAAAGCGTACAAGTACGCAGGCATTGTGAACTTGGGATGCGTACACACAGGTAAGGCTAAGAGAAACTGCGTACCAGAGATAATTGACTTTAAATGACTTTTCTCTCTTTCTTGAAGTTTGACATGAAGAGCAGAGGCATGAGACTTGCCAAGGAGGATAATATGACAGTGGATGGAGCCATACTACCTGAAAATAGTCATGGTGACATTTTTTAGTGTAACATATGGAGATACAATTCACAGAGTAAATGTTGATCACTGGTAGATGCTTCTGTGAAATTTTTCACAAAATGTTCAGGTCTAGATACTTCATGAGGTCTCCCATCTTTGATTGCCTTTATTTGAAAGAACGCTAAGTGTTCTACAAGAAAAAGAGAGTAATTGGAAGATGGTTTCCTGGTAGCTAATAATCTCTTAACCAAATCAAACATGAGGAGAAGTCTAGTTTTTAGTTGTCTATTCTCCTTCTTCTGGGCATGAGAATGTTGGAGTACCTGCTCCAAAGCTTCCCAATTTGAATATATATGATTTTGCCACAGTGATTTATGCTCCTGCAAGATCCTATCTTGCGACATAACATATTCTTTCTTCCATTTATCAGTTTGTGCTTCAGTGCTACTAGTCTGAGTAAAAACAGTCTTTGTAGGCCGAGGTTCAGTTTGGGTAAACATAGTTTTTGTAGGCCGAGGTACAGGACTTTCAATTTTAACAGTCACAGTAGGCCGAGGTATTTGTGGTTTAACCTCTTTTTCAAATTTTTTTGAAGGCCCTGTTGGTTCTTGTGTGACAGTAGGGCGTTCCTTTTTAATTGCAGAAGAAGTGGATGCATGGGAGGCTCTAGGTAGTGGAATTTCAACTATTTTATAACTCGGTTGATGATAAATGTTACAGCATTGGCTGCACATATATTCCTTATATCGGTGTTTCTCTATACTTTTCTTGGTCGTGGATGCTGCATGGGCTATAGTGTACAAATTAAGCTTTCTGTCGTATGCTTCCCTTGCTGTTACTAATTCTTGCTTATAAGCTTCGAGGTCTGATTTCATAAACTCGTTTTCCTATAGAAGGGAAGCTAGAGTGACTGGGATTTGTGTAGCAGTCACAGTCTCAGTAGCTGGTTCTTGTGTGGCATCTACTAAATGAGTGGCTGGTTGTTCTGTAGCAGCTACGTGGTGTGTAGCATCCTGAGCATCCAGATTTTGCATATCAGCAGGTGGTTCTTATGTGGCAGCTGCTGAATGAGTATCTGGTTCTTGTGTAACAGCTACATGTTGTACAACATTCTGGTCGTCTATGTTTTGTATATCAGCAGGTGGTTCTTGTGTGGTAGCCGCTGAATGAGTAGCTGGTTCTTGTGTGACAACTACTTGATGTGCAACATCCTGGTCATCTATGTTCTGTATATCAGCAATTGGTTCTTGTGTGACAACTACTGAATGAGTAGCTGGTTCTTGTGTGATAGCTACTTCATGTGCAACATCCTGGGCATCTAGATTTTGTGGATCAGCAGCTGGTTCTTGTGTAGCAGCTGCTGAATGAGTAGCTGGTTCTTGTGTGACAACTACTTGTTCTGAAAGAAATGATGTCATAAAATCCCGGGCATCTGGTTCTTGTGTTTTAGTGCCCAAGGGTGAGACAGGTAGAGATTTGGGGACTTGGGAATGTGGTGGGGTATGGGTTTTTAGACTAATAGGTGAGGAATTTAGGATGGTAGCAACAGTTGCCACTTCAATTGACGCCCTCATTCATCTTTGGGGTAAAAAGGCAGGGAGAGCAGTACTTTTCCTTTTATGAGTGGGTTTTTTCTGAGGGGGAGGGCTATTAGAGATGATGGCTTCTTTGGTTGAGGCCCTCGTTCGTCTTTTTGGTAGGAAAACAATCTTATTTTTCCTTTTTCTTTTTAGCATAACGATGGGAAGGTTATCTTCAGAATCATCACTAGTAATGTGGACAGTAGGATTAGATGATTTTGCTAAATTATGGGATGGAGTTGATGTGGTGGGAGGGTCAATTGGATTGGCTGATTCTACTGGTGGAATTTCTGGGGGATCATGAATGCTCCCTAGTTGCTATTCGGAGGGATTTTCAAGGATTTCTTGAGGATTCTCAACAATTTGCTAAGGGATTTCAGGAGCTTCTTGAGGGTTTTCAGTAGCTTCTTGAGGAATTTCAGCTACTTGCTCAGGGTCTAGGGGTGGGTTATTAAGAGGGGGGTTCTGTCGAGCAAAACCCCTCTGAATTAGTAGCTGGACAAGATGGTGATGGGTGAGGGAAAGGAGTGGGAAATTTACCTGTCTACAGTAATGTGACATATTCTTTAGACACCCAAGTAAATAATACGAAATATTCAACAGTCGACCATGTATCAAATGATTTAACAAGACAAAATCATGCTGATAGACTGCTTAGTAGCGACCTTCATAAGTGAGATAATGTTTGACGAATTCAGCAATCGTCGACCATGGAGGTGGTAATGAGTGAAGTCAGACACCCCGACCTTTGGGCTCGACCTGCTCTCTTGGTAGGAGAAAGTCCTTTTGTGCATTCAGAATGATATGCTTACGACTAAACCATCGAGTGTTAGTGACCGATAGACCTGAAACCTGTGCTATGTCATACTCTGAGACTGAAATTCAAACTCCCTGGACAGTAAAATAGCCATCCCATAAATTACGTGCAAATTCAAGGACTTGTTGTGGATCAAATCCCTGAAGCCTCTGAAAATATTCTACCCAGCCCGCCTGCTGAAAAATCTGATATACTTCTGGATGTAATTCAAGTAGAGTTATCGAGCCAGGCTCATGTCGAATAGCAGGTCCTCCCATAGTTAACTAGCTTCAGTAAAATGCACAGTCAAAAACTGAGTTACCGCACTTCGGACAGAGTAAATTTTGTTAATGAGAACATGGAGTAACAACATAGAGGCAGGGTGATAAGACGTGATAGTGGGTAAAAAAAGTACCATAATTGGCTTGCTGTGAAATGATGGCATATAATCTTGGTATTCCCCCCAACTACGGCTGAAATAATGACTTTAAATGTATGGGGATCGTGGTAATAATAACATAATCTTCTCATTTAACCATAATTTAATAGTATTTACACATAACAATTACATACCTCATGTTTACCTTTGATACATATTCCGAAAATATAGTGCGTGTTGATAATAGATCATCAATAGTTATGGAAGAAGCTTTTGAAACATGAGGGTGATTATATTAAAGGTCTGTATAATCATAGGAGAAGGCAATGAAAGGACAGAGTTATAAAAAATAATGGAAGAAGTGATTTTCACAACGGAAAGTAGTGTGTGGTGATGTTTTTTTTTTTTGAAAAGAAATGGTGTTTCGGCAACGGGGAAATAGGTAAAGGGTAGTGTTTGAGCAACAGGAAAAAGGGTAAAGGATGGTGTTTCAGCAACAGGAAAATGGGTGGAGGATGGTGTTTCAATGGGAAAGATAAGGAAAAATGTTGCTGAAAAGTACTATTAATGGGAAAAATAGGGAAAATGTTGCTGAAAAATAATGGGAAACATGGAGAAGAGAAAAGAGGGGAGATGATGGAAATGATACTTGAAGATGGGGGAATGAACTATGGATGGACTGAAATGAGATGATAGTGCTTCACAAAATGAAGCTTAGATCTGCTTGTAGTCGGATTGTCCTTTTCAATCAGCCTTTCCTAAATCTGAAATCTGCAAAATAATCAATTGCAACATGCCAACCCTTGACAGGGATTATTAGTTAAGAAATCTAATCTCATGCTAAAAATACAATGCAAAAATTAGATGCAATGAGGGGCAGTAGGCTCCCCCAAAAAGAGATAATGTGAATCTGTCATGCAGGTGGCCTTAAAATTCTCTTTGGAAATGGGTTGCTGGTAAAGACGGAGTCAATACCCATTTACTAATAATGGTGTTCTAGAATCATCAATTGTTAGGAGCCTTACTGTTCCATTGGGAAAAATAGTATCTATTCTGTAAGGTCCCAGCCATCTTGTACGTAATTTCCCTTGAAAAGTTTCAAACCGAGAATCATACAATAAAGCCCAATCACCTTTTTGGAACTGCTTATGCTTGATGGTTTTATCATGCCACCTAGTTCTTTGTTGTTGGATCATATTTGTTTGATGGATGACATCTAATCTCTTTTCATCCAATTCCTGGAGCTGCTGCAACCTGGCTGTTTGTGCGCCAGTGAAATCAAGGTTAACAGCTAAAGCAATTCTTAAGGTTTTAATTTCAAATTCCACCGGAAAAACAACACTTTTACCATAAACCAATTCATAGGGAGAAAATCCTGTAGTATTTCTCCAGGTAGTTCTGTAAGCCCATAGTGCTTCAGGGAGCCTTTGAGACCAATCCTTCCTATTTTCCTTCACTGTTTTTGTTAGAATGGCTTCTATAACTTTGTTTGTACTCTCCACCTGTCCATTGGCTTGGGGGTGGTATGGTGTAGTCATTCTATGATGAATATGATATTTTTGAAGGGTGGTTTTAAAACCATGAGAATTGAAAGGAGGTCCTCCATCTGTAACTAGCTCTCTAGGCACTCCAAATCTAACAAAGATTTATTCAAATAGAAAGGCTAAAACAGATTCTTCGTTAGCTCTAATGAGTGCCTTAGCTTCCACCCATTTAGTCATATAATCTATACAAACCAATATGTAAACTCTTTGATTGGATGGAGGATTAATGGGCCCTACAAAGTCTAGAGCCCATCTTTCAAAGGGTTCAAGTATTACCTGGGGATTCAATGGCATTTCATCTCTATGATTATGTTGACCCATTCTTTGACGGCTATTGCAGGCCCGAACATATTTCTTTGCATCTTTGAAGAGTGAGGGCCAATAATAACCCATCTTGAGAATTTTATGTGCCGTTCTTTTATCAGCAAAATACCCTCCACAAGAGCCATCATGACAAGCCTTCAGTATATCATAAACCTCATCTTCTTTAATGCATCTTCGGATTTCATGATCAAGTCATGTATAGAAAAGACACCCACTTATCCAGCTATACCGAGCACTTTGTTGAATGATCTTTCTTTTCTCTCGATGTGATAGGTGTGATGGTAACTTGCCTGCAACAAGATAATTGGCAATGTCTGCATACTAAGGTGAGTGAGCAGATACTGCAAATAAATATTCATGAGGAAAGGAATCATCTACTGGAGTATTATCATCAGCTTTTAACCATGAAAGGAAATCAACAACTACATTTTTTTTACCTGGTCTATCTACAATTGTAATATCAAACTCTTGTAATAACAATAACCACCTAGTGACTCGAGCATTTGTGATAGATTTGTTCATTAAATACTTAATAGCCAAGTGGTCAGTATGAAAAAAAGTAGAGTAACCAGTAATTTAATGTCGAAATTTATTAATAGCATAAATGACTGCTAAAAATTCCTTTTCAGTAACTGTGTAATTAAGCTCAGTAGGAGTCATATTCTTACTAATGAAATAGATAGCATAAGGAAGATGGTTGTCCTCTTGTCCCAAGACAGCTCCAATTGCAGTATCTGAAGCATCAAAGGATATGTGGAAGGGAAGTGCCCAATCAGGTCCCCTTAAAATAGGAGCTGTAGATAACTGATGCTTGAGTTCATCAAATGCTTTATGGCAAAGATCAGTCCACTTGAATTCAACATTTTTCATAAGTAACACAAACAAAGGAGAAGCTATTTTAGAAAAATTCTTGATAAATCTTCTGTAATATCTTGCATGTCCTAAAAAAATTCTCACATCAGTTTGTGTTCTAGGGATAGGAAGGGCATGAATTACCTATATTTTGGATGGATCTACCTAAATTCCTTGAAATGAAATAAAGTGTCCAAGTACAATTCCTTCATTCATCATCATATGACATTTTTTAGTACTTAGGGAAAGGTAAGCTTGTACACAATGTTTAAGTACTTTCTCAAGGTTTTGTAATGCATCCTCAAAAGTCACACCATAAGGGGTAAAGTCATCCATAAATATCTCCATAGAGTCATTAAGCATATCAGAAAAGATTCCTATCACTGCTCTTTGAAAAGTTGCTGGAGCATTACATAGTCCAAATGGGAGAACTCTATAGGCAAAAGTTCCCCAGGGACTAGTAAAAGTGGTCTTATCTTGGTCTTGGGGTGCAATTTTGATTTGATTATATCCACTAAAACCATCTAAAAAGGAGAAGAATTTCTTCCCTAACAAACTATCTAACACTTGATCAATGAATGGCAAGGGAAAATGATCCTTTTGAGTGGCTTTATTTAAGGCTCTATAATCTACACACACTCTCCATTTCCCATTTTTCTTAGGTACTATCACCAATGGAGAAACCCATTCACTGTCATATATGGGATATATAAACCCTGCATTAAGCAATTTTTGAAGTTCTTCTTTAACAATTTCCCTCAAATTGGGATTCATTCGTCGCCAAGATTGACAGATTGGTCGGTAACCTTCCTTGATATAGATGCGATGAGTACATAATTCAGGAGAGATTCCATTCATATCTATATAGTCCCATGCGAATGCTTCCTTATTTTCACGAAGTAATTTCATTAGTTGCTGTGTTTCAGCATCTGTTAAATTGGGGTTTATGTTCAATGTTTTGCGAGGTTCGATTTCTACTGTTATGCTTTTAGAGGAGATGGTAGTTGATGTTTGAGGTAGATCTTCAGATTTAAGCTTTTCCTGGGTTTTAGATTCCAAAATTGCAGTCAACTAATTATATGTTTCAGAAGTGACCGAGGAGGGTTCACAAATAAAATTACTAATTACTTCATCCTCTATGGTATCTTTAAGAGTTAAAGCTTGTCCGATAGTCAAAATAGGTTGAGTAGCATTATCATCATAGTCCAACCATATAGAATTATCATTATTAATCATGGGTGTGGCATGAGGGTAGAGAGTAAGCTGCTTGGTTTCACATCCATTAGAAATTGTCATTGAACTAGATCTACAGCTGATAAAGGCATCGGCTGTGGCCAACCAGGGCCTTCCCAGAATTAGAGGATGTCCCCCCAACTTTGTTTTAGTCTGCAATACCACAAAGTCAGCTGGGTAATTCCAGGATTCAACTGAGATGATTAGGTCTTCAATGACTCCTTCCGGTTTGATTGTAGAATGGTCAGCTAACTCCAAAATGGTTGGTGTCTCTCTGATCACATTCTTCAGTTGTAACAGTTGTGAAGTTTCAAGGGTCATAATATTTATAGCAACACCTAAATCTACCAGAACTCATGAAATGATATTTTTTCCAATTTGTACTGTAACCGTCGGATGGCCAGGATCACCATATTTAATAGGAGGGGCTTTACCGGACATTAAGGTAGATAGATCACCCATAACATGAACTGTAAGGGGATCTTTAGCTTTCCTACCAGGTTTCTTAATACAAATATCTCTCATAGTTCTGGCATAAATTGGTACATCTCTTAGTGCTTGTAAGAGTGGAATTTTAACATAAAGATTCTGTAATTCCCCTAAAAGATTGAAAGCAGGTGGCTCAGGTGTCTTAGTCAAAGCTAAACACTCAGGGAATGGTGGCTCTGCTGTTTCAACACCCTTATTAGAGAGTGGCTGTACCTCCTTACATAAATTATTTTTCTCTGTCTCTTCTTTATCAGATTCAGAAGAGGTAATGTCATCAATAATGGGTTTGACTATTTTCCCAAATCGTAAATGAATATCATTACATTGCATAGGGAAAACATGAAGTATAGGCTGGTTCTAAATATCAATGACTTGCACAGCTTTATTATTGGGGTTAGGGTTTGGTTGTACAGGCAGCTGGGGTCTCATCATTTGATTATTTGGTGGAGCACCTGATGGTAGAGGGAGTGGTTGCTGAAACTGAGGAAATTGATTTGGAAACGGGATTTGTTGAGCTCTCCAGTTTGGATTCCATTGATTAAAATAAGATTGTTGTTGTGGAGGCCAAGGAGTCCACATTGCAGGGTCTACAAAGGGAGGGTTTGTTTGCTGCATGGGTGGGTAACTCATTTGATTGAAGGGCGGGTATTACATCTGGTTAAAGGGCAGGTAGTTTGCTTGATTAAAAGAAGGATAATTATTCCAACGATTAGAAGATGTAAATGGAATATTAGAGTTCATACCTTGTTCTCGTGGTTGCCATTGCCTTCTCTATGTCAACAGATAGACCGATTCAACTTCTTCTTTGGTTGGTTTCAATGCTACTTTTGTTCCTGGTAAAGAAGGGCATTGTTGTGTTTCATGATCCTTCTCACAAAGGGTGCAAATTGGTACTTTGTCCAATGGGCATTCTCTTAGTGGATGTTTATCTCTGTATTTGGGATAAAAGATAGCCAAAGCAGCTTATGCTTCTACTTGTTTCTTCTTAACCTGCAAGGTGTCAATCTGTGAAGCAAAAGAAATTAACATTTCAGTTTTGAATTCCTCAAGTAAATTACCTATTTCAGCTCTTGTTGCTCCTCCATTGGCTGATTTTTGGACTCTTGAATATGTATTATCCCTGCCGTTTGATCTATTCCTTGCAGCTCCTTTTGAACGTCTTTTGTAGAGGTTAACAATTTCATCATATGATTCTTTAGATATGCCCCCTTTACCAAGCATATTTAACATTTCTAGACAATCATCCCTTACCCCTTTCAATAATATCATTTTAAGAATATCTTTACTTACATCGGGATGATTGGATCTCTGCATATTATATTGTAGCCTTTCCACAAAGTCCTCTAGATTTTCGTCCTCCTTTTGTACCATCTTAAATAGTTCATCCCTTTTTTCTCTCGTCTGGCAATAGTCTTGATATTTGGTCAGAAACTTCTGTTTCATCTGTTCCCATGTTGTGATTACATGGCCTCCCAAACTCATGAACCATCTTAGTGCATTTCCTTTTAGTGTTGCTGGAAATAGCTTCAGTTTCTGAGCATTAGTAACATAATCATAACTTCTGCATAATATATCAAACTCAAAAAGAAACTCATCAGGATATTCATAAGATAAACCATGGAAGTTAGGTAAGGCTGAAAGTGGGATATTCTTCATGGGAGTTACCCCTCTGGGAAGATCACCAATAGGAAATCCCAAGGTAGAGAGAGAATTCTCATCTCTTCCTTCTCCTCCTACCTATCCTCCACCAAAGAATCCTTCATTGTTCCCTTCCATTAGTTGTTCTCCTACTGCACTTGCCCTGTCTTCAATGTTTTCTATTGGCTCCTCAATGTCTTCGACTGGTTCCTCATTATCTTCTACTGGTTCCTCAATGTCTTCTACTGGTTCCTCAATGTCTTCTACTATTTCCTCAACCTTTTTAGGACCCACAACTTCCTTCGTTTCGTAGTTTGTTTGAAGAGAATGCTGATTCCTTGACTTTTGAGAGCTTAGCCTTTGAGAAGTTTCAGCTTTTGATATAATCTCATCAATAAAGGTCTTCCTTCCTCCTCTTCCTTTGCCCTTGCCACCTGTAGGGTTAGTTTTCTTGCGTCCTCTCATGCATTTTGCACATCTAAAAGAAAAACATTAATTCTTTTGAAATCTATGATTTCCTTCCCTAGAAACAGCGCCAAAATTTTGGTCACTTTAATTGTTTATTAATTCAAACAACTAAGTGCTACATGAATTGTCAACCCAGGGAAGTCTGTTTATTTCAAAGGAAACTACACACTGTATATGCTCAATCTCAAAAGCAATAAAAAGTTGTAGTAATAAATATACTAATCACACCTTGCCTTAAACAAACTAAAGCTCTACTCTGAGTTACAACAGGAACAATTTCTCTATTGTAGACAATTATCAAAGAATCCTTGAACATTAAAAAGAACAATCGAGGAAAAGAAATCAATCTGTAAAGGAAAAGACTAGTTATGCTATAACAGAGAACATGACCCTATTCCCCAAGTAGGAATCTTCAACACTTGTTTCTGATTACTATGCTTCACAAACTCACTCTGTAAACTCGATTACCAATTAAAACACTCACTGATTAGCTGTGAATGAATTTATGAAAGTAATGCAATAATCAATTGAAAAACAAAGTTTCAGCAATAAGTGCAGAGTTCCAATAACGCATAAGCAAATTCAGTAAACAGAACTTAACAAGGTATGAATGGAAAATAACACTTAACACACTACAAGAATTTAATGGGTGAATCTTGTGATGAAGGTGGGCCCTTTCCTTCTCACAAGATTCCCCAGAAAAAGGAACTAGAAAGGAATGCTTAGAACAATATTTTATTCATCTGTCAATGTGTCATATTACAAAAGATTCCAGTCCTTTTACTTTCATCTAGACCTTCCCACAGTCTGTCCGTGTCCCTCTAATGTAATTGTCTCCTCTTTTTAAAGAGGAGACATCTATTACAATTGATTAAATTATAAATCCTATCTTTAACCCGATATGCCAAAATACGATAATTAGTTCTTCCATTAACAAAATGTTGTTACAATGGTTGTGACAATGTCGACTTTGGAATGTAGTTGTTACGGCCAGTGTAACAGCTCCTTCGATGATCTCCTTTTGTTGCTGCCGAATCTAAAATGCAAATCACAGGTTATTTCAGCAATGGGATTTGCGCACTGTTCTAATTGTTTCAGCAACATAAACTATAATGATAAAACTGCAGTCTTCAGACTGTTTCGGCAACGTAGATTGCAATGATAAAAATGTTTCATCAACTATTCGATTAACGATTAACTATGAAGGTAATGTAATTATATGTAAAATAAATTAAACATATAGTAATGAGAAGAAATATTGTATACCTTCGGAAAAATGGATTAAAGTAATAACATGGACTTTAAATATGGATTGGAAAAGGGTGAAATTATAGCAAAATATGTGATAAAAAAGGTAGAATTTAGGGTCCTAACAAGTGCCTAAGGGCTAAAACCCTGGTCCCAACCCCCGATCATATGAGGAAAGAAACATGATGGGCTATAACAAAGGGGGGCTAAGGGGGAAATCAAAAGTGCCAGTTTCAGATTTTTTAGAGAAAACAAAGGCTTGTTCTTGAGAGACTGCACTGTTACACTATAACGCATATCACCCACCACATCAAGGCATTGATAGTGTAGGACAGAGGTTTAAAGGGCATGATGGGTCAAAAAATATGGTTTTAAGAGGAATAGGTGGTGCATTCAAAGCATAGGTTAGGTCGATCCCTAAGAGGTCCACTGTGACATGGGTTCGGGAACCAGCACCGAATGAATTAAAGGCAGAAAAGACATAGGTGGGTGAAGTAGTGCAGGACACCATACCATAAGTAGAATGGATCCTGTAGCAGAGATGATCACAGGATGGGCAAGGAGATCTTTGTATATTTTACATCTTATGTTTATTTAGTTGTTGTACTACAACATGCCTCCTTTCAATGAGGCTTTTAATTATGTAACGTTTTGGGCCATAGAGCCATCTCTGACTGAGACAGCTAGTCGACCCAACAGCTAAGACTAGGAAAAAGATATTTTGCTATACTAAATGTTCTTGCTCCCTTCTCCAGATAAATAGGGGAAAGAAAGACTTAGAAAAGGTTAAAAAATTCTATAGAAAACACTACATGCTATTTTCAGACTGTATCTCTTTGTAATACAAATATTTTTTAGAATATTAAGGAAACAATGGTGATCCCCTTTTCAAGTATTACAATATGTGTTCCCTTTGTCAAAATCATTTTTATGTTCATGCTTCTTCCCTAAATTCATGCAATTATAGTTGTTAGAAATATTTCAATCTCCCTCACGGATTCATTAGTATCTACACGTTAATGGAAATGCATGTAACCATTTCACAGATTCATTTGTCTCAAGATTTTTTATGAATATGCCTGTGTGGACTATTGAAATTATATCTTTAAATATGCAACACATGAATCATAGCTTTCAGCTCCTCCTTCATTCATTATTTCTGCTTGTAACTCAAATAAGTATAGAAATCCTTAATGCCTCAAGCTCTATGTGTTAAGTGTAGAATTCTTGAAGCCTTATGCTCTATGTGATGAGTTGCTCCTTCTCTTGGTCCTCTCTCATCTGCTTTGCAAAATATTATTAAGTTGTAAGACCTTGAAACACTCAGCCTCCACTATTTTTATGCTTATTTTTGAGATTTGAACCTGTGAGGAAGTACCAGAAATCCATGTTTTATTTCTTTGGATAAATGAACCAACCCATTCCCTATATATATATATATATATATATATATATATATATATATATATATATATATATATATAGATAGAACATAAGTGATGTCTCCAGTTTCCTGTAAATCATTTGAGACACACAAATCTAGATGTGCCCAGGCACTAGTCTTGTAAGCAATCCAAGGTTTTTGTCTGGGAGCGACAACATCTTTTGGCACCATTGCCGGAGAACATATTGAAGGATTTTTCCCCTAGGATACGACAAATTGAACACTCTTTGTGTAGGTGAGAGAAGTATGTTCTGATTACATCCATATCACCTTGGCAACTCCATACCCCCCTCATTATCATTCATAACCCTGGCTTTTGAAAGGCCTTGTACTCATTCAGATGCATCCCAGCAGAAAGCCCCATTTGTATCTAACCTTTAAAAATTAATTTCAAAGAAAATATGGAAAGAGAAAACTCCCCCTGACTGTGCTACCACCTCACCAGCCTTTGAAGTTACCTCATCCAGTTTGCAGCCTGCTGCTACTCATTATTCAGGACTTACTCCTAAGGCCCTGACATACCCTTTTTTCCCTCCAAACACTGTGGTCTTGACCCTAGTTCCTCAAGCAAATTTAAATCCCCCTCCACTAATCCAGATGGCTCTTCCAGGATTTTTGTTAAATAAGTATGCACCTCTTGATCTACCTCATCCCTTAAGTGTCACACCCCAATATTACCTTAAGCTTATGCCTATATTCAATGCGAAAGATGACAACACAACACAGAGACACATACAAACCTTTTGTGCCTTTGCTGAGAACCTGAATGTGGAACAACTGGATGTGGTCATGAGACTTGTTATACAAAGTCTTGATGGTGGTGAAGCTAGAAAGTGGTTCAAAGGTCTACCAAATGCCTCCATCACTACCTAGGAGGAGTTGGAAAATTATTTCACCCATAAATGGGGAGAAAAGAGGAATCATGAGTACCTCCTCACTGAGTTTAATGCTATAAGAAAAGATATGAAGGATGATACTTTAGAATTTATCAAAAGATTCAATAAGTAGTACAATAACCTGCCAACTGACATAAAACCTCCCCCAGCTGTAGCTCGTGTGGTTTTATTGGGAGCCTTTGAGTTTGACGTTAGCTTTACCCTAAGAGAAAGGAAGTCTACCAATCTAAACCAACTTCAGATCGATACTCTCTAAGTGGAAGCAAATTTGGCTTCGCAGGGAAGTCAAGGGTAAAACAAGAACCTACTGAACCCAAAAGAGGGAAAGAAGAGGCACCCTCTTCTAGTCAAGATGGAGAATCATCAGACCTGAAGTGGGACGATCTGGACAAAATTATCAAGAGTTTATCAAAAAAGGTTGTAAAGCTTGAAATTGAGAACAAGAACCTCTCTAGACAGAAGGCTCAAGTCAACAACTAGGGCTATAACTTGCAATATAGAAGACCCTCCATTGCAACTACTTCAAAGGGAAAGAAAGGAACAACTTGATCAGATCCCTCATCCCTTATACTTGGAAGATGGTCTTGACGAACAATCGTCAGATACACAGGATATGCAGGGAAATATATATGTCTCTTTTGCCGAGGAAGAACATGAGAATATGGATCACTAGGAGGTCAATCATCATAGAGAAGCAGCAACAGATGAGGAAGATATGGATTATTATTGCAAACAATTTGCAGAGTTCATGCAAACACAACCCCAATGTAAGTATAATCTAATATCTTCAAAGAAGAGGATGAGATAACCAGAACAACAAGGGGAAGTTGTTCCCCAAGTGGTTCCTCCAGCACCGGACAAAGAGAAAAGTAAGCTCCATCCTGACCCACCTAAGACAGGAGTCTCTACAAATAAGGAGAGAAATGGTCCTAAAGGGCACATAGAAAAGGAGCCACCTATTCTGCCTAAAACTGCCAGCAGGAAGGGAGAAAGAACAAAGCTAGAAGATACAAAAAAGGCCCAACCCACATTCAATCCCCAAAAGGAACTTGAAAAGGTAAAAATTCTTGTTCCTCTGACTAAGCTTCTAAAGTAGTTGAATTACCAAGATCAAGTCTGTCAATTCATGCATTTAGCCACCTCTACACCATCCCATGATAGTTTGAACCTCCAAGAGGAGAGGCAGATGGTTTTTTTTAGGCTGCATGTGGCTTTGGTGATCCATGACCTTTTGTTGCATAATTACATGTTGGATTTCGGGGCCTCACACAACCTCATTACACTATCCATAATGGAACAGATGGGTTTAAAGATCACCAGACCATACAAGGACCTGTACTCCTTTGACTCTAAGAGAGTCAAGTGCTTAGGCACAATAAAGGATCTGGTGGTAACCCTGGCTGAGATCCCGATGAAGAGTGTGGTAATGGATATAGTGGTGGCTGAGATACCTCCTTGTTTTGGAATGCTATTATCCAGATCTTAGGGTTCCAAGGTGGGTGGCTCTATCAAGATAGATCTAACTTATGCCACCATTCCCACTTTTGGAGGTGAGAAAAGGAGGTTGTACAAAGAATCTAGGTTTGTGAAAACTGTGACCCCAGCTAAAGGCTCAGAAAACTTCCAGTGCATGGGAATGATAGTGACATCTCCTGTATGTTCCTAGAAGAGGATGAGACCTTCCTAGAGGAAACATAAGTACACCTAACAGGGCAGTTAGAGCACTTATAAGAAAATGAAAACGACGTATGGAAATTATACATCGATGGAGCAAACTCAAAAGAGGCAAATGGAGGTGTAATATTATTGGTATCTCTAGAAGGCAGCATGATACACCTCTCATTCACGCTTAAATTTGAGGTGAATGATGAGCCCCAAATTTGGTAACATTTTGGGCTCATTTGGCCTAACTACCTTTGCTCAATCCTTCATTTTTCATAACTTATGCATCATTTTTAGTATGTTTATGTCATTTGTACGAATAAGGGTAGTCACTATTCCTAGGTGGCTAACACGTGCTCATTTCAGGTTTTTTTGACACATGATTGGAACAAAACCGAGCAGATAAGGACCAGGAGACAGCCAAGATGGGGTTGAGGATTCGTAGGAGGGTTGTCCAGCATTAAATGGCCTTCCTCGGGATCTTCACCCCCAACTCCGAGCTCCAACAACCACCACAACCGGATTTAAAAGGCAGCCAAACGGATTTTGAGGAAGCAACAGTTCACTCCTAGTTTGGTCAGCCAAGTCCCACTAATTTAGGAGGCCAACTTGGGGCCTCGTGATGTATAAATGATAAGGCTTTAGCCTTCGAAAAGGACTTTTGAAACATTGTTGCACATTCTGCACTACGAGCTGCTAGCTTGGTTTTGCTCTTTTGTAGCCATTATTGGCATGCTCTTTGACTTATGATTATTATTTTTTAATGGAAAGCAGTCAGATTTGATCTCAGTTCTGATCTTTTAAAGGAGCCATAACTCTCGGGGTTGGGCCCAACCTGAGAACCTAAGGCCTCCTTCCTCTGTATTGTTATCTTTTCTTTCAGCATTATGGTTTTCTTTACATGCATTTGAAACGAAGTTTGTTGAGTTAGATTGCATGGTATGGTTAGGTAGGTTATTGTTAGAAGATAGAGTTGCTCCATATGTTTAGAATAGAGTAAAGAGATTAGACTTGATAAAAGTTCCAGAAAAGGGTTGACTGTACTCTCATTTTCACCTCTTTCTAGGGGCTGGAATTGCAGACAGTGTTACCCACCAAAAACATTGGGTTACGTACTCATGCAATCTTTGGTGCAATATTTTCGGTTGTAGAAGTTGTCCATACGTTCAGCCCTCCTGGAATGTTTCTTTGCTTCAGTACCATGCATGATTTTCTTTGGAAATAACGTTGCTGTTCATTGGTTTCATTAAACAGTTAGAATAGATTAGTAATATTTTGGTTATGTGCAGGACGTGGATGATTTGGTTCAGTTTACCCTGTGCAGTGCTACTCCCTCACTCTCTCGTCCTTCTAAGCCTTGCCCAGGCCAACTTCTCATCTCCCAATTAGACCCCTTGTCTCTCAACTACTCTACTGCCCACGTTATCCTACCTTTTCGGCCTTCCATTCCCTCTACCCTCCTTCAGACAAACTAGATGAGCACACCCCCTCACCATCTCATCTCTCTGTCACTAAGTCATTACAAGCCCCTCTCCTACCTCCCTATCCACCCATGCAACCTCTTCCACTCACCCATCACCCAAAATCTGATTGTAGAACATCCTGTAGGAATTACTGAACATCCTGTAGAAATTCTGAAACATCTTGTAGAACCCCTGCAGACTTCCTGTAGAAGCTCATAAACATGGTCTCTTGGTAGCCAAACTTTGTGAAACTCTCTGGAAGGATGTTAGGGACCCCTTAGACCCTCTCTGAACCTTCCCAACCTTTTTCAAGCCCTTCTCCTCCTTGATCCACCTCTGCACAGTAAAAAGCTAGTTAAAAGCACATGCATGATAATTCTAATAATTGAAACAAAAATACAAAAAAATGTTTGCTTCAGATAGAGGTAGTCTAGACACATGCATTTTACCTTCATAGAAGTAATGGCATCTCTTTCAGTAGTTTGCATTCCCATCTCTGCATCAGTGAGACTAGCTGGTAGAATTAGGGTTTGCTAGGGTTTGCGTTTCTTGTTGGCTTTCAGTCCCTTTCTGCAAATAGATTAGCTTCCTTTGAGTTAGCTTTCGTCCATCAGTTAAAAAGCTTCTTCTAAGAGCTCATAGAAGTTGGCTTGAGCCCCTAGCGGACTTGTGCAAGCTGACCAAGTGACAGCTGCGGCAAGAGCTAGTACTTGTGCATACAGCACCGTCGCTTCCAAGTTTGTTACAAACTACCGGGTTGATAAAATTAAAGAAGGAAGCTCCAAGAGTTGTAGCATTATTGCTACAATACTGGAGCCCACCATCTTTTTGGAGCCGTTGCCGGGGAAGCGTCAGAGTATTGGTGATTGTTGCTTTTCTTCTACTTTCCTACTCTCACCTTCTGCTAAGTAGTATTTCATTTCCATTCTGCAATTTCCTTTCTGCAAAAGTAGCATAGACATTTCCTGCTTTCATAGATTAACATTTCAATTCCGCAATTTCATTCCTGCAAGCGTAGATTAGCATTTCAATTCCGCAAGCGTAGCCTAGCATTTCATTCTTGCAATTTCATTTGAGAAAAATAGATTAGTTCTTTCATGCTTTCGTTTCAATTCCGCATTTCCATTTCAGCAAGATAGTTAGTTGCAGTTCAATCTGTTTTAGTTTTGCAGGTACCAGAAAAAACAAAAGCAATCAGAAGTCTTTTCCTTTCATGCCTCGTAGAAATCGAGATAAAACAGGAAAATTCTTACCCAACACCCCCACCACATCACTGAGTCACCCTTCTCTCTTCTTTGGTGACAGTGATCCAGAAGAACCTATAGGCGAACCTCCTGAGATATACGAAGATCCTATAGTAGAAGAAGAGTTAGAGAACACTCCATCTGAAGCTATGGCTGATAATAGGGGAGAAGATGAGAGAATTGAAGGTGCCTTCCCCATCCGAGAGACCAATGGAGACATGAAAATGAAGAACATCAGCCCCTCCGCTTTACCTCACTTCCATGGACTGACTACTGAAGACCCTGATACCTTCCTGTTTGAGTTTGCTTTCCTTTGTCGAAGCTATGACTATAGTGAAGATGAGCAAAAGCTGAAACTCTTCCCCTCTACCCTCAAGGATGCAGCATTACGCTGGTTCATGGGCTTACCTGGGAACAGTATCACCACTTGGGCCCAGATGCAGCAAGCTTTCAATACCAAATACCAGGACTACTGTAGGTCCAAGGAAGCCAAGGGAGAAATCTTTCAGATGACCATGGGCAATGATGAGTCTTTAGAAGATTACGAGGAAAGGTTCCAACTTAGCTATAAACGGGTCAGGTGCACACTTGACCCTGAATCCATCAAGTTGGTCCTGCTCCGAGGAGTCCCTGAAGACCTCTTAGATACCCTTCACATGCTAGCTGGAGGAGATATTTACCAACTACCTTATGAGGACATAAAGACTGTGTTTAGAAACCACTCTAGGGCAGCCCGAAAAAGAGGTAGAGGAAACCTCCTCTCAGCTGGTATTCCTTTCTCCTAACATGAGTTTGCAAATCAATTAGAGGACCTCAAGAGTGAGGTGAGACAGACCATCGTCATGCAACTTGATACATTCCGAATCCAGCAAAAGAAAGAGGAAGCTGAGAGGGCTTTCGCTATCTTCTGCCCTAGGTGTACAAGGAAACACCCTAAGAACGAGTGCCCATTACATTCGGTTGAGGTATGTTTTGTCTGTGAGGAGGACCACCCTACAAACTAATGTCCAACCTTACCTGGGCTTAAAGCCATGTATCAAGGGACAGAAGCGCCCACTGAACCTCTCTATTTCCTCAACCAAAGGAGGCCACATGGACCTAGACCTTACCAACAGGGGATGCAAGGGACACCCCAAGCTTATTACAACCCCAACCAATCTGCTCCTATGCCTTCCTGGGGTCCCCCTGCTCATCCTTCCTGGTCTGTGCCTCCTCCATGGTCTTACCCACCTCAATACCATACTCAGCCCACTACTCATTCGTTTCACTCACATGCCCAGCCACAGACTCAGTGGAATGCACCTCAATCGGGGTGGAGGCCCCAGTACAATACTCCTCCTGCCATTTTGCCTCCACCACCAGCTCAACCACAACCATTACCTCCTGCTCCTCCAAGGCAACCCCAGATGCCTGCTCAACCGAACCCAAACCCCAACAACCGACAGGCCCAGCAGGTATATACTGGGGAAACATCATGCCCTACATATGCTGTGGAGATCCAGGAGATCAACCTGCGATCTGGAAAGACTCTTCCGGATCGCCAACCCCCTCCCCCGGAGGACGAGGAAGATAAACAGGAAAGTGAACCAAAGGCCATTCCACCCTTTCCTGAGAGACTAACGGCCACCACACAACCCAACCCAGAGGAGGATGAGCTTCTGGGAGAACTCAAACAGTTGTGTGTGAGAATACCACTTCTCCAAGCCATCAAAGATGTACCGATATACAACAAACTGGTTAAGGAAAAGTGTTTTAGACACCCAGGCAAATGAAAAAGAGATGCTTCAACCATCAATGTCATAGGACAACTGTCTGATCTTATGTTGGGGCAGGCCATCTGCCCAAAGTATCTAGATCCTGGGAGTCCTGTAGTTGATGTCCACATCAATGGCACCATCATACCTCACACATTGATTGATCTGGGGGCTGCCATTAATGTGATGACCAGGGATACCATGCTCAAACTCAACCTTCAGGGTTCCTTGAGAAAGACCTCGACAGTCCTGCAACTAGCAGATCGCTCCACCGTGACTCCCGAAGGGATTGTAGAGGATGTCTTGGTCTCTGTTGACTCTTGGGAGTACCCTGCAGACTTCCTGGTTCTGCAACCAAAGGCAAAGCTTACTGGATACCCTCTTATCTTGGGAAGGCCTTGGTTAGCCACTGCAGATGCTTACATAAGCTGCCGTGCAGGAAACATGACCATCAAAAATGGTCCTATGTCCAAGCAGCTAGTCCTGTACCCTCCTGCCCAACCCTTACTAGAGCATGACTTACCACTTTGGTTGGAGGAAGGAGAAGAGGATGAGGGGTACTCAGCACCTTTGTGCACCCTAGACACCACTAGGGGAGACCTCCCAACCGAGGATGATTTGATTGAGACCTTGATCCAAAATCCACCTCCCAGTGCATTGTCCTTAGAGGAATTGGTGGAGGATGCCCAAGCCAACACCTTAGTGGACCTTTGTGTGACCAACCCTGTCACTCCCAGAGTAAAAAATGTGGAGTTCGGCCCTGAGAGAACGTTAAAGATCAACTCCTCCCTATCTCCTTCCTAGGAAAAAGAACTGTGTAGTCTGTTGGCCAGTCATCTAGATGCTTTTGCTTGGAGCTATAAGGAGATGAAAGGAGTCCATCCTTCGGTCTGTACCCATCACATCTACATCAAAGAAGATTGTAAACTGGTTAGGCAACCCCAAAGGAGAATGAATCCAGCCCTTAAGGACATCGTCAAGGAGGAATTGCAAAAACTGTTGGATGCCAGATTCATTTACCCCATCTCGGATAGCGAATGGGTGTCCCCTCTGGTGTTGGTTCCCAAGAAAAACGAGAAGTGGAGAATCTGTGTGGACTACCGAGAACTGAACAAGGCCACCAAGAAAGACCATTTTCCTCTACCCTTCATAGATCAAGTGTTGGATGGACTGGTAGGAAAGAAGTTTTTCTCTTTCCTAGATGGGTTTAGTGGGTATAACCAGATCCAAATCAGCCCGGAAGACCAAGATAAGACCACCTTCACTTGTCCTTGGGGTACCTTTGCTTACCGAGTTCTTCCCTTTGGACTATGCAATGCTCCTGCCACCTTCCAGAGAGCCGTCTTGAGCATATTTTCTGAGCTGGTCCATGATTCAGTGGAAATCTATATGGATGACTTCACTCCTTATGGGTCCAACTTCCAGGAAGCATTGTCCAATCTGGGAAAAGTCCTAACCAAGTGCATTGAGATGAACCTGTCCCTTAGTCCTGAAAAGTGTGAATTCTTGATGACTGAAGGGACCGTGCTAGGCCATACCATTTCTCGCCAAGGATTACAGGTGGATCCCAACAAAATTGCTCTCATCAAGAAGGTTCCACCTCCTCAGAAGGTAAGAGATGTTCGAAGTTTCTTAGGTTTAGCAGGGTATTATAGGAGATTCATTAAAGACTTCAGCAAGCTAGCCTCGCCATTGTTTAGCCTCTTAACAAAAGATGTTGAGTTTAAATGGACTGACGATTGTCAGAAGGCTCTGAATGAATTAAAGGACAAGTTGGTGTCTGCCCCAATCTTGAGAGGTCCAAACTGGGCCCTACCTTTCCACATCCACACTGATGCCTCGAACAAAGCCATAGGGGCAGCTTTAGGACAAGTTGAACAAAAACTTCCATACGCCATATACTTTGTCAGCAAAAACTTATCCAAGGCAGAACTGAATTACACTGTAACTGAGAAATAATTCTTGGCCGTGGTCCATGCACTGAACAAATTCCGACATTATATCACTGGATATCAAACATTTGTACATACTGATCATGCTGCAATTAGATATTTAATGAATAAACCGGATGTGAATGCTCGTATTATTAGATGGTTACTTTTGTTGCAGCAGTTTGATTTGACTATTGTTGACAAGCCAGGTAAAGAAAATGTTGTTGCTGACTTTTTGTCTAGATTGGATTTACCCGCAGGTGAGGATGGAACAGTGGATGACCAGATGCCAGATGAACATCTGTTTGCTATCTCAGTACTCTCTCCATGGTTTGCTGATATAGCAAACTACCTTGTCTCAGCACAGTTCCCTCCGCACCTATCCTCAAGGGAGAAGAGCAGGATCGTGAGGAAGAGTGCCTCATTCACTTGGATCGGGGGCAACCTGTTCAAGCTTGGCCCTGATCAGATCTTAAGGTGTTGTGTAAGGGAGGAGGAAGTCTTTGATATCCTCCTAACCTGTCATGACGGACCTTGTGGAGGACATTTTGCAGCCAAAAGGACTGCCTTCAAAATCCTACAGGCAGGCTACTATTGGCCCACGCTTCATCAAGATGTCAGAAGGTATATCAGCCAATGTGACCGATGCCAAAGGATGGGGAAACCGACTCCAAGGGACGAAATGCCTCTCCAACCTCAAGTGACTCTTGAGCCATTTGAGAAGTGGGGTATGGATTTTGTGGGTCCAATCAATCCTCCTTCGAGGCAAAGGTCTTACATCATTGTGTGCACAGACTACCTGACAAAGTGGGCAGAAACCAAGGCAATCAAAGCAGCGACAAAAGAAAAGGTGGCCGAGTTCTTAAGAGAAAACATCTTCTACAAATTTGGCTACCCAAGAGAGCTAGTCACTGATCAAGGAAGCCAGTTCACCTCCAACTTAATTGAAGACCTACTCGCTCGTCACAAAATCAAGCATAGGACTTCCACCCCCTATCATCCTCAAGCGAATGGGCAGGTGGAAGTCACCAATAGAGCATTGGAAGGGATCTTGACTAAGGTGGTGAGCAGCAGTAGAAAAGATTGGGCAGATCGCCTGGTTGAGGCCACGTGGGCTTACAACACCACTTGGAAGACCACAACCAGCTTCACACCTTATGAGCTGGTCTATGGGAAGAGAGCTTTGCTGTCAATTGAGTTCGAGTACAACACCTTGAGGATGGCAGCTCAGCTGGACCTGGATCTCAGCCATGCCCAACAAGAAAGGTTATTGCAGCTGAATGGATTGGATGAACACCGAATGCAGGCCCTTCTCCACTCAGAAGTGGTTCAACTTCAGAGGAAGGTGTGGCATGACCAACACCTCAATGACAAGCAATTTCAGCCGGGAGATTGGGCGTTGTTGTATGATTCCAGGCATAAGGATTTCAAGGGGAAGCTGAGAACCAGATGGCTGGGACCATATGCAGTGGAAAAATGTAATGACAATGGATCTTTTCTTATTCGGACCATTGATGAGGAGGCCATCCCTATGCTTGTCAATGGGCATCGACTAAAGATCTACAGAAAACCTCTTTCAAGGCAAGAATTCATCAAAACTGTGGAAAAATCAGTGCTGGTCATAGAGAAGGGTTCTGCCTCTGTTTTGGGCATACCCTGAAGATCTTAAAAAAAAAAAAAAAGGAAAAAATAATAATAAAGATCCTTGGGTGAAAACCTTTCTGAGGCTCCCAAGGCAGATGGTAGGGGTGAAAACCTCATTGAGGCATCCCTGCTGTCTTTCTGAAAATGTTTGAAAAAGACCCTTGAGTGAAAACCTCTCTGAGGCGCTCAAGGCAGATGGTAAGGGTGAAAACCTCATGGAGGCGCCCCTGCTGTCTTTCAAAAAAAAAAAAAAAAAAAAGAGAAAAAGCAAACAAAAAAACAGGGAAAGCAAGTTCACAATGTGGCAATGCATGCAGGTTGCAGGTATTCCATGCAGGAAAAGAGGCCCCTCAACTCAAAGACAAGGGTCCCTACTATGCTACCAGGTGACCTCACCAGCACTCCCTCCAGAAACACTCATCTCTTCCGAGGTCTGGGCATTATTTGATCACCGTTTAGCCTTCTACAGGAAGCTACAAGACTTTCTACAGGAAGTCTTGTATTTCTACAGGAAACTTCATGTAGAATATTTGGATGGCCCAGAACCAACTGTGTGGGGAGATCTAATGCCCGAGGTCCGACACGGAGGCATGCAAGCTAATGTTTTCTCCATCACGCACTGCTGTCGCCTCCTTCTACCACCCCAGTTGCCATGCAATGGAAATACCTGCACAGTCAAATCAGAACATGGAATTATCAAAGGAAGCGATTCTCAAATGAAAAAAGATGCAGAGACACAATGCACTACTTATCAAAGCCATCCGAGGGCCCTGCGATCGTGACCATGATGCCACCGTCTCCACCGTTTCGGCATGCACCCGAGGAGGAACAACTGCTACAGGACATCCTACAGGAATCCCGTAGCAGTTCATCCAGCTAGAGTGTACACCATCAAGGCGCCTGCAACACATAGAGCGGGCACATGCACCATCCGCAGCCAAGTAACAAGCTTCGTAATCAGCAGCAGTCTACAAGGAGGAACCCCCGTGCCTGTGCATGAAGCAGCAACAAGTAAATCCATCACCCTCGTCCTGAAACCTGAAAATAACGTCGCGGCCGCACAGGTAAGTGCCTCACCCTTTTTTCGTCAAATTACATGAACAATGCTCTGAAATGTTTGCAAGTGTGAAAATGAATGGGTTGAGCAGTCGGGTAGCCATTCAACTGGCCACCACGACCAGTCCGATGGTCTCGTCAGATTTGGAAAGTGTTGGTCGTGGCAAGCAAAACGGGTAATGGACACGTGAGAAGCGTCCAGTCGGGGAGAAGCGGCGATTTAACGGAAATGGCGGCGACAGATCTGCAGGGAATGATGCGACGGTCAGGGAAACTTGCAGTGAAATGAATAGGTGACGTTGTCCAACGGTCCGGCAGGGACAACTCACCCCCGCGCCACGAGTTCGACCGGGATTCAAATCCACCGGCTAGATCGTCACTCCACTCATTTATCACCAGCCGTTTTGCAGTCAAGTAAGCGTCCGAATTTCTCTGAAGCTCGTTACTCCAAGTCCTCGGCTTGTTCAGACGTCTGGTGGTTGCACAGAAGGCGCAAAACCACTGACGTGCTCTCCGGAACCTGTGCGCGACTTCTACAGGAAGCTGTGCTATAGGAAGCTCGCCGCTATGAAGAAAAATCGATCTATGCACGTCAAAGGTGGCGAATTGGAAAAGCTAAGCCTGAACCTGTTCCTCCCATGCAATTGGTTTGAAGGGTGGCGAAGTCGACGTCCTCAAAAATGTAAAATTACAGTCTGAGCATAAAATTGCAAGCGTCGTCTTCCTTTTGCATGAAAATTGTCGTTGTAGTATATGCGGGGTTTTCTACAGGATGTGGTTTGTAATTGAGCCCCTGTCAAGGCTCATCTGTGGATAGCCAAGGATTCACGAATTGTGTGTGTGACAGAGGCGTAGTTCTGCGCTCTGTCTCAAGTAATCTGAAAGGCCATCTTTTGATACGCACCCGCCACCTCCGGCTAACATAGCAGGCTTTCACCATGCCGGGTGGATTCATCAGAAAGGAACTGACAGACTCAAAGAAGCTACGGGAAAACCCTGAGGTGGTAGAATTTTTCTCTCGTGCACGATGGTTGTCGTTCTGCGACAAGCTTCAAGTTTATGATGATGAGGTGGTAGAGGAATTCCTGCGAGCTCTGAAGCCAAAATCAAAAACGCTGGCCGTTCAGGGGTTTGAATCTCAGACTCACCCCACAGTTCATCAGCAGAGTCACTGACCTCCCAATGGGGGTACCGTGGGATAAGGAGGAGAGGAAATTAGGCCAGAAGGCTAAAAAGGAGTTCTTTCTGCCGGAGGAGCAATTCTCAGAGGATAAGAACGGGGTTCGCAGAGCTAGCCTACAGCCGCTTTGGAGTGAGGTCAGCCTCCAAATTATGAAATATATCACGTGCGAAGGACGATTCAGCATCGTATATGGGTACCATTTCCGGCTGCTCACAGAATTGAGGCACCAAATGGACCTACCTTCAGAAAACAAGCTAAGTATTCCTTACTTCCTCCTGCAGTCCATGACTGAATGTGCCACCAAATTACGAGAGGGCACGCCAGACCAGGTAGCCCATCATGGGCTCATTAAGCTCCTCGTGGAGGATGCACTCCACACCTACACAGTCCCTCTCTCGTGGGAAGCCTTCCGAAATCTGACTAAGGATGGCGATATCAAAATGTTGACTGAGGAGCTCACCTCCTCCAGCAGCGAGGAGAAGGAGTCAGTACACACAAAGAAGAAAGGGAAAGGCCAAGAACCTGCGGCCAAAGCACCGAAGAAAGAACAAAAGGGGAGGCAAGAGAAACCCCAGTTTGCCGAAAAGGAGGGCGACAAATCCACATTGACACCCAGAGAGAAAAGGCTACAGAGTAGGGTGGAAAGGACGGAACAAGTCCACGTTAGTAAAGGCACCTCGAAAGCAGCATCAGCAAAGTCAAACGACAAAGCACCCTCAACCAAATAGGCTAAAACGGTGCCACCTGTTTCTACAGGAAAACCAAAAACGGCTTCTACAGGAAGCCAAAAATCAGCTGATACAGGGCCTTCTACAGGAAGCCCTGAGAAAGGAAAACCAAAGGAGAAGATAGCCAAAATTCTTGCAAGGGAGGCAGCAGCTGTGCTGGCCACCCCTAGTACACCTCCTAAGCCGAAGGAAAAACGAAAGAGGGAGATCCCTCTGTATTTCAAAGCACGGAGGAGTGTAAGGATCAAGACAGGCAGGCCCCAACCTCCATCCAGCAGCCCAATTACTATAGAGGATACCCCTACCTCGCCAAGGGAGAGGTCCCCCTCAAAAATATCAGTCACTTATGAGCGGGGGAGCCCGAAGACAACTGCTTGGAAGGAGAGAATGGACAGGTTGGCTTCGAAAACCCCACTACAGGATGCTGAGGCCGTTCTACAGGAAACATTGGCCCGGCTCAAGGAGACAGAGAAAATGGAAGGAGAGGCACCCACATCGCCACTTAGGGAAGTCGAAGTAGAACCACCGAGGGAGGAAGAGAAAGAGCATATTCCGGAACCTAGTCCCCAGCCAAGCTTGAGCTCGTATTATAACTTCTTGGAGGCTGGAAAAATTATCCCACAGAAATTCACTGTGCCACTTTTCTTTGCGTTGGATGAAGAAAGAGTGAGAACTCACACGTGGATGAAAATAGCTAAATCAAAAGGAGTGGCAGATATAGGCCCCTTGGAGGAACAACTCAAGGAGGCACGAAAAGAATTAGCTATGGCCAAACACGTGGCAAACTGCCAGCGGGTGTTCCTATAGGAAGATAATGAGAAACTTAAACTGCAGCTACAGGAACTGAAGAAAGAAAAGGGCACATCATTAGGGGACACTACAACAGAACATCAAGGCAAAGAAGGACTGCATGTTGGTCTTGGGGAGCCAACCTCGCATCTACAGGAAAGGGAACTACAAGCACAAATCGAGATACGAGCTCTCAAACAGCAGTTGCAGCAAAAAGAGGCACAACTGGCCTGCATGGCCAGTTGGGCCATGGACGCTCTACAATGCAGACAACCAGCCAAATCTTATGGACTGTACCTACGGGACCAGTGGCTGCAATTTCAAATCAATGCATTAGCACAGAGGGGTATCTCCCAAATCCAAGACCCCCAACAGTTCACAGAGTTATGCAATAGCAGTTCATCAGAGGACAAGGCCAAACTATCGGAGTTCTATCTCCATAATTTGGCCCTTCCTAATGAGACTTCATGGGATCCCAACACAGCTGTAGGAGATATGCAGTTGATGGCATTTGCCTCATGGTTGAACCATGAAGAGAAGAGAGCAGCGGAAGTCAAAGAGGTCATGAACCGAGAGTTACATGAGCCACTGCTGATTAGAGCAGAGCCAGGGGATCCCACTGCATTGATATCGGCCCACCAACACTTAGCCACCAACCCTCAAACGTTATTGAAATACATGGATCAGCAGGCCCAGGCTATAGCACATTTCGAGGATATGGAGCGACTATTAGGGGAGAACTGTGTTCATGCTTGCACCCGCCGATGGAACACATTGTCCCACAGCCTTAAAATCAGAGAATATCACACTCCAACTCGAATGAGGGAAGCTCTAGCACGGGTGCCCCTCTACAAGAAGTCCATACAAAACCTCCAAGCCAGCTGGATTGGCCTCAAGCTAAGCCCACCTCTGCTGTTAGGATTGATGGAAGGCAGCACAGAAAAAGAAGAACATAAGCAGTGGGAAGAGGTGGAAAGGAAGGCTGGGTTCCATGCCAGTGAGGAGGAGACTACTTCAGAAGCCTGGGATGTGAGGGTGGCGGTGAAAGCAATGAAGGACGAGGAGCTGGATTAGTTGCTCAGGGATGAGCAATCATTTTAGCTGGGGGGTGATGATGAGCCCCAAATTTGGTAACATTTTGGGCTCATTTGGCCTAACTACCTTTGCTCAATCCTTCATTTTTCATAACTTATGCATCATTTTTAGTATGTTTATGTCATTTGTACGAATAAGGGTAGTCACTATTCCTAGGTGGCTAACACGTGCTCATTTTAGGTTTTTTTGACACATGATTGGAACAAAACCGAGCAGATAAGGACCAGGAGACAACCAAGATGGGGTTGAGGATTCGTAGGAGGGTTGTCCAGCATTAAATGGCCTTCCTCGGGATCTTCACCCCCAACTCCGAGCTCCAACAGCCACCACAACCGGATTTAGAAGGCAACCAAACGGATTTTGAGGAAGCAGCAGTTAAATCCTAGTTTGGTCAGCCAAGTCCCACTGATTTAGGAGGCCAGCTTGGGGCCTCGTGATGTATAAATGATAAGGCTTTAGCCTTCGAAAAGGACTTTTGAAACATTGTTGCACATTCTGCACTACGAGCTGCTAGCTTGGTTTTGCTCTTTTGTAGCCATTATTGGCATGCTCTTTGACTTATGATTATTATTTTTTAATGGAAAACAGTCAGATTTGATCTCAGTTCTGAGCTTTTAAAGGAGCCATAGCTCTCGGGGTTGGGCCCAACCTGAGAGCCTAAGGCCTCCTTCCTCTGTATTGTTATCTTTTCTTTCAGCATTATGGTTTTCTTTACATGTATTTGAAACACAGTTTATTGAGTTAGATTGCGTGGTATGGTTAGGTAGGTTATTGTTAGAAGATAGAGTTGCTCCATATGTTTAGAATAGAGTAAAGAGATTAGACTTGATAAAAGTTCTAGAAAAGGGTTGACTGTACTCTCATTTTCACCTCTTTCTAGGGGCTGGAATTGCAGACAGTGTTACCCACCAAAAACATTGGGTTACGTACTCATGCAATCTTTGGTGCAATATTTTCGGTTGTAGAAGTTATCCATGCGTTCAGCCCTCCTGGAATGTTTCTTTGCTTCAGTACCATGCATGATTTTCTTTGGAAATAACGTTGCTGTTCATTGGTTTCATTAAATAGTTAGAATAGATTAGTAATATTTTGGTTATGTGCAGGACGTGGATGATTTGGTTCAGTTTACCCTGTGCAGTGCTACGCCCTCACTCTCTCGTCCTTCTAAGCCTTGCCAAGGCCAACTGCTCATCTCCCAATTAGACCCCTTGTCTCTCAACTACTCTACTGCCCACGTTATCCTACCTTTTCGGCCTTCCATTCCCTCTACCCTCCTTCAGACAAACTAGCTGAGCACACCCCCTCACCATCTCATCTCTCTGTCACTAAGTCATTACAAGCCCCTCTCCTACCTCCCTATCCACCCATGCAGCCTCTTCCACTCACCCATCACCCAAAATCCGATTGTAGAACATCATGTAGGAATTACTGAACATCCTGTAGAAATTCTGAAACATCCTGTAGAACCCCTGCAGACTTCCTGTAGAAGCTCATAAACACGGTCTCTTGGTAGCCAAACTTTGTGAAACTCTCTGGAAGGATGTTAGGGACCCCTTAGACCCTCTCTGAACCTTCCCAACCTTTTTCAAGCCCTTCTCCTCCTTGATCCACCTCTGCACAGTAAAAATCTAGTTAAAAGCACATGCATGATAATTCTAATAATTGAAACAAAAATACAAAAAAATGTTTGCTTCAGATAGAGGTAGTCTAGACACATGCATTTTACCTTCATAGAAGTAATGGCATCTCTTTCAGTAGTTTGCATTCCCATCTCTGCATCAGTTAGACTAGCTGGTAGAATTAGGGTTTGCTAGGGTTTGCGTTTCTTGTTGGCTTTCAGTCCCTTTCTGCAAATAGATTAGCTTCCTTTGAGTTAGCTTTCGTCCACCAGTTAAAAAGCTTCTTCTAAGAGCTCATAGAAGTTGGCTTGAGCCCCTAACGAACTTGTGCCAGCTGACCAAGTGACAGCTGCAGCAAGAGCTAGTACTTGTGTATACATCACCGTCGCTTCCAAGTTTGTTACGAACTACCGGGTTGATAAAATTAAAGAAGGAAGCTCCAAGAGTTGTAGCATTATTGATACAATACTGGAGCCCACCAGTGAACAGCAATGTGGGAGAGTACAAAGCATTTCTCCTTGGGTTACAAATAACAAGAAATATGAACATTGAATGCCTATCGGTCTATGGAGACTCTGAGCTAGTCATAAGGCAAATCCGAGACCAACGCCAAGCCAAACACCCCAGGCTGAGGACATACTGAAATCAAGTGTGGGACTTAATCGAAACTTTCTTCCTAGCCTTTAACATCTAGTTTCTTCCAAGGGAATAAAATAGGATGGCTGACTCTCTTGCGGTAGCTACAAGCAATTTCAGGCCCCCACATAATCTACTCCTCAGATATGAGATAGAAGTTAGACACATGCCTTCAATACCTGATAACATCAAACACTAGCAGGTATTCAAAGATTATGAGTAGGTGAAAAGATTCATAGAAGTCATTGGGGAGTTTTCCCACTCCACCATTGATTAAGAAGAAGAAGAAGAAGTAGAACAAGAAGCCACTTCGTGGAAAGACATAGTGGCTGGGCAAAAATATTTTCAACTAAAAGGGAACACCATCCCTCATGGAATTGTTCCACAAGAAAGAATTTTCAATAAAGACAACATAGCTTCCAAACAAATGGCCTCATAGAAGTATGAGCAAGTTGAAGACTGCAATATCAAATCAAAGGAGGAACTCGAGACGATCAAGCTACCCAAAAGAATCCCTTGGCAATACAAACTGAGGTATTTAGATCTATTCAAAACTTACAAAGATGTATTTTCTTGGTCTTATGATTATTTGAAATCATTTGATGCTAATTTCATACAGCGTAAGATTCCTTTGAAGAGTGGGATAAAGCGATGCAAATAGAAACTCAGACAGATAAGTCCACTCTTACTCCCCTCCATTGAAAAGGAGGTAAGGAAGCTACTGCAGGCCAAGATCATGGTACCTTTAAGATACTTTGAGTGGGTAGCTAATTTGGTTCCAGTCTAGAAAAAGAACAGAGAGGTAAGTCTGTGTGTCGACTTCTGGAATTTAAATAGGGCATCTATAAAAGTTAACTACCCTCTGCCCAAGATGGATAATATATTACAGAAGGTAGTGGGTGCAGCCAAAATGTTTATGATGGACAGATTCTCTGGATATAACCAAGTGGAAGTCCACCCCGAGGACCAAAAAAAGACTACTTTCACCACCTCGTGGGGAACATTCATGCATGCCCGCATGCCATTCGGGTTGATAAATGTAGGGGCCACATTTCAGAGAGCTATGGACATATATTTCGTGGGCGAGAAAGATAAATTCATGGTAGTCTACTTAGACAACATCACAATATTTTCTAAGACTGATGAAGATAATATCCTCCATTTGAAGCTTACCTTCGAGAAGTGCCAGAGGTATGGCCTCTCTCTGAATCCTAAGAAATCTCAGTTCACCCTGAATGACGGGAAGCTTCTTGGAAACATAGTAGCACATGAAGGAGTAAAGATTGATCCTGAATGAGTCAAATCCATCAACCTTGTTCCCTTTCCCAGAAATGAGAAAGAAGTCCAAGCCTTTTTGGGGAGGATAAATTTCTTAAGGCGATTCATACCCAACTATGCTGAGATAGTCAAAGGTATCACATACATGCTCAATAATGAGAATGAAGTCAAGTGGAGCTCTATCCCCATTCTTTCACTAGGATCAAAGAAGCTTTGGCTAAGTCCCCAGTGTTAGTCAGCCCTGACTATTCAGTGCCTTTTTACATATTTTCTTTCGCCTCTCCCCATACCATTGTTGATGTGTTGTTACAGAAAAATAAAGAAGGTTATGAACAACCCATTGTCTTTTTCAGCCAAGTCCTACAAGATTCTGAGCTGAAATAAATTATATTGGAGGAACATGCCTATGCACTAGTCAAGGCATTGAATTCATTCCGTATGTATGTGCTACAATCAAGAATCACAACATTCATCCCAACGTTTGCAGTCAAGGACATCCTGGGGTTGGGAGACAGCGAAGGAAAGAGGGGCACGTGGATAGCTAAAATACAAGAATACGAGCTAGAAATAAAGCCTACCAATCTCATCAAAGGCCAGGGGTTGGCCAAGATTTTGTCTGAATCCAACTGCCAAGCTCTAAGGATAAGCCTGATCACAGAGGATGACGAACTAGAGGACCACCAGAGCAGAATTAAAATAGTTGAGCAGAAGATGTATGCCAAATATGAGGGATTGCCTAGGTATAAGAACATTGTTCATTACATATTATTCCTAAGATGCCCGTTGGGACTGGATAGATCTAAATACTGGAGCCTGAGATTGCAGGCACAAACTCATACATTATATCCAACAGACTGCTCTGCTGGAAGGACCTGGTGGGGGTATTACTGCTATGTTTGGTGGAGGGGGAAACCCATGAAGTGATTGAGGATTTCCATGGGGGAGTCTGTGGAAGACACTACAGTTGGAAGACAACAACACACAAATTCCTCAAGGCAAGATTCTACTAGCCTACACCTTTTGGAGATGTTTATTCTTAGGTCAAGTCATGCCAAAAATGCCAATTGTTTGCTGAAAGACAAAAGTTTGATCCTCTTGGTGAGCGCTAGTATTTCAGCAAGAATGCTGCAACTTCTAGGCTGCCAACTTTACTTTTATCAACCCGGTAGTTCATAACAAACTTGGAAGTGTCAGTGTTGTATGCACAAGTATTAGTTCTCATTGCAGGTTGTCACTTGGTCAGTCGACACGAGATAACTAGGAGCTCAAGCCAACTTCTATAGATTTCAAAAGAAGCTTAATGTGTGATGAAAGGAAAGAAATATTACTCTACAGAAGCTATTCTAATTGCAGAAAGGAAAAAGACCAGAATGCAAAGCAAAACCTAGTAAACCCTAATTAACAAGCCAATTCTACTTTTACCAAAACATTATGAAAACCATGAAAGCAATGCCATTACCTACTCAAGAAAGCAAACAACATCTAACCATGCTATTTCTGGAAGTAAATAAGCAAAAAAAATATTTTTGGATTTTTATGTGAATTTGACAAGCATCTAATTTATTGTGTGTGAGTGTGGCACTGAACATGTGGCGTTAAAGGGAAGTTTTAGAGCTTGGGAGGATGTAAGATGGTGTGGATGGGTTCTAGGAGGTGTTAGGTGGCCTTATGGAGGCTTTTCCCACACTCGGCCTTCAAAAGAAAGCTTATAGGAAAAACTATAGGAGGACACAGGGAAACTACTTCGAGTTATTGCTACCATTTGAGCATTAGATCCTTGACTTTGACCTCAAAATCCATCAATAATATGCATTAAATACATGTTAGACCACATGGCATAATAACTAACTCAAATCACTCTATAAGCATAAATATAATCAGAAAATCATACAATAAGCTAAGAGAATGGTTGATTTGACTAGGTTAGGAGGTAAAATGAGCCCATATAATTACCCATTTATGAGGCTCATCATCACCCCCCTACTGAAGGTGTTGCTCATCCTCTGAGAAACCTAGGCAATCTCCTCATATTTTATGGCCCTGGTGGCCTCCCTAGCATCCTAGGCTTATGATGTGGTCTGCTCATGTTTGCCATAAAATCCTTCCTTTCTATCTATGTCCTTCCATTGCTCCTCCTCTACTTCTTCTCTTCTGCCTTCGAACATGCCTAATAGGAGTGGGGGACTTAGTTTAAGGCCAATCTAGTTGAACTTCAGCCTTTGCATGGAGTGCTTGTACATTGGCACTCTTTTCAATGTCTCCTTCAACCTCATGGGGGAATGGTATTCCCTGATCTGCAAATTGTGAGTTAAGGTGTTCCATCTTCTCATGCATTCATGCACATAGTCATCCCCAAGTAGCCTTTGAATATCTTCAAAGTGTGCAATGGCTTGTGCCTAATTGGTTAGATATTTAGGGGTAATCTGAGGGTCATTGGAAAGCAGGTTGTGTGTGTTGATGAGTGCCATAGGATCTGATGGCTCAGATCTTATCATTAATGGCTCATTCTGCTCTTTTATCATCAATATTTCCATTTTTGCTGCCCTCAATTCTTCATGGTTCATCCATGAGGCCATGGCCATTAATTGCAGGTCCCCTAGCTTGGCATTAGGGTCCAACACATTCATGTTTGTGAGGGCCATGTTGTGTAGGTAGAACTTTGCCATCTTTGCTTTATCCTCTAAGGTGCTTTGGTCACACAAATCCATGAACTTCTTGTAGTCTTGGAAAGGCATTGTGCCTCTTTGTGCCAAATTATTTATTTGGAATTGAAGCCATTGATCCTTCAGATAGAGGCCATAAGATTTGGCTGGTGTTCTGCATTGTAATGCCTCCATGGATAAGCTGGCCATGTATGCCAACTGAGTCTCTTTCTCTTGCAGCTGCCTCCTTAGTAATTCATTTTCAGTTTCAAGGTGGCTTCTTGTAATGGCTTCCCTGTCTCTTAGAGAACTCAACTCTCTACCCATTTCCCTGAGTTTGTTTTCCATATGGCCAACATCCTCAACTCCTTTGGATTTGGCTATCTGCATCCACCTATGTGTTCTCACTCTTTCTTTCTCCAATTCGAAAAAACAGTGGAATTGCAAATTTTTGTGGGATTATCCTGCCTCCCTCAAGTAGATTGTAATAGGAGGCAAGACTAGGCTGGGGGTCAGGTTCTTGTAGCTCTTGTGCTTCCTCTTTCACCTCTGGCTATCCTCCTATCCTTTCCTCAAGCTTTTGGGTCTCCTGTAGTTTGGACAGTGTCTCCTGTAGGACTGTTTCAACCTCCTATAGGTTTGGTTTTGGGTCCTGTAGTACTACCTTTCCCTTCCATGTAGAAGATCTAGGAGTCCCCCTTTCATATGTTATAGGTGTCTTGGAAGGAGATTCTTTCACCTTGGCAGATGGTGAATCTTCAATGGTAATGGGAACTTTTGAAGAGGGCTGAGGTTTTCTTGTTTTAATTCTTGTGCTCTTCCTTGCCTTGAAATACATGGAGGTCTGTCTTTTCCTCTTCTGCTTTGGCTTGAATGGTGTACTGAGGGCAGTGAGGGCAGCTGCTGCCTCTCTTTCCAAAGTCTCAGGGGACTCTTCTCCTTGCTCTGCCTTCTCTACCTCTTTTTCTCCTTCTTTTGTCTCTTTTTCTGTCTCTTCAACTTTTCCCTCTTCTATTTCTTTTCCTTTCTCCTTCCTTTCTTCCTCTGCTATGTCACCACTAGCTTCATCTTCTCCTCCTTGTTATTCTTCCTCCTCACTGCTAGTAGGACTGACATCATAGGTTAATGCTTTTATGTCATCCTCAACTGTCATATTTCGGAAAACTTCCCATGCTATAGGGAGTGTAAAGGTATGGAGGGCTTCCTCTACTAGGATTTTGATTAAGCCATGGTGAGCTAACTGCCCTGGATTTCCTTCTTGTACCTTGGTGTTGGAGTCAACGAGGGACTGAAGGAGAAAGTAAGGGATACTGAGCTTTTGAGGTGCTGGAGTATCCATGCCATACCTCAAGTCATGGAGGATTATGAAATGATATCCATAGACAATGATGTGCCTCCCCTCATAGGAAATGTATTTGATTACTTGGTAGCTAACCTCATCCTAGGGATATGGTATACTAGCCCTTCTAATTCCATTTTTATCTTCAACATGGGTTTCATTATTTTGGAAAAATTTCTTCTTGGCAGCCTGGTCAATTGGTTTCCCATATTTACTCCAAGGCAGCCCAAGAGGAAGGGTAGTGACCCTACTGATGAATTCAGGGGTTATTTCCATGGAGAGGCCTCTAATGGTTATAGTAGCATGAGTTCTTGTGTGAGGGACCAGAGAGAGAGCAAATTATTGGGCAATTTCATCATCAAACCCTTGAAATTTCTCAAATAAATTCATCCAGTTTTCCCTTGTGAATATGTCCAACACTTGAGGATGTGCATGGAACCTAATGGAGTTAGTGGGCTCCTTTCTCATAAAACCTCATGTCATACTGCTTGTACTTTTTTTTAAAAACCCAAATATGGAGGTGGAGACAAAGATTTTTGAGAAAGATAAAAAAACAGAGGAGACTATGTTTTTTTTAAATAAACAGAATTTTTTTATGTATTTTTAGCCCTCCTAAAGACTTATTTCATCCTCAAATTAAGACCAATTCTTTCATATATTGATATTCAATAGGGGGCATGCATGAACCCTACCTCTTCAGACTGAAATTTGTGCTAAAAATCATGTTTTCTCCCTTCAAAATGACTCACTGCCTCTCCTGTAGAAGCCCGCTATCCCTCTTGTAGATTTCCTGTAGGTGCTCCTGTAGAAAACGCCGAGAGCAAAGATAGGGAGGAAATCGATGGAGGATGGTGGTTAAGAGGCTGTGGGGGCATAAGAAGACTGGTGTGGCTGAGTTATAATGAGAAAATGAAGAGAAGGTGGTGAGCATGCGTGGGGAGGAGTGCTCATTGCTTTTTATGGCTATTTTCGGTTATGAGTGTTGAGCTAGAAAGGTGTACATTGGCTATATTCGGACCATTGGTCCCCACCTACTTGGTCATCATGGCCCCTCCTCGTAATCCTCCCTCATTATTTCATCGGAGTTCACACTTCCTCCCACTACCTGTCCTTGGCATCTTGTGCTTGAGTTGACTGTGCGCACGTGTGGGTGACTGTTTCTGGGAAAACTAGTGTCTTTTCGATCTGCTAGTCCCACTAGGATTGGTAGCTATCCTAGAAACAAACAATCAAAGCAATTTTCAATTTCCTTTATGTATGATTTATAAGAGAGAAGCAAAGGAACCAACCTGGATCTTTCGCTTGACTCCTTTCTTGATTTCTCTCTCCCTTGATAGAGTTTGTGCCTCTTCTCCTACTTATCCCACTCAGTGAATACTTGTAGAGAAAAAGTAACAAAACACCATCAAAGCATCTTGATCTATTATATCATAAATAATTCAGAATCAAAAATACATTGAACATACAATGGAATTCACAAATAACAACATTCACAAATACATGATTGTATGGAGGAAAACTCAAAGAACTTTATTAATAATGGAAGGGAGAATTACAACCCAGCTGTCTGATCCAGCATCATCCTCCCAGCATCAAATCCCTCTTCATCCCATGAAAAGCAAGATCACCCAACAATACAATGCCTTTTCTCAAAGACAAAATATCAACGCTTCCTTACAAATTACAAAATTCCAGCCTTCAGATCTCTTAGATAAGGGATCCATTTATAGATGTCTGCAAGGGTGTGAGTCATCTCTGGGTTTTTGATCAGTGTCATTCCACTTGTTGTTCTTGGTTCCAGTTGGAGATTTCTTGGATCTCTTACTCATCCCTGGGTGAATTCATAGAGGCAAGTGTCATAGGAGAAGTTTTTGGAAGATTCCATGAGCATCCACTTAGCAAACTGTCTCAGACATTTGTCCATCCTCTCTCATCGCACCCCACAGAAGGCCTCTTCAGTATGCATCGCACCTTGCTAGTGTAGAAGTCAGTATGCATCGCACCTTGACAGTGGAGTAGTCAGTATGGTCTAGTTTTGGCCAGTTCTGAGTGGTTTTTCAGGTGGAACTTTTGGGAATGATGTAATCAGTTGACCATGATCCTTTAGGGTATGAAACAACACTTTTAGGGCTTAAAGAGCCCTTGGTTTATCTACATATAAGATTGGGGTTGCAGTGCCCAAAAATGTCTATAACAGTTGCCCCCTAAAGCATGAAGTCGTAAATTTTTTGATGTCGGGTAAAATGCTTTATCATGAGGATCCAAGGTATTCAAACTGGAAGGTGACCTGTATAAGATACAATACAATACATCATCATCATATTATTTTCATGATCTAGCTGAGGTGGGCCTTCCCATGCTCAGCTTTAGAAATTCTTTTTTGTGTACATAGGACAGATAATCATCTGCAGTTGCAGACTGGTGATTCTTCATATGAAGAGTCATCTTCCCTGGCTTAGATGACTATCTATGCAGCTTTTGTGTACATATGATGTCTTTATATCCCTGAATATATCACAGCCCAGATGGATGAAACTAGATCCAAGGTCTTCAAACTCGTTCAATCTTCGCTTAATGTACAAGTCGATCCATGTGAAAAGATTTCCTGAAGTCGAACATGGAAAGACAGTGCCTGATTACCAGTCAATAATGTAAGTTGTTAACAGGCGCGAGAGGAATCACCGATAATAATAATGACCCTCAAGGTACCACAGTACAATTCACTTGGTGTGAATATATGATTCGATGTCAAACACAACGCAAAATATTTTGGTCGAAGGCCATTGATGTAAACCTGTCGTCGGAAGTGAGAAACTTGCCATTGAGGCATGCAAGCTTCAAATTAATGAAAGGGTTGTTTCTAAATCAAATTATTGGATAATGAGATGATGTTGACAAGAAGTGACCCGTCGTAGGAGGACCTTAATGCATTCCACATCTACGACACAAAATGAAGCAAATGATTTTCTGGAGGTGAAAACGATCTGATGATATAAGGTTCAGGAATGGCAGTCATGAAAATGGAGGGTGAAGGTATTGCAGTGGATGAGGCATTAACTGGATGGTGAATTATCTGAATGACTTCTCTTGAACATATCGGCGACACTGAGATGGATTGGTAACATTAACCCCAAAAGATGGATGGTATGGAGGACCAATGGTGATATGATCGGTGAACAAAATAACCCAACCCGACTCAATCATGGTGATGGAGTGAAAGTGTTATGTTTAAGGGCGACCTGCTACCATAAAATTCTTCAAGTTTTCTTCCCTTTTTCCCCAGTCATTGCTGACCAGTACCTCTTTATTTTTGTCAAGATTGAGGAGGATAACATATCCTTGTTCTATAATTTTCCCTTTGGGAAAACCTGTTGCTATGTTTTAGCAAGTCTAGTGACAGTGAAACTCGTTCTTGTCTGGATGGACAAGTTTGTCGCTATTGTTTTAATGAGTTTAACGACAAAGACAACTCGGTCCTTTTCATGTTTAGAGAGTTTGAAAAGGGACAAAAATAAAACTCCAGTATTTCTTTTTCATGGCATAATCCCTTAAGTCTAAAAAAGATTAAAATAATACAAAAGGGATGAATTTTCCGATCACTTTAGCGAATAAAAAAAGACAAGCGCTCGAACTTTTTCATGAGATAATCTCTCAAGTCTGAAAAGTTTAAAATATACATGATGGATGGCACTTCCAATCACTTTAGCAAGCTGGAGAGGCCAATTGCTCGACAATATTTTCATATTTGATGAGTCTGAAAAGGGTTTAAAGTGGACTCATTTTTTGAGGAACGAGTGGTATCCGGGGTAGCAATTGGTTCCGGGTAATCTTGGAACTTGTCAAAACATGGTGATTTTAAGAGGGTGGCTAACAATACCACTCGTATCAGCTGTTCCTCAAAATGGTAACAATCAAGTGGAAGCGTATGATCAGCCAAACAGATGGAGGTGATGGAGGGAACACAACCAAGGTTCAAATAGCTGATATAATTGTGATCACAAGCATTATTTACCGAAGGTGGGGTCATTTTTTAACGAGCTTGAACTCTAGGGGAACATATGCTTAGTGGTAGGTTTATTTTTTAACGAGCTTGAACCATACGATAACATTGCTCATTTGGCAAGTTTATTTTTTAACGAGCTTGAACCTTGTGGAAACATTGCTCATTTGGCAGGTTTATTTTTTAACGAGCTTGAACCTTGCGGAAACATTGCTCATTTTCCTTTTCATGTAGGCTAGAAATGACCAAACTACAAAGCTAAAAAACACTAAAAAGCTAAGGAACTACCGAGGTTAGGTAGGAGGGTTTCATCAGCAGTTTAGACAAAACACTTCCTTTGCTTCGTCCACAGCATAGACAAAGGTGAATGGTGTGTCAGACCAATCACCTAACCTAAGAAGTTTAAAAAACTAAAAAGCTAAAAAATCTACAAATCTAAGAAATAAAAAGGTTTGCATGCACCTGGGCATCGAGAAAAGAAGAGTTTCCAGTAACCATATGGAAACCTACTGTGGTTAAGTAGGATGATTTTCTGTCAGTGGTTAGACAAAACACTTCCTGCACTTTGTCCGCAGAATAGACGAAGGTGAAAGGTGTCAGAGACCAATCACATAACTCACAGGGAAACTTATTTTTTCGGCTGGGTTCGTCCGCCAAATAGACAAGGGTGCATGCCCCCTAAGCTTTGTTTCATTCACCAGACTACTCGCAGTAATTAGGTGGATGAAATGAAGGTTGAAGAGACATTCTTGACACAAAAGGACCATTTAGAGATGATGTTTGACTTGAAGCTGTGTTTGAACTGGGAAATGAAAGCTGGTCAACAGTGACAATTTTGCCTTCATGCGGGAAACACATCACTCGAAAGAGTGTTGAAACAATAGCTTCCATGTTGTAAACATAGTCATGTCCGAGGAGTAGATTGTAATCTAACGGTCCTTGGACTACCATCATGTTCAAGTGAATGGTTTTCCTTCTCAAAGTTATTGGAAACTTGGGAAGGATCCCTAATGGTTGAGTGGTTCCTTTATTAAATCCTGACAAATTCTGTGCAACAGGCATAAGTGATGGTGAACCAAGCGCTTTCCAAGCAATCGAGGAAAGGATACTCACTGAAGCCCCTTCATCTATGATAGTGCCAGACACGATCATTTTGTAAACTTGTACTATGATCTAGAATGGTACATTATAAGGAAGGCGAGATCTTGCTAGTTGATTCCAATCAAAGGAAGCGATTAGACTGCTTGGAGGGGGTACCGAATAAATGGGTGAAATAACCCCTTGAGTAGCGGGAACTGGGGGATTCTCTTCTTGTTGTGAAGGAATGGGCAGATTTCCCCCAAGTTCATCGGACTCTAAAGTGACAAAAAGAATTTGAACAGTATCGTTCTCACTCTCTTTGGGAATGATATCATCTAAAGGTGGATCTTCTGAAGGCAAAACTGGGTCGATTGCCATTTTGACCTGTTGACTTTGGTCCAATGTGGACTCAGAAGATTCACTTTCAATGATAGGTGTTTTGACCAACGGTTCAGTTAAGTCAGTCGGATTTTCAACTAGTAAAGGACTAGGGGAGAGTTTCTTGTATCCAGGTGGAAGTCGTTGCGGTGAAGTAGGACGGTTATGCAAGACTCTTTTGGCCTCACCCAAAAAAGGAAAACGGGGAAGTATATGGTTCCCTTCACATAACGCACATGGAACTTTGACTTTCCTTTCCTGTCCGTGGACTTCACTATCACTAGTTGATGGTGTATTATCAACATGATCAACAGAGGTTGATGACATCGGTTGGTGCGAACGGGGGGACCATTCTCTCAAGATCCGAGGAATGCACGGACAATCTCGATGAAAATGGTTTCCTTTGCAAATTACACAAGGATATTTAGGAGATTTAGTGTGCAGATTTTCACCAGCTGATGCATCCAAATCTATGGTTGGTTGGTTGCCCCCTTGTTGAATTGGCTTTTTCTTCTTCTCCTTACCTTTCTTCTTCTTCTTAGTCACTTGGTTATTAGTGTCACTACTTTCACCAAGCGAAGAGGAAGAAGGGGAGGGTGAAACAAACGAAGAAGAAGGTGAGGGGTCAATTTCAACATCAACTGGATGCTGATTCGATTGCTGAGGAATCACGTTATTGTGAACCATAGAGGTTGAGAATAGCCATACTGGCAGGCCAATAGTAAGTCCTAGAAGAGACAAAGTGGCCATATGAGGTGCACCAATATTTGCCCAAGATGTAAAAGGGCTAGGAATCCCCTCCAAAGGGATTCCTTGATTGGTGGACTTCATTATCTCAACCTAAGACCAACAAAGGAACATGGATGTTATTCCAAAATTAATAAATTTTAATGACACTTTGACACAACTTTACTTTTTCAATTTTTAAGAGTCGAGAAAAAGCTAAAGATGACACTAGTCCCCTTCGATTTTTAATGAGCCTGAAGTGACAAGTGCTCAGATGGACCCTTTCTTTTAAGGAGTCGAAAAGGAACGAAAGTGACTACTCTAGAAATCTAGACAGAGGGATTACCAAACCAATCACAAAACTACAAAATACACCTTGGTGATAAATTAAAGAGAAATTACCAAGGACTTATGTATGACAGTCAATCTTCCTGAATGCTGTGTTCAGTGCATTGCGATCGATAGGGCGGCAGACATGGCTTCCTATGGATAAAGGATATAAGCCTATTGTGGTCTCCAAATATATACTTGACGGTATGGGGAGCACAAGTCCATGCTAGCACTTTTCGTATCAAAGAGGAGGAATCACCCAACCTTTGATGAAAACAATAGTTACTATATTTTACGACGCCAGAACACATCTCTAGCTTAGACTTCTAGATGTATTGTGTTAGGTTCCAAAGCGTTGTTAAGTTCATTGAAACTTATTTTAGAGTTGATCTTGCTTAGAAGTTTTCCTTTCAATGGTTCACCGCATGATGTATATGTAAAATTCCTAAAAATGCAATCTAAAATGATAAACAATCGTTGTTTATTTTTAGCAATGAAAATCCCAGCTACTAAGAAAGAAGATTACAATTCTTTCAAGCAAAGAGCAATGAGCACACACTAAATGCACTCTTCCTAAATCATTTTTCACACACAGTGTAAATGCAAATGCAAATGCATGTATTTGTTTTTCGTTCCCTTAATGTGAGAAATGCAAAAGGGGAAAACTAAGTATAGATCTGAAATATTTTCTTCAAAGCGACATTTCGACAATTTCTTTTCAAAATAGAAAGGAAGACTTAACGACACTTTTCAATTTCGAATAAAAAATGCTTTCAACACTTCAAATCAAATACATGACAAAAATTTCAATTGACTATCTAGAGAAGGAAGACTTTACAACACTCATCTTTTTGAAACAAAACGACAGTTATGACACTTTTTGCACCAAAACAACAGATTGATTTAAACAACTTTTCGACAAAGGATTGTAAATGATGTAAAAATACATAAAAACATTTACTAATCCTAATCAATGGAGGCTGGTCTATGTAATGCAAGGAGGCTTCAGCAATGAGATACTGTTCATAAGCAACAAAACAACTAAAGAGAGCTGAAAACAAGGACAAAAAACCCAAATTTCAAGGAAAGAAATAGGATTACTCAGTCATCGCACCTGTGCTTCACAGAAATAGGGATGCTTCTCACCTGCTACACTTGGGAAGTGCGATGCATACTGGCTTCTAGTGACAAACAATGCGATGGGCCAGGGAGCACAACTGAGATGGGTTTCGGCTCAAATTTGCAGCTGATTTCAGTGAGTTAAGCTGAGCTATTATGGACAGTAAAGAACAAAGTAGAGGGGTATGATTTTGGGAGGTTATTGAGCTACCAACAGGGCATCTAGAATGCTTGTAAGTTAGATGTTCAAATCAAAAACTAAACTGGAGATTGACTGAAGCAACATTCATCTACTTTGCAATTGCAGAGCAAGAGCAGTTCGAAGGCTATATGGCTAACTTCAGGTTCTGTCTATAGTTTATAAAACAAACAATCAACAAGAAACAAACTAACTATTCGGTCCCCAGTGTAGTCGCCATTTTGTTTCCAGGAAAACTAGTGTCTTTTCGATATGCTAGTCCCAGGATTGGTAGCTATCCTAGAAACAAACAGTCAAATCAATTTGCGATTTCCTTTATGTATGATAGATAAGAGAGAAGCAAAGGAACCAACCTGGATTTTCCGCTTGACTCCTTGCTTGATTTCTCTCTCCCTTGATAGAGTTTGTGCCTCTTCTCCGACTTATCCCGCTCAATGAATACCTGTAGAGACAAAGTAACAAAACACCATCAAAGCATCTCGATCTATTATATCATAAACAATGCAGAATCAGAAATACATTGAACATATAATGGCATTCACAAATAACAACATTCACAAATACATGATTGTATGGAGGAAAAATCAAAGAACTTTATTAATAATAGAAGGGAGAATTACAACCCAGATGTCTGATCCAACATCATCCTCCTAGCATCAAAGCCCTCTTCACCTCATGAAAGGAAAAATCACCCGACAATACAATGCCTTTTCTCAAAGACAAACTATCATCACTTCCTTACAAATTACAAAATTCCAGCCTTCAGATCTCTCAGATGAGGGATCCATTTATAGATGTCTGCAAGGGTGTGAGTCATCTCTGGGTTTTTTATTAGTGTCATTCCACTTGTTGTTCTTGGTTCCATTTGGAGATTTCTTGGATCTCTTACTCATCCTTGGGTGAATTCAGAGAGGCAAGTGTCATAGGAGAAGTTTCTGGAAGATTCCATGAGCATCCACTTAGCAAACTATCTTGGAAATTTGTCCATCCTCGCTCATCGCACCCCACAGAAGGCCTCTTCAGTATGCATCGCACCTGGGTAGTGTAGAAGTCAGTATGCATCGCACCTTGACAATGGAGCAGTCAGTATGGTCTAGTTTTGGCCAGTTCTGAGTGGTTTTTCAAGTGTGACTTTTGGGGAATGATGTAATCAGTTGACCATGATCCTTTAGGGTATGAAACAACACTTTTAGGGGTTAAAGAGCCCTTGGTTTATCCACATATAAGATTGGGGTTGCAGTGCCCAAATATGTCCATAATAGTGACATCTCGGATAAGTGGAGTCAACTAAATGAAGCTGGCCAAGTTAACTGGCCACCTTTCCCTCATTTAATCTCAACCATCTCGTTTCCTTCATATGACTCCTAATTACACAAATGCAAATAGAGGAGCGACTTAGTTACTTACCTGTGATCCGAGTGTATTTGTTGTGAGGAGTTGTGGCTTTCTCTGCTGCATGCCTTCATTTTTCTTCATGCATGTTGTGCCTGCTTGTTGATGTGTTGTTGTGTGGTTTTGCAGGTTCTTCCTTTGCTGGAGCTAAGCTTCATGTGCCTTTTCAACCTGTAGATGTGCACTCTTTTGCTGTTGGTGCTGGACTTCTATGGGATCAACTGCTACAGGAATTCCTACAGGAGCTCTTGTAGCTGCTTCTCCCCTTGAAACTTTACCTTCTTCCTGTGCTTGGACCTCGAGAATGATGCCAGAGGTGTAGATAAAGATGGAGGGATAGTAGGTAGGTTTCAGGTGAAGTTGATGGTGCCTTTTCTCTTTTTTTTTTTTTTTTTTTTTTTTTTCAAAACTGAAAAACTATTTTTCTGTGTTTTTCTTGGACGGGGAAAAAATAATGATGCTTGGAGTGTGATGCAGGCTTGGAAATGATGGCAAGGAGGTTTGAAGATGGTAGGAAGGATTATAGGTTCCTCATGAAGCTTTTTTGTCCCTCAAACTGCCTTCTGTAGACACTTTTTGCTCTCTATAATTCCTACAGGAGCCTCTTGTAGAAAACACAGAGCCTCCGGTAGAAAACACGGTTTTAGAAGAAAAAGGTACAGCGAGGTGAAAGACATGCCAAAAATGATGGAGGAAGGTGTGGAGAAGATGAGATGGATGCTGGTGTGAATGTCAGGGTCCCCTTGGCACCTTCTTCTGCTCCCTGTAGTCCTACTACAAACATGCAATGTAATAAAAATTCATTTTTTCTTTTCCTTTTTTTTTTTTTGGAAAACAACTAGGGTGCCTCAGAGAGGTTTTCACCTTAATTGCCTGCCCTGGGCACCTCCAAGGGAGGTTTTCACCTAGGGATCTTATTCTTTTTGGTCTTTTTTTTGACATCATTGGGCTGCCTCAGAAGAGGTTTTCAACCCAATGATGGGACTCAAGCACCTCATGGAGGTTTTCACTTGAGTCCTTATTTTTTATATTTTTTTCTTTTCCTCAGTGAGTGGGTGAAGTGGAAGCTAAGACATGCTCCACTACCATCACTGTTTCATTCAAATCTTCAGCAAACTCTCGCTTGGAGAGGGGTTTCTTGCAAACTTTCAACCGATGTCCATTGACAAGCATGGGGATGGCTTCATCATCAATGGTTCTGATTAGAACTGAACCATTGTCATTGCATTTCTCCACAGTGTAGGGTCCCAGCCATCTTGTCCTCAGCTTGCCTTTGAAATCCTTGTATCTTAAATCATAGAGTAGTGCCCAATCTCCCTCTTGGAATTGCTTCTCCTTGATATTTTTTTCATGCCATATCTTTATCTGAAGCTGAACTACCTCTATATGGAGAAGGGCTTGCAATCTGTATTCATCCAATCCATTGAGCCGAAGTAATCTCTCCTTCTGTGCATGGCTGAGGTCTAAATCCGGCTGAGCTGCCATCCTTAGGGTATTTAATTCAAACTCTATTAACAATAAAGCCTTCTTCCCATAGACCAGTTCATAGGGCGTGAACCCGGTGGTGGTCTTCCATGTTATGTTGTAGGCCCAAGTGGCCTCAACTAATCTGTCTACCCAGTATTTTCTACTGCTACTCACTACCTTGGTTAGGATCCCTTCCAATGCTCTGTTAGTAACCTCCACTTGTTCATTGGCTTGTGGATGGTAAAGGGTGGAAGTCCTGTGATTGAGCTTATGATGTGTGAGCAGGTCTTCAATCAGGCTGGAAGTGAACTAACTGCCTTGGTCTTTAACCAACTCTCTCGGATACCCAAACTTGTAGAATATGTTTTCTCTCAAAAACTCAGCTACTTTTTCTTATGTTACTGCTTTGATTGCTTTTGTCTCTGCCCATGTTGTCAGGTAGTTGGTGCACACAATGATGTACTGCTTCTGCTTTGAAGGGGGGTTGATAGGCCCCAAAAAGTCCATGCCCCACTTCTCAAATGGCTCAAAGGTCACTTGAGGTTGCATGGGCATTTCATCCTTTGGAGTGGGTTTCCCCATCCTCTGACACCAATCACACCAGCTCATGTATCTCCTCACATCCTGATGAAGAGTGGGCCAGTAATATCTGGCTAAGCTTAGGAAACATCTAACATCTCTCACCTTTTGAGGAGGTGGGACCCTTTGGATGATGGCAATTTTGTTGGGGTCCACCTGCAGTCCTTGTTGAGATATTGCATGACCTAGCACAGTCCCTTCAGTCATCAAGAATTCACATTTTTCTGGACTGAGGGATAGGTTCATCTCAATACACTTATCTAGAACTTTTCCTAGGTTAGATAAAGCTTCCTGAAAGTCAGATCCATAAGGAGTAAAATCATCCATGTATATTTCTACTGCATCATGAACCAATTCAAAAAATATACTCAATACCGCTCTTTGGAAAGTGGCTAGAGCGTTGCACAAACCAAAAGGAAGGACCCGGTATGCAAAGGTACCCCAAGGACAAGTGAAGGTGGTCTTATCTTGGTCTTTCGGGCTGATTTGAATCTGATTGTACTCGCTAAACCCATCTAGGAAAGATAATTTTTTTTTTTTCCCTGCCAGACCATCTAACACTTGATCTATGAAAGGTAAAGGAAAATGGTCCTTTTTAGTGGCTTTGTTCAATTCCTGATAGTTAACACAGATTCTCCACTTACCATTTTTCTTTGGCACTAGCACCAAAGGAGAGACCCATTTACTGTCAGAAATGGGATAGTTGAATCCTGCATCAAGCAATTTTTGCAGTTCTTCCTTAACAATATCTTTAAGTCTTGGGTTCATCCTCCTTTGAGGCTGCCTGACTGGTTTTCAATCTTCCTTGATGTATATATGATGAGTACATACTGAAGGGTGCACTCCCTTAATCTCCTTATAACTCCAGGCAAAGGCATCTAGATGTTTTCTCTGTAGGCTGCATAGCTCCTTCTCCTGGGAAGTAGATAGGGATGGATTGATTTTCAATGTTCTTTTTGGGCCGAACTCCATATTTATGACATGGAGAGAAGTAGGGTCATCCACACAGAGATTAGTTGAGGGGTTGTTTTGGGTTTCTCTTACTATGTCTTCTAATGGTGATGCATTGGGAGATGGATTCTGAATCAAATTTTCAATCATATCATCCTCATCTTGCGGTTTTCCCCCCATGGCGAGTTCTAATGCACAAAGAAATGCAGAATAAACTTCATCCTCATCCTCCTCCTCCAACCAGAGAGGTAGATCATGTTCTAGCAGGGGTTGGGCAGGAGGATATAATGTTGACTCTTTGGACATGTGCCCGTTATTTATGGTCATGTTCCCAGCTTGGCAGCTAATGTAGGCATCGGATGTAGCCAACCAGGGTCTTCCCAGAATGAAAGGATACCTAGTGAGCTTTGCCTTTGGCTGGAGAACCAAGAAATCAGTAGGGTACTCCCAAGAATCAACGGAGACCATCACATCTTACACAATCCCCTCAAGGGTCACGGTGGAGCGGTCTGCTAGTTGCAACGTTGTCGTGGTCTTTATCAAGGGGCCTTGGAGATTAATTTTGAGCATTATGTCCTTTGTCATCACATTAATGGTAGCTCCCAAATCAATCAAGGTATGTGGGACCATTGTGCCATTGATGTGGACATCAACTACTAGGCTTCTAGGATCCAAATATTTTTGGCAGATTAAATCTGCCCCAACATCAAGTCGGACAGTTGTCCTATGACATTGATGGTTGGGGCATCTCTCTTGCACCTTCCTGGATGCCTAAAACACTTCTCTTTGATCAACCTATTGTAGATAGGCACATCTTTTATGGCTTGGAGAAGTGGTATCTTCACACATAAGTGTTTCAATTCTCCCAGGAGTTCAATCTCTTCTGGGCTAGGCTGGACTGTCATGGATAGTCTCTCAGGAAAGGGTGGATTTGCTTTAGGTTTTCTTTCCTCTTTATCTTCCTCAACCTCCCTGGGTGGAGGCTGGCTATCTCGGAGAACTTTCCCAGATCACAAGTTAATTTCTTGAATCTCCACAGCATAAGTTGGGCATGATGGTTCCTCCCTATACACTTTCTGAGCCTGTCTGTTGTTCGGGTTCGGATTTGGCTGGGCAGGCATTTGGGGTTGCCTTGGTGGAGCAGAAGGTAATGGTTGTGGTTGGGCAGGTGGTGGAGGCAGAAGAGTGGGAAGAGAGTTGTATTGGGGTGTCCACCCCTGATGAGGTGCATTCCACTGAGGTTGCGACTAAGCATAGGATTGAAATCAATGGGTGGCTGGTTGGGAATGATATTGAGATGTAAAGGACCAAGGAGGAGGCGTGGACCAGGAAAGATGAGCAGGGGGGCCCCAAGAAGGTATGGAAATGACCTGGTTGGGGTTGTAGTATGCCTGAGATGTCCCTTGCATCCCCTGCTGGTATGGTCTAGGTCCATGCGACCTCCTTTGGTTTATGTAATAGATCTGTTCAGTGACTCCTTCAGCCCCTTGATATATAGCTTTAATTCTGGGCAAGGAAGGGCACTTGTCTGTGGAATGATTTTCTTCACAGACTGAACAAACCTATATAGAGTTCAATGGGCATTCATTCCTAGGATGCCTCCTGGTGCATCTAGGACAAAAGATGGCCAAAGCCCTCTCTGCTTCCCCTTGTTTTCTTTTGATATGTAAGGTATCCATTTGCATGGCAAGAGTCTGCAACATCTCACTCTTGAAGTCTTCCAAAATATTTCCAATTTCACCTTTGATGGATGAATTGGAGGAAGAGGCACTGGATATGGGTTGACTCCCCTTGCCTTTCCTTATGGCTGCTCTAGAATGGTTTCTAAAAGTAGTCTTTATGTCATCATAGGATAGTTGGTAGATGTCTCCCCCAGCCAGTAGATGGAGGGTTTCTAAAAGGTCTTCCCGAATTCCCCTAAGCAGGACCAACTTCAGAGACTCAGGGTCAAGTGTACACCCAACCCTTTTGTAACTGAGATGGAACCTCTCTTCATAGTCTTCCAGGGACTCATCACTTCCCATGGTCATTCGGAATATTTCTTCTTTAGTATCTTTTGACCTATAATAGTCTCGATACTACTTGTTAAAGGCTTGCTGCATCTGAGCACAAGTTGTGATGCTATTGCTAGGTAATCCAATGAACCGGCACAGTGCCGCATCCTTGAGAGTAGAAGGGAATAGTTTCAACTTTTGCTCGTCTTCTGTATAGTCATAGGTTCAACATATGACAACAAACTTGAACAAGAAGGTGTCAAGATCTTCTGTAGTCAGACCTTGGAAATTAGGTAGGGCTGAAGGGCTTATATTCTTCATTTTGGTGTCCCCATTGGTCTCTCGAATGAGAAAGGTACCCTCTATTCTTTCTCCATTCCCCCTAGCATTTCTGTTTTCAGCCATTGGCTCCAGAGGAATGTTTTCTTCTTCTTCTTCCCCTATAGGTTCTTCAAATATTTCTGGCTGTTCACTTAAGGGTTCTTATTCATCGCAGCCACTGAAGAAGAGAGAAGGTTGGCTGTGTGAAGCAGTGGGGGTGTTGGGCAAAATTTTTCCTGAGTTATCTCTATTCCTACGAGGCATGAAAGGAAATCCTTTTGGTTGGTTTTTTGTTTCTTTTTCCCCACACTAATAGTACCTGCAGAAGCTGAAATTGATAAAAAAAATTGCAACTACCTGAAATGAACTTGCCAAATGGAAATTTACAGAATTGAAAGGGAAGCAAGGAAGTGCAGAACCAAAAGAAAATAAATGACTAGTCTACTTTTGCTGAAATGAAATTTGCAGAATTAAAAAGGAAAGCAAGGAAATTTAGAGCTAAAAGAAAAGAAATGACTAGTCTACTTTTTCTTAAATGAAATTTGCAGAATTGAAAAGGAAAGCAAGGAAATGCAGAACTTGAAAGAAAAGAAATGACTAGTCTATTTTTGCCGAAATAAACTATTAGTAGAATGTTGCAATAGGAAATAAAAGAAAGCAGTAATCACAGAATACTTTGATGCTTCCTTGACAATGGTGCCAAAAAGTGCTGAGCGCAAGTATTGCAGCAAGAATGCTACAACTCCTGGGCTGCCAACTTTACTTTTATCAACCCGGTAGTTCGTAACAAACTTGGAAGCGTCGGTGTTGTATGCACAAGTACTAGTTCTCATTGCAGGTTGTCACTTGGTCCGCCGGCGTGAGATCACTAGGAGCTCAAGCCAACTTCTATAGATTTCAGAAGAAGCTTTATGTGTGATTGAAGGAAAGAAAGATTACTCTACGGAAGCTATTCTAATTGTAGAAAGGAAAAACACTGGAATGCAAAGAAAAACCTAGTAAACCCTAATTAACAAGATAATTCTACTTTTGCCAAAACACTATGAAAACCATGAAAGCAATGCCATTACCTACTCAAAAAAATAAACAACATCTAACCATGTTATTTTTAGAAGTAAATAAGAAAAAAAACATATTTTTGGATTTTTATGTGAATTTGACATGCATCTAATTTATTGTGTGTGAGTGTGGCAGCGAACAGGTGGCGTTAAAGGGAGGTTTTGGAGCTTGGGAGGATGTAAGATGGTGTGGATGGGTTCTAGGAGGTATTAGGTGGTCTTCTGGAGGCTTTTCCCACACTCGGCCTTCAAAAGAAGGCTTACAGGAAAAATTACAGGAGGACACAGGGAAACTACAGGAGGAAAAAAGGGAAACTACAAGAGGCCTACAAGAGGAGACTGAGAGAAATTTTCGCTGTTTTGAGGGTGTGAGAGTGGGTGGAAAAGGTGGATGAAGTTTGGAATGAGGTGTTAGGGTGCCTAAGGTCTACCATGGATCACCAGGAGAGAGAAAGATGATTGGGTTTTCTCAAGGAGAGAGGAAGAAGTTCTATGGAAAACAAAGGAAACTAGGGCAGAATTGAGGTGAGATTTGGGAGACCTATAGGGCATGGATCAGATGGAGGGTGTGATTGCTGGTAAGTTGGCCTACTATTGGAAGAGATCTGCTGCATATAAACTGACAGTCAACCGAGAAAATCAAGCAACAAATGAGATGAGTGCATCTAGGAAAACAGAGTTTTTGCATAAAAATGGTCTAAACTGTGATGTATGAAAGGAAATGCTGAGAAATGATGTAGGAAAGCAAAGCATGAAAGAGGACTATTGAAAATCAGGAAGTGAACATGATAAAGAAGATCTAAAGCAAAGAAAAACTGGACTATTAACCTACTAAAGAGCTGCAAACACTAGAAGTCCTATGAATGAGGAAAATTTGTGTTTTTGGGGCAGCAAGAGGGTCTTTGCCTCAAATCATAGTCCCAGAGGGAGGAAGAGAGGCTAAGGCACTATTTCTAGCCTTTTGAATTTTTTTTGATCACTACTTAACCTACTATAGAAAGCACAAATGAAATCAAACTACTAAATCATCAAAAGCAACCTATTCTTAACCATAAAAGAAATACATCTAACAACGAATTAATCTACAAACTGAAGTAAAGCATACAAATACAAGTAAAGAGAAGCTTGGTTGCTTGGATTGGGCCCTAAACCAAGAGCTTCAACCCTCTGAGGTAACTTAGTGCTATCCCAAAAAGGATTCCATCTTCATTATCAAAACAATAGCAAGATTACATAAAACTTGTCACAAAATAATAAGCTCGAAATTTGAGCAGAGTTTATGTTAGGCCCCTATACTACTAGTGTAACCCCTTATTGTTATTAGTACAACCCACTTATTATATTGATGTACCCATGTAGTGCCCATATTGTTACTATTGTGCCCCATAGAAGCCCATTATTATTATTATTGTGCCCTTACATTATTATTGTTATGTCGGCTCTGATTATGTTATGACCCCTTAGACTCCTATATATAGAAAGGAGGTCTTTTCATTTGTATCATCAAAGAATTGTTCATTTATGTAATGTAAAGGAGGTTGCCCCCTCGAAGAGGCTGAATTTTAAGGCGTTGATCTATCTTTTCTATCTTTTCCTTGAGCTGGTTTCATAACATTTGGTATCATAGCTTTGGATTCTAGGGTTTCGCTGCTCCAAACAGGTCATCATGGCATTTTCGCTATAACGTTTTTTCTGTGATGTTTCAGAAGCTTAAAAAAAACCCATTTGAGAAGAATTCGCGCTGAATCGCGGGTTCAAATTTTAGAGCTTTTCGCGCTATATTTGCGGAGATATGATCTGAGGAAGTTGGTCTTTTTTCAAACTCATGAATTTTATTCCAAATAGGTGACCTGGGGAAAATCGTCATAACTCTCTCTCTGAGCATCGGATTGAAATTTTGTAAGAATGTACAGAAATAAGACGGACTGCAGTTTCTTTTAGATATTTTTCAGAGCCAAAGGTCGAAACAGTGACACGTGGCACTTCATACAAGTTCGATCTTCTGGAAAGGTCTATAATCAGGTCATCTTGGGAGATTGTGCATAACTCTTTCTTGGAGAATCCAATTTGGATCAGACTGGTGGCATTGGAAAGAGGACACAGAGGGCTACTACAGGTCACAATTTCAGAAGTTAAAGATCCGAAAGTATAGAGTTACAGTCGTTTCAAGGTCGAGCTCCTAAAATCAAGAAAAAGCAAGATGAGGAAGTTTGATGACAAGGATCCGGTAAATTGGATACTTCAGATGGAGCAATATTTTGATCTAAATGGTGTACCACTGTTACAAAAGGTCATTTCATCTTCATATTTAGAACCAGATCAATTTTTATGTTATGAAGGGCTTTGTTCTCGTAAACAACTTGTTACATGGTCAATTTTCATGGAGGAAATGATAGCACATTATGAGGATACAAAAAGCAACACCTTCTTTAGAGCAACACCACAACAATTGGAAAGAGTAAAAGGGCTTTGTGACATAGTGGAAAGCAAAATTATGGAAACCAGGAAGCATACCCCTCACAACTATAAAGATGGAAGTGTTGTTTTCCTAGCCTTCCACAACCTACAAGGGTTACACCACAACAATTGGAAGAAAAAAGAGAAAAAGGGCTTTGTTACAATTGTGATAGCAAATGCACTAAAGGTCATAAGTGTGCTGAGAAGAAATTATTTTACATAGAATATGAAGAGGAGGAAGAAAAGGATCAAGAAACATCAAAAGAAGAAGATATACGCCAGGACCCCACCCCAGAGAAAGAAGAAATGAATCAGACCATATCTTGTAAAGCATTGGCAAGAATTACCACTCTTCAAACTCTCAAGATAGAAGGACATATCAAGAAGAAAAAGGTGCAAGAAGTGAAAGATCACATCGAGAAAGAAGAAATGAATCCAACCATATCTTGTAATTCATTGGTTGGAATTACCACTCCTCAAACTATCAAGATAGAAGGGCATATCAAGAAGAAAAATGTTCAAGAAGTGAAAGATCACATTGAGCATCAAGAAATGAATCCGACCATATCTTGTAAAGGATTGGAAGAAATTACCACTCCTCAAACTCTAGAGATAGATGGACATATCAAGAAGAAAAAGGTTCAAGTAGTGAAAGATCACATCGAGCATCAACAACAAGTTCTCCAACTTTTAAAGGATAAGGCCACTTCGGTGCAAAATCAAATGAAACAACAAGCACTTAAAAAATGGCGACCTTACCGAATGGGAAGACTCTTCAAGGATGAGGATGTGGAAGCATTGCTTTGTGCTATTTCTATTATCCAACCAGATTGGATAAACGAAGCAAGGGATGAATGGAAAAAGGACGAAGAAGTATGGCCACTTATTCAAAAGTTGCAAAAGATCCCAATTCAAACAATATTGCCAGAAATTGAAGAGGAAGGAAAAATCATATTGGAACCTGGAGTAGTCACAAAAACAAGAACCCGACAGCTACGAAATTGATCAATTTCAGAGTATCTCAGCAAGTGGAAGAACTTACCCACTGAAGATTCCACATGCGAGGACAAGAATTTTATACAGAAGCATCAAGAACTACTCAAGCGTTGAGGACAATGCTTTTTGAAGGAGAGGGGCATGTTAGGCCCCTATACTACTAGTGTAACCCCTTATTTTTATTAGTAAAACCCACTTATTATATTGATGTACCCATGTAGTGCCCATATTATTACTATTGTGCCCCATAGAAGCCCACTATTGTTATTATTGTGCCCTTACATTATTATTGTTATGTCGGATCTGATTATGTTATGACCCCTTAGACTCCTATATATAGAAAGGAGGTCTTTTCATTTGTATCATCAAAGAATTGTTCATTTATGTAATGTAAAGGAGGTTGCCCCCTCGAAGAGGCTGAATTTTAAGGCGTTGATCTATCTTTTCTATCTTTTTCTTGAGCTGGTTTCATAACAGTTTACATAAGAAAAAATCTGATCCTAGTGAGGCCCTAGGCCTCTCTACTTATACATCTGAAGTTACCAATAGCTTCCTTAAAATCAGGGAGGTTTGGCTACCAAAAATTGAGATAACTATTAGTCATCCTCCACTTGCTCGACTGCCTTCTAGTGCATGATTCCGCTGCTTGTACTCCGAGATGAATGAAGGGGAATTTAAAGTGAGGAGTAATAAATGAGAGGGATTCCCTCCTATAAGTCCTCTCATCTGTCTACTTTGAGTTATTACTGCCATTTCACCATTGGATCCTTGACTTTGACCTCTAAATCCATCAATAATCTGCATTAAATACATGTTATACCACATGGCATAATAACTAACTCAACTCACTCTATAAGCATAAATATAATCAGAAAATCATACAATAAGCTAAGAGAATGGTTGATTTGACTAGGTTAGGAGGTAAAATGAGCCCATGTAATTACCCATTTATGAGGCTCATCACCTCTCCCCCTAATTCTTGTGCATGTAGAGGAGCCTTTTAGATAGTGGGGATTGGGCTTCATTAGAGAAATAAACCCACCTTCTAGTGGCCGAAATAAATGGATTTTAACAGCCATTGACTATTTCACCAAGTGGGTAGAGGCTATCCCAGCTAGAAATGCTACTGACTGAGTGGTGATAAAATTCATGGAGGAGAACATACTATCCTGCTTTGGGTTTCCCTTTAAAATCATCACTGATAATGCACAAGTCTTCAAATCTGCTAAGTTGACCAAATTCTGCCATAAATTCAATATCATTATTGGACATTCCACTACATACTACCCACAAGGGAATGGCTTGGTCGAGTCTTCTAATAAAACTATGGTGAGGGTTCTAAAGAAGACCATCATTGAAAATCAAAGGAACTGGGACTCCCAATTGAAGTTTTCTCTGTGGGCTAACCGTGTAATGCCCAAACGATCCACTGGGAAATCACATTTTGAGCTAGTATATGGCAAGGTTGTTGTCTTCCTAATCCAATTAGCAATGTGAGTAGCTAAGTTGCTACAAGAATCTGAGGAAGAGCCAAGCACCTTGACTAGAAGGATAAATCAGCTGGTGGAGCTACACAAGAATAGAGAGAGGGTGGGGACAAAATTGTCAAACTACCAGCAAAGCATGAAATCTCTGTTTGACAAGAAGGCTAAGGAAAAACCTCTCCAGCAAGGATATTTAGTTCTCAGGTGGGATGTTTGACGAGAAGATAAAGGCACACATGGGAAGTTTGATCCGCTATGGGGGGAAATAACACTTATATGCTGGAAAACTTGGATGGTGAACTGTTGAAACTGCCTGTAAATGGTCAATTCCTAAAATTTTATTTTCAAAATTAGAGATATCTATCTCTTGCTCATTGTAAATATCCGGTGTGTGTATTGAAATTGTTATTTGATTTTTTCAATTTATTATCAAAAAAGTCCCTTTTCACAGTTAAGAATGAATCCATGCTCAATGGAAGGAAAAGCTACTTGTCTGCATGTCCTCAGCACCTTGCCCACAAGGCACTCTCCTCAGTTGGAGCCAATGCTTTCACACAATGCATTGTGGGTTTCAATTGGTCAAGGTTTCCCAGGAGTAGTGAATTTTGGAGCCACTTTCCCAGGCCACATAAGATCTCAGAGCTTAATCATACCCTCTCCATTGCCTAGTGCTCAGAATTTTTTTTCCAATGGTATATAAAAGTCCAAAAAAGGACTCCTCGATCAGAAGTTAGGGCCTGTTGAAGATTTCCTTCGGAAAGATCAAAAAACCAAAAAAATGGCTAAGTATGAGGGCATCTCACGATCTCGCATCCTGCAAATCGGTTGTCACAACAATCCCGTAGTCACAACAAACTGCAAAACTTGCGGGGGTCAATCTTGCGATATAGTGTGAAATCGTTGGGGAGGGCTGAAATTTTTTATCAAAGGAAATGCAGAATAAAACCAAGCCAGGGCTGCCCATTTCTCTCTCCTCCACGTGGCGGTATCCCGCATCCTGACAATCTCGCAGTCCCGAATCCCAGCGACCCCGCAGTTCCCAAAGTCCCGCAAGTCACGCAGTCCCATAGTTCCATAGGGCACTACATCCCACATCTCGGTGATCACGCAGTCCCACAAATTGGTAGGTTCTAAAGTTAAGAGACTGTGTGGGGGTTGATCTTGCGATATGGTGTGACATCGCCGAGGAGGGTCAAAAACTAAAAACAAAGTAAATGCCTACAAAAAAAGGGTCAGGAAGGCCTTTTTCTCTCTCCTCCAAGGGGCCATGTGGCAGCCTCTAATTGGTCCTCTAAGCAGACATGGAAGCTGATGTCATCAGTGACATGGCAGTATGGATGATGATGTGGCAAATGACATGTGTCACCCAATTTCAGTGTTTTCATGGGTGAAATGGGGCCATTTCTGGGCGCCACATGTCACCATTCACAGGGTAACATGTGGCAGTGTTGATGTCACCCCACAGATAGCGATCATAGTTGTTAAGGGGAAAATATAAAGGTAAAAGGCTACCAAGCACGGGGATGTGGGATTCCAAGTAACAAAGGAAAAAGACCCCCTCCAGATGTGATAAGTTATTATGACATGATCTATAAGGATCTCGCATCTGGAATGTCGTCTCACGCCATGGAGAAAGGTAAAGGGGCCTCCTCTCCTGTAGTGTGATTGCGATGTCTTAGGTGGGCACGATCTCATAGATTGACGATCGCAAGTGTATGGGGAAGAAGCTTAAGGAAAAAGCATGGTAAAGCACCGATATGTAGGATTTTGTGATACAAAGGAAAAGGTTCCCAGACACGGGTCTAATGGCCTCAGCACGTGAGGGATAAGCCCCTGGTCCCAGCCCCCGGTCATATGTGGAAAGCCACATGAGGGGATATAATAAAGGGGGGCTAAGGGGGAAATCAAAAGTGCCAGTTTCGACTGTTTTAGAGAAAAAAAATAGCCCGTTCTTGAGAGACTGCGATGTTACACTGTAATGCATATCACCCACCACATCAAGGCACTGATAGTGCAGGACAGAGGTTTAAAGGGAGTGATGGGTCAGAAGCTATGATTTTAAGAGGAACAGGGGGTGCATTCAAAGAACGGGATGGGCTAATCCCAAAGAGGTCCACTGTGACACAGGTTCGGGAACCAACGTTGAATGAATTAAAAGCAGGAAAGACAAAGATGGGTGAAGCAGTTCAGGAAGCCATACCTTAAGTAGAATGACTCCTGTAGCAGAGACGATCACAAGATGGGCAAGGATATATTTTTATATTTTACATCTTATGTTTATTTAGTTGTTGTACTAAAACATGCCTCCTTTCAATGAGGCTTTTAATTCTGTAATGTTTTGGGCCACAGAGCCATCTCTGACTAAGACAGCTAGTCGACCCAACAGCTGAGACTAGGCTAGAGATATTTTGTTGTACTGAATGTTCTTGATCCCCTCTCCAGATAAATAGGGGAAAGAAAGACTTAGAAAAGGTTTAGAAATTCTATAAAAAACACTGCATGCTATTTTCAGACTGTATCTCTTTGTAATACAGATCTTTTTTAAAATATCAAGGAAACAGTGGTGATTCCCCCTTCAAGTATTATAGTATGTGTTCCCTTTTTCAAACTCATTTTTATGTTCATGCTTCTTCCATAAATTCATGCAATTATAGTTGCTATAAATATTTCAAGCTCCCTCACTGATTCATTAGTATCTACATGTTAATGCAAATGCCTGTAACTATTTCACAAAGTCATTTGTCTCAACATTGTTTATGAATATTCCTATGTGGACTATTGAAATTATATCTTTGAATCTGCAACACATGAATCATAGCTTTCTTCTTCTCCTTCATTCATTATTTCTACTTGTAACTCAAATAAGTATAGAAATCCTTAATGCCTCAAGCTCTATGTGTTAAGTGTAGAATTCTTGAAGCCTTATGCTCTATGTGATGTGTTTCTCCTTCTCTTGGTACTCTCTCATCTTCTCTACAAAATCTTATTAAGATGTAAGACCTTTAAACGCTCGACCTCCACTATTTTTATGCTTATTTATGAGATCTGAACCTGTGAGGAAACACCAGAAATCCATGTTTTAGTTATTTGGATAAATGAACCAACCCATTCCCTATATATGTATGTATCTATAGAACATAATTGATGTCTCCAGTTTCCTGTAAATCATTTCAGACAAACAAATCTAGATGTGCCCAGACACTGGTCTTGTAAGCAATCCAAGGTTGTCTCTCGGAGCGAAAACAGGTAGGACACCCTTTGATACTAGGAATACCTTGGCTAGAAATTGAAGATGCATATATTGGATGCTGAAAAATAAATATAGAAATTGCAAAAGGTACTACTATTAAAAAACTCATCCTATATCCACCTACCAAACCTAGCCTACCAATTGATAACTATCAATCATTTCCTCCAAAATTCCAGGAAGAGAATATGTGTCCTCCTCTTACTTTAGATGAGGCTCTCACTTTTAAATCATAGATGGAGGATGACATAATTAGTGGCTTTATTAAGCAACTGTCTACTCTTGAAAATCCAACGTGTCAAATGTTAAAAGAAATGTTCGACAATGAGGCCCAGAAAGGTCCATTGAATGTTTCAAATAATGATCATATACCTACAAATATAGTTCATCATAGTATTCCCATCGAAATTGAACCTAGAAAAACTTTGAACATTAATGCTAATTTGGATGAAATACATTGTGAAAAATTAATTCAGATCCTCTAGAAATATAAAAATGCCTTCACTTGGGAATATTATGATATGAGAGGCATCGATCCTCAATTATGTATAGATCACATCGATATAGAGAAATATTCCCATGCCATTCGCAAACCACAAAGGAGATTAAATCCTCACCTTAGGGATATAGTAAAACAAAAACTATAGAATCTTCTTGATGTTAATTTTATATATCCTATTTCTGACAGCCAGTGGGTTTCACCTCTCATTGTGGTCCCTAAGAAAAATGGAAAATAGATAATTTGTGTGGATTACAGGGAATTGAATAAAGCTACACAAAAATATCATTTCCCTCTTCATTTCATAGATCAAGTACTTGATACTCTAGCTGGGAAGAATGTTTTCTCTTTCCTGGATGGTTTTAGTGGATACAGTCAAATCTAGATTTCTCTTGAAGATCAGGAAAAAACCATGTTCACCTGTCCATGGGGAACCTTTGCATATAGGGTTCTACCCTTTTGGCTATGCAATGCACCAACCACCTTCCAGAGAGAAATCTTGAGTATTTTTTCTTATTTAATCAATGAAGGACTTGAACTTTACATGGATGATTTAACTTCCTATGGTAATGAATTTGAGCCAGCCTTACAAAACCTGGAAAAATTCCTTGAATGATGCATAGCTACCAGATTATGCCTCAATAATGAAAAGTGCCATATGATGATGGCAAAAGGCATAGTTATGGGCCATTATATTTCTGATGCAGGTATTTAGGTAGATCCAACAAAGATTGAGGTAATTCTTACTCTCCCTAATCCTCGTACACTAATTGAGGTATGTAGTAACCTCAGTTATGTTTTTTATTATCATCACTTTATAGAAAAAATTTCAAAGATAACAACACCTTTGTATGCATTAATATGAAATGTCGAATTTGAATGGACTAACATGTGTGGTGTTGCTTTTGTAGATCTTAAGAAGTTAGTCTCAACAACCCGTGTGTAACAAGGACCAAATTGGAACTTACCATTCCACATTTCAGTTGATGCATCTGATAAAACAATAGGATCTGTACTTGGCCAAGAGGAAGATAAAATCCATAAGTTGTTTGTTATATTAGCAAGAATCTTACACCATCAGAGATAAATTACACAGTGACGGAAAAAGAGCTTCTGGCTGTTATCTACTCTATTAATAAATTTCATCACTATATAAAAAGATATCCAATTTTTTTATATACTGATCATTCTGCCATTAGTTATCTAGCTAACAAACTTTTTACTAATGTTCGGATAACATGTTGGTTTCTATTATTACAGGAATTTGATATCACCATAAAATATTGGCTGGGAAAGGAAAATATGGTTGCATATTTTCTATCTAGAAGTCCTATTATAGATGACTCTTTATATGTGGAAGATTAGTTCCTAGATGAGCATTTTTTTTTCCGTAACGATTAAAACACCCTGGTATGTGGATGTGGCTAATTATCTGGAAGCAGGGAAGCTACCAGCACACTTACTGTCTCAGGGAAAGGAAGCTCATCATTCAGTACAATGCACGGTTTTCTTCGATTGATAGATACCTTTTTCACATAGGATTTGATCTTCAAATCTATAGATGTATCAGAGAAGACGAGGTTTACAATATTCTTAAGGCTTGCCATTATGAACTATGTGGTGGGAATTTTGATGATAGAAGGAATGGGCATAATGTGTTGTAGATGGGCTATTATTGGCCCATGATATTTAAAGATGCAAAGAAATATGTCCAAATTTGTGATAAATATTAGAGGATGGGACACCCCATTAAAGCTAATGAAATTCCCCTGCAACCTCAAATTATACTCGAACCATTTGAAAGGTGGGAATTAGATTTTTTAGGTCCCTTTAATCCACCATTGTTGGCTTGGTTGGGCTTGACCCAGGTTTGAATTGTACTTCGCACCAAAAAAAACCCTCAGACACCAGCCCTTTCAGCAACGACCCATAAGAAGGTCGAAGTCTCACCCGAGGTGGCTATGGGTGATTTCAAAACCGGGTTTTTGCAACCTTGAGGGACTGCACATAGTGGCTCTTAACTTTGCTTTTATGTCCTTTAATAATCCTTTTGATATTCATAACATTATTGTGCAATGTAGTCTAACTACACACTTTGTCACATCATTTCAATATAACCACATTACAAAACAATAATAGTTGCGCTATCATACCAATTACTTCCATAAACAAATAGAACACAAATAACAGATACATATACAAATACTTCTCCAAAACTTCTTCTTTATTAAGATAAATATTTTAGTACATACAACTTCTCGACCTGCACACCCAACTACAGGTGGTCTACGCACTCAGCGCTGCAAAATCTTCGAAGGCCTTCGTGCACTCAGCCGCAAAGCCTTTCCTTAAGACCCAAAACACAGAAAAAAAGACTCGATCATTTGTGCTCTCTCTATGTTGTGATCTAATGACAATCATCGAAAAATAATTACATATCCTTAAATACATTACATTGCTACAAAAAACATGGTCCACATACCATGGACTCAACAAAACAATGAACTAAAACCTTGATACCCGTTACAAAAAGATGGGCTTTGACCCACCCTGAAGACCCTAGACACTGCGCGGTAAATAGAACTTCGCGGACTTCGCATACTCTGCTCCTCAAAATTAGGAGTCTTTGACCAAAAATGGACCAAGTTAGGCCGCACCCAACATGCCCCCAAAACTCACATGTGACTCGTCCTGAGTCACTCAACAACGGTGCCCTTAATCTTTGTTGCGATGCTATTGTAGATGGAATTGTACTGTTGGACTATTTTTGCTACCTGCTTTTCCTCTCGACGCACTTCTTCCAACAATGCCTCTGTGGTTGGTCTGACAGTATTCTGCAACACTTCTTTCTCCCTTTTTCATAGCTCCCTGATCCTTTCATCTATTGCTTGCAAAATATAGAGGGCCTCATCCTGCCATGGCTGAGTCCTCTCTGTCAAAATATGCTCTTTCCTCCGAAGATCTTCAATCTGTTTCTGGATATTCTTCCCTTCAGTGATGCTAGCAAGCCTTTGCAAGACTGGTAGGGTCTTCACAGTTGCCAGGATCTCTTCCTGCTACTTCTGCTTGCCTGTAACTCCTCTTCAATCCTCTAAATAATTGTATCCTCCTACATCGAGGTCCAAATCTGCGTAGTCTCATCTAGTAACTTTCCACAATCCGCCACTGTGTCAGAGATGCCTTTCACTGCAGTTTTTAGATCCATCTCCCTTTTCTCACGTACTTTTGGTGGCGTGATTGGCTCCAGCCTTATTTGCAGCTCAGGAACCTTCACTTCATTTTTAAACTGTATTTTTTCGAGCTTATTATTTGAATCCTTTATTTCAAGGTTAGGCTTCGCGACCTTCTTTGCTGACAATTCTTCTTCGCGGACCTTGGCATCTGGAACTTCAATACAAGTTTTTGTAATGGCTTCCTCTAGCTGAGGCTATTGCTGGTGTGTTTCATCCATTTCTTTGATAAATTTATCAAGCTCCTTCTTCAACAAAGCTCTTTCCTTTTCCACCCGAATGGTTAATAATGAAATGAGTTGTTCTCGCTCCTTCAGTTCATATGTAATACTCTAATGGAACTCATGTAATATCTGAGTTGGAAGTGCAATGATGTTCATGTGAACACAGTCTCACCCTCTTGTTCGCTCTTTGTCCTTGGAGGATTCAAACTGTAATGCTCCACATGGTATTTTCAAAATCCTCAATCCAATTTTCAACTCTATCCATCATTCTGGTTGCAGTAGCTAACCTATATGTGTTGGTTGTCTGGCTGCCTACACCAATACATTTTACTCTGCGATGCCTTGCTGCACATCTATTAAGAACATTTTGTAGCTATCATCGACCTTGTTCCAGGTCTCTGTTGTTACTTCCTGGACCTTTTCTCTAATCTCGTCGATGCCCTCATCAGTGAGGAAAAGTGGTATCGCGCCCTTAGATTTTCTCGCCTTCTGTTTCTTTCATGTGCCTGACATAGTTACTGTAGTTGCCCTATTTTTGATGATGAATGGTGATTCCCCTATTGGATCTACATTGCTGAGAGGGTCCTGGGTATCCTGTTCTATCTCTTGTTTTGTCTCTGGCTCTAGTTCCCCTACTTCTTTTCCTTTGTATTTCCCACTTGGACCCGCATGCTGCATAGTGCCCCCCCATTGCTTCAGTGTCATTTATGGTTGGGGTCATTCATTCAAATGACCATTTCTATATTATTGCGAGCAGGTAATCTTCTGTGACCAAATATTGCGGAGGGTGCCATGTCTCCATTGGATTCTTCTAAGCCTTGATGTATACTCTGTGAAAATATGCCTTGAATGTTGCGATGTTGCAATAATGCTCATACAAGCTAGGTGATAACCTGGGATACTGGTTCACCACCATGTGCAAATCCATGTCCAATAACACAAATAAAATTTAGTTCCCCTGTGCGTGCAATGGCTCATTGGTGTGCCTCACTCTTGATTGCAAATTCTAAGACTAAATTCTCTAGATAACAAAGTGTAAAATGTGGAGCGTGACAAATTTTATAGCGAATTTGAATTTCGAACCTCATTATTAGCTTAGATATTGATCATTTAATGTAGGTATGGCACTAGATCTGACTAGATGTGCCTCATAAATGCATTTTTCCCATTGGTTTTAACAACAACTTTTTCCTTCTAAAGGTCATATTTTTCTGGTTATCTTCAACAATCGTGCAGTAATCTACCCTGCATCATGGTTCTTTTGAACTTTGACATATTTCTAAATATTGTGCAGTAAACCCCCTTTGGTGCAATTCTTTCTAACTTCGACATGCCCCTGAATATTGCGCAGTAACCCTATTCAACGAAGTCTTCTTTTGTAGAGTAGTTTATAGTCCAGTGCTCACTTTCAACTGCAGGTGGCACTAAGACTCTTCTCCTTTCGTCCTTCATTGTGAAGCTCTAGGGGTAGAGTTGTCCCTGTATACCTTCAATCTACTACCATTCACTCGTCCTGGAATCAGCTGGTCATTTAACTTCACGAACTGAATTATGCCATCATCAGAGACATGTTTGATGATATACGGTCCTAACCAACGTGTTTTAAATTTTCCTGGGAACTTCGTGAGTTTGCTATCATATAAGAGCATAATATCTCCTTCCCGGAATGTCTTTTGCTTGATGTGCCTGTCATGCCAGGCTTTCTCCCTTGATTTTTGTACTTTCTGATGAAAGTATGTTATAAACCTATCCTCTTCCAAAGTAAGAAATTGCGACATCCTTTCCTCCATTATATCAGAATCTTCCATGTCTATGAAGGTTGCAATTCTTAAAATGGGCACAATGTACTCCATAGGCATGAATAATTCTTGTCCATTTACCAACCTAAAAGGTGTCTCGCCTATCAATTTCTTGCATGTTGTCCTATATGTCCACAACACCGTTGGAATCCCTAGATCCCAGTTATTTCTGTTCACATTGCACACTTTTGTGAGTGCATTCTCAAGAATTTTATTGAAATCTTCAACTATCCCATTCGCTTGAGGGTGATATGGGGTACTTTTCTAATGGCATACTTGAAACTCTTTAGTCAGTGCCTCAATAGTCTAATTCAAGAAATGTGAGCCTTGATCACTCACTAATATCTTCGGACACCCAAATCTGGACAAAATGTATTAAAAAATGAACTTCACGGTGGTATCTGTGCCGTAATACTTCACTAGCTATGCCTTGGCCCACCTCATCAAATAATCAGTTGTAGTGATTATGTATCTTGCAAAATTCTTCTTTCCTGGTGTGTTAATAGGTCCAGTAAAGTCAATTTCCCATTTGTCAAATGCTTGCAATGTCACTTATGGACTTAATGGCATTCCGTCTCTTCTAGATGGCCTTCCTATTCTTTGACATATATCACACGCTCAACAAAACTCTTTTGCATCCTTATGTACTATGGGCCACCATAACCCAACTCTCAAGATTTTTTGCGCAGTGGCCTTTCCTGCATAATGTCCACCTGCAACTCCTCCATGAGCTTTTGCTAGAATACTCTACCTTTCATGTTTTGGGACGTATCTTCATAGTATTTCATCTGGTCCCATTTTGTACAAGTGCCCTACAATCAACGTGAAATCAACTGCTTTTACCACCAACTCCTTCTTTTGTTGTGTAGTGTACTTCACGGGCGCCATTCCTATGGCCAAAAACTGAATAATATCTTCGAATTGATCATCCACGACCCTAATTACAAACACTTGTGAATCAGGCAGGTTATCTTCGATACTAGTGGGTTCTTCTCCTATCTCCAATATCAACAAATGATCAGGCCCAACATTCGATCTTCCCGGCTTGACTAAAACCTAAAAATCGTACTCTTGGAAGAACAACAACCATCAAAAGATTTTTTCTCCTAAAATAGGCTTATTCACCACATATTTTAGTGTGGAGTGATCAATGAATGTGCTCCAAAAAAGTAATGCCTAAACTTCTATAATGCATAAACCATCGATAACCCTTCTCTTTCTTTTGTAGTATAGTTCTTTTCCACCTTAGACAATTTTCATCTTGCAAAAAGCAACGGGGTGATCAACTTCACCTACTTCTGGCTATTCCAACACTATACCTAGTGTTATGCAAGATGCATCGACATCTACATGAAATTCCTTATTCCAATCCAAAAAAACTAAGATCGACACAGTTACTATCTTCTCATTCAATATATTTAGACTCTTCTGACATTCTTCGTCCCATTTAAAAGTGACATATTTCTTTAATAACTTCTCCATTGGTGCAGTTATCTGTGCATACCCCTTTATAATCTTTCTGTAATAGCTAGTGTGTCCAAGTGTCGTGTGCAATTGTCTCACTGTTTTCGGTGCTGGCAAGTTCACAATGACTCCTATATTTGAACAATCCACTAGCAAGCCCTGTTTGCACACAATATGCCCTAATAGTATGCCACACGAAAAAAACACACTTCTTCAAGTTTAGTGAAATATGATGCTGCCTATGTATCCATCATAATCCTTAAGCTTGCAATATGCTTCTTTAATAGCCCAAAGACTATCCAATCATCAAAGTTAACTTCCAAGAATTTGTGTATATACTCCTTAAATCTTGTGACTACAACTCTAGAAAATATGGCAGGCACATTCTTTAAGCCAAAAGGCATCACTGTGTACTGAAATGAGCCACACTCTGTTGCAAAAGTTGTCTTATGTCTATCTTTTGGCACAATTCTGATCTAATGGTAACTCGAAAATCCATCTGTGAAAGAATATGTCTCATGACCTTCTACATTTTCCAATACTTCGTCTGTAAATGGTGTAGGGAAGGGGTCATGCGCACATGCATAATTTAGTTTCCTCAAGTCAACACAAATTTTGATTTCTCCCTTCGTATTCTTTTCCTGAACTATCATGGGACTCACCCATTCAAACTCTTCGATAGGCTTGATGATCCCTACTGCTAGCATTTTGTCTAATTCTTCCTTCACCTTTTCCTTGTATTTCGGATTCAACCTATAGGGTCTTTGCTTCACAAGTGCTAGGTCAGGTTTCAGAGGTATCCTCATAACTCCTAGATCCCCTAATATGCCCTTCATTTATGAAAAATTTGTAGGGAATAGCTCTTGGTATTCATGTAGCAGCTCTATGATTTTACTAATTGTATCTGTGTCCCAATAGTCTCCAATCATCGTGAACTTCGGGTCTTCCTCTGTCCCAATATTCACTTTCTGTGTTTTTACTAGCTGCATTATATCCGGTATTTTTGGTTCTGGTCCAACAACTTCGCAATGTCCTTCTGATTCTGGTATATCAATATTGCGTAGATATTCATCTTCTTTGACAATGATATTATAACATTCCAATGCATTTTGTAACTACGCAGCCCAATCATGCTGCCAAGTTAATGGAGCTTCATTCTCAAAAATCTTTGCTCTGATTACCTAAAGAGTTGAGTCTATACATGGGCAATCATCTTCAAAACTGAATGTTAGTATGAACCCTTCAACCAAATCTGTCCAGTTCGCAGTTCCATGTCGCAGTTTTGTTTCAAGATACCAATTCATAGGAATCGTTTCTAGTGTGTGGATAAACCCATGTACCCACTCTTGTTCTGGAATTTCTTTCCAAACCAAAGTGTAGCGATGAATATGATCATAGGGATCAACCTTACCATCATAATTTACTTCTATTTCTATGTCAATTGAGACAAACATGATCCACATTAATCTTCGACATTGCTGACAATCTACTATATTTCTTTTATGAGTACCCCACCATCTAGCAGTTGTATCCCTCTAGGCTACATCCAAAGCTTGCAACATCTATTCTTCTGGTATTTTTCTTTCATATTCATCAAGAAACAAGATTACATCTCTGATCCCATCATAATAAACTCAGAAGTTATGCAGTGAAGTGATTTGGTGGTAGAGACGTCATATAACATGTTATGCCAATTTTCCAGTTCTTCCTCGGAATCCGAAGTACAAGAACTGTCCTATTCCCAACCCAATTTTCCATATGTAGTGGGATTAATCCAATCTTCCTGCTTAGCTTTTATTTGATAAATTTTGTCGACATCTATGTCGCAGTACTCATCCCAGACATGCTCTGTATAATGCACTCCTTCTGAGGCATCTAGAGGAAAAATGACCCTCATATCGTCTTTTTCGAACACCATTTGTCTCTTATTAAAATTGATTAGCACAAAATTATCAAAATCCCAATCCAATCTAAGCAACACTAGATAGGGGTTGCTATCATCTACAATTTCAATCACTTCGAAGTATGCAATGGTTCAGACTCCTTCGATGTCTACTATGATTTCAGATAACCTTCCCATAGGGATGATCTTTTATTGGTTGGCCATCCTCAACTGTATCGGCGACCATTGCAACTTTGATCTTCCCATTAACTCCCAAGTTTTCTTAGGTAGTATGCTGGTATAAGATCCTAAATCTAGGATTACCTGATCCATATCATATTCCCCGATCTGTGCAATTAATCTCATTTCCTTCCCCGTTCTCTTCTTATGTTGATGTAAATTGTTCACTGCATGCAAATCACTTCATGCTACCTCTTTATCAGTGTAGGACTCTATCAACTGCCGGATTCCTTTGAGAACCCTTTGATTCCTCAGCAACTTCATGCAAGTCTGTAAATATGACTTCAAAATACTTGGATCTAATTGTTGCATTGGAGTAGACACTTTATCGCAATCCTTCTTTGGCATTAGCTTCAGTTGTGCACTAGATGTTGAAGCCCCAACATCCATGAAGCTTCGCTTCGCTCCCATAAAAATTTCTTTTTCCTTTTGGCTATTGAACCCAGGGGCCTTTTCTACAGTCTTTCTTACCCATGTCTCTTCTAATTTCTTCTTACCTTTATCATCTCTCGTCGCAGCTCCACCCCTTGTTACGATGTTGATGCACAGTTAATCCTCCCTTTGCTCAGTGGTCATCATTTGAGTATTTTCTGAAGGCTGTTGGTTCCTTTTCTTCTGCATATTTGTGATAAGGATGTGACATTCTTCTATCACATGATCAAAATATTTGCAATAGCTGTAGGTTGTAGTAGGGTTCTAATAGTCTGTTGCGAAGTAACCTTCCTGTCCACAGTTATAACAAATAATTTGGCCACATCCTTGAGCAACTCCTCCTCCTTGTCCTCGTCCTCATCCTTGGAAGCCTCCTCGACTAGCATGCTGGTTTGGCTCCTCGTGTGTATGTCCTTATGATTGCAGTCTATAAGCATCAACAGTGCGCTCCAATATCAAGTTATAACTTATATAGTTTCTCTCATCATGGCCTAATGATTTACAAAAATTTCAAAACAACTGCTTTGGAGTCTGCATGTACTTCTATAATAAATAGAAATCTTTAGAGAAATGTTGGCCTCTCATTCTACAAATCATGCACTAAGAACTTGATCCTGGGTTTACTGGATTAGCTGCTCCACTTGCCAAGTAGTGTCTGAACACAGGGCATTGATCCTTATAATGGTCCTCTGCTTTCTAATTTGGTTTATTTACCTTTCTTGAGATATTGCAATTCCAAGGTCAAATTCGCTAGTTGACTCTGAATTTGTTGTACTCCTGCATGAGTATCTCTGATCAGTGAGGCTTCCAGCTTCATTGCAATCTCCAATGCTTCGGCTTGAGTCACTATCTTTTGCTGCATCAAGGGTAACCTGATATGTGGCAGCAACACAACTATAAACCATTCTTTATGTTGTTCTGGGAGTATGTTAAAGCTTACTTGTCCCATTAACACTTTGAATAGTTGATCCAACTCCTGCACAGACTTACTAGTTGTCTGTTTAATTTCCTTCAACTCCGTAATTCATTATGATTTTGATTTCGACTTCTTGAATTTTGATACCGACACTTTCTTAATATAATCTAACGAAGCAGCCTGATTATTCACATAATACTTCATGTAAAATGTCAACACTCTTTCACCTTATTTACATATATGTCAGTGATCTATCTTTTTTCCATATTGCATCAACTACAAACTAGAACTAATCAGGATCCTCTGATCCAAGTCCTCTAAAGATAGGCAACTTAATGTCATCAACCATTTTTCTTCTTGGGGGCTTAGGGGGAGGGGGAAGGGGGTGATTAGGGGGAGGGGGAGGGGGATGGGGGTTAAAGGGAGTAGATGGATGGGGAATCCCAAATATGCCCTGATTTTTCTCAACTCCTAACTTCGACGCACCTTCAGGATGGGAGGGGGAATACCACGAGGTTGTGGGGTTACTTCCCTCTTCTTCACTCTCAGACCCACCTAACAAGGGACTATTGTCCGTATCAATAAAACACTTCGATTCAAATTCTAATCTATATCGCTTTCCGCTTCGTGTAGACCCTAGTCCTTGTTTAAACGTATTCCCTCTTCGTCTAAACATTAATATGACTACATTCATAGTACACCCTTTTCACACGAAAGCATTTTAATCCACAACTTCAAATAATTTAGGTAATTACCTCATCGACCCTTAAAACATCTTCGGTCAACTTTGCTGTAAGATACAATCATGACTATTTGAAATCAGTAATAAATCCTCCTAGGATTCTATAAATCCAAAAATCAACTACTCTTAAGATACTATTGTTAGTATTCTTGAGTAGGTGTATCGATTCAGGGCTTCACGCGGTAGGCTTGCTATTTTTGGAACAATTCTTATGCTCGGTCTAATTTTATACCCATTCATATAGTTCATTAGTAAACATCACGAAGAATATCTCATGTTGTTCTTAGAAGAGATACTTCTGCAACTAGACTTCAGTCGATAATCGCGAATTTCTGTTTTCCTGAACTGCAAATTCCCGTTCTTTCTGATCTACCCAATATTGTATTTCCTTCTTTGATGGATGCCACATATACATCCCTCAAATAGATCCCAGTCCCAGAAATGGAACCATTTGTTGGCTCGGTTGGGATTGACCTAGGTTCAACTTGTACTTCGCACCAACAAAACCCTCAGACACCGACCCTTTCGGCAATGACCCACAAGCAGGTCGAAGTCTCACCCGAGGTCGCTATGGGTGATTGTAGAACCAGATTTTTGCAACCTTGAGGGATTTCATCCTTCTAACATTTATAACATTACTGTGCATCATAGTCTAACTACAGACTTTGTCAAATTCATTTTAATATAAACACATTCCAAAATAATAACAGTTGCGCTATCATACCAATTACTTGCATAAACTGATAGAACACAAATAATAGATACCGATACAAAACACTTTTCCAAAACTTCTTCTTCTTCATTAAGATAGATCTTTTAGTACATACAACTTCCCGACCTGTCGATCCAGTAGTAGGTGGTCTACGCACTCAACTGTAGACTCTTCCAAAGCCTCCACACACTCAGCTGCGGAGCCTTTCCTTAATACCCAAAACATAGAACAAAATACTTGATCACTTGTGATCTCTCTATGATGTGATCTAATTATGATCTTTGACAAGCATTACATATCCTTAAATACATTACATTGCTACAAAAAACCATGGTCCGCATACCATGGACTCAACAAGATAATGAACTAAAGCCTCGATACCCGTTACAAAATGAGGGGCTTCGACCCACCCCAAAGCCCCTTGACACTGCATGGTAAATATAACTTCACGAACTTTGCACACTCTGTTCCTCAAAATGCAGAGTGTTTGACAAAAATTGGACCAATTTGGGTCGCGCCCAACAACTATTGAACCAAAAGGCATACATTTTGGTTTGCATAGACTATGTAACCAAATGGGTGTAAGAAATATCTGTCTCAAAGGCTACAAAATAAGCAGTTATTAACTTTTTGTTTGAATTGTTTGTACGGTATGTATTTCCTATAGAGATCATAATAGACGGGGATTCACAGTTCACTTCCCACAAAGTTTCTGTTACAATGAAAAAGTATCACATCAAACAAAACATTACTTCCCCTTATCATCTATAAGAAAATGGACAGGTGGAAAGTACCAATATAGTTTTGGAGTCGATTCTAACCAAAATTGTATCTACAAATAGCTGGAACTAGGCCGCCAAAATCCCTGAGGCCCTATGGGCCTACCAAACAACTTGGTGTAACACTACTGGTTATTCACAATACCAGGTTGTTCTTCGGAAGGAGCCCATTTTTCTGATATAATTTGAAATCAAGACTCTCAAAACCACAAGGGAAGTTGGACTAGATTTGTCAGAAGCATAGAAATAGTGCCTGCAACAATTTAATCAACTGGATGAAGTACGCCTAGCAGTTTTACAATGCACAACTATTATTTAATAGCAGAGGGCCAAATGGCATGATCACCTTATCACAAAGAAAACTTTTCAAAAAGGCGAATGGGCGCTATTGTGTGATTCCAAATTTTAGGATTTCCCCAGGAAGCTTCAAACTAGATGGTTGGGACCATATGAAGATACCGAAGTTCACAACAATGGTACAATGAGCCTCACTACTCTCGATGGATTTGGCATCTCTCTCGTTGCCAATGGACACTAATTACGTCTATTTCACCAACCGGTTACACGGGAGTGTTTCCTTCATGACGTAAACAATGATTCTAATTTGCAAATTTTAGTTGATTGGGGAGGTCACCCTGGAATTACAACCATCTGAATTATTCTTTTTCGAAATTCCTTTCATTCTGTACATATTGTATATACTTGTTGTGAACTTTGTTCTTTCAAAAATAATATATATATATAGATATATATAATGTATATAATGATAAAACATATATGGGGAAGTTACCGTTCCCCTAGTTACAACTATTGTTTCCTTAGTTACAATTGTTGTTTCCTTAGTCACAACTGTTGTCCCCTGAGTCATAGTTGTTGTTCCCTTAGTCACAATTGTTGTTCCCTTGGTCGTGATCGATGTTCCCTTAATTATGGTTGTTGTTTCCTAGGTTGCAGTTGTTGTTCCCTTAGTCATAGTTGTTTTTCCCTTAGTCACAACTATTGTTCCCTTAGTCATAGTTGTTGTTTCCTTGGTCATGGTCATTGTTCCCTTAGTTACAATTGTTGTTTCCTAGGTCACAGTTGTTGTTCCCCTAGTTTTAACTGTTACTTTCAATTGTTGTTTTTCAGTCATAGTTGTTTTTCTAGAAACAATTATTCTTTTATTTTATTTTATTTTATTTTGAAGCCTTCTTCGAATGATGGTAAAATTAATAAGTTCCTTGAATGATTTCCATTAGAGAATGTTTTATAAGAAAATTTTGATGTAGAACTTGAAAAACTCCTAAACTTCTAAAACAACCCTGATATTCTAAATTTATACAGATATTTATACTACATTTCTTCAAATACCTCTAGAAGAGTTTCCTTTATTTTCAAAGTTTCCTATAATTCTTTGATCTCCTTAAAAAAATTTAGATTCTGGGCAACAAAAATGGAAAACTAAAAAGGTAATCATTGTGATACTTTTTACACCATCCCTAACTCTTAAGGAGTTGAAAAGCCACCCCATTCAATAATTATTTATCATAACAAAAAAATATTAATAACAATAAATAATTTATAAGAAAAAATGGACAAAGGATAGGAGGTCTCATCACAAGTTGACCTAAAATGATCATAATATTTAATATGGCAACATTACCACTTTGGTCACCAAGACAGGGTAATGGCCTCCGATCATTAGGTTGAAGGACAAGATGTCTCATCATGAGCCGACTTGTTCACCTCATTATCTCTCGTGAGTGGCATTGTTATTAACTAGTCACCACACCAAAACAATGGCATTTTGTCGACAATTGTGAAATAATAAAAAGTTATGATTTTTTTTAAAGCAGAATGGGAGAGTGCAATATTAATGGTTTAAAAGGAAACCTTGTTGAGGCTATAGGTGCTTGCTGGTAGTAGAGGCCATGCCTGTGGTATTGAAGTACATCTAAAAATTACCATCTAAAAAATAGCCATTTTTTGCTCTCCATTACTAATAACAAAAGGAAAATCATTGAACTACTATAGGAACTCATTATTTTCCCTTCGAAGGTGGTAACAATGAATGCGTATAAATAATTTTTGTTTCTACATATCAGGCATGTAAACTTCAGAGAATTATTAAATCTATTTTAAATTTTCTTTCACTTTTTTTCCTAAAGTCAATATTTCAAGGCAATCTATCTTATCCATGATTAGGGTTCAAAGATCTCTCCACATGCTTTTTCCGATTTTCATGCTTTGGGAGTTGTGTTTTTTCCAATTTTAATGCTTCGAGTGCTACAAATATTTAAGTCTCATCAACATATTTTACGATCATTTCCTTCAATAAGTATATCACACACTTCACCATTACTCCCATTTCTCTAGAGGTTGCTCTATTATGCTGAATTAATGCATTCTGATCTAAATAATCATGCCAACTGTCCTACCAAATTAAATACATAATGGATGGTTGAGGACGACCTTTAATTTCATCACTGGGGGGGGGGGGGGTGTGTGTGAAAAGTAAATACATAACGCATACAACCTTTGAAACAATCATTATATGCTATGCGTACAAACTTTATAACAATCATTGTATGCTATGTTCTTTGAATTCTTTACTCTATACAGTATTTCTGACCTTGTATCTGCTAGACTTGTTGTTTCTAGTCTATTTCTAAGTTGCTCCCTATAGAAATGGGTGGTCCCCATATACAAAGCAAGCCTTCACATCTGCGGGTTTCCGAGCAGGCACGAAGCATTCTAGACTAGGTAGGATGGTCACATTATTTCCTACGGTTGCAAGTCTTCAACAATGAAGTGGCTTTCAAGTTCTCAAAAAATCTGAACAATGGAATGATAATAGTGAAAGGTAGAAAAATCCAGGTTAATGCAGAGGTACTGGCAGAAGAAACATGCCTACCCTTGGAAGGTGAGAAATGGTTTGAGATGCACACTCCATTACAAAGTGCAACATCCTTATTTATAAATCTTGGGGAAGAATTGTTAAGAAAAGGGAAGGGGTACAACCCTACTTCATTACCAGAATCATGGAAAGAATTAGCAGGTGTGGTCTAAATATATGTTACATGCGACAATCACTATGATGTAGTAAGAGGGCGATACCTAAATCTAATGGTGGCACTGAGACAAAAGGTAACCCTGAACCTACCTCATTTTCTGAAATCTTTACTATATGAGGCTGTTGTAAGACTAAAGAGGTCCAAGGATCAACCTTCAGTGGTGAGATACCATGGGCTTATAAAATTGATAATTGTCAACAATCTGAATCGATCACATTCAAACTGGGAATAATTCTTGGGAATTCTTGAGACTCCACCAAGAAACGAATCAGTTAATGAAGAACCCGAACATATTCCATTTGATGATAAGAAACCGAAAGGAAATGAAGCAACCAATCAAAATGAGAATGTTATGATGGAAGATACTTTGCAGACCCCTACCCCTCAACAATTAACAAGGTTAGAAAAGAGGATGGCCTCTCTCTTGGCCTCCTTATCCATGAAAAGAAGGAAATCGGTCAAGTTGGCTAAGTACCAAAATACCACAAATTGTGTAGAATAACCGTTGGAGGGTAGTGAACCCAATTATTTTTTGAACATATTGGAAGCTCATGATGAGGACCCTCCTCAAGAACATGAAATAGAGACAACCCAAGTTTTAGAGGGATTGGAAAACCTTATGAATTATATGGACTTTGAAGGAGCTGTAGGTTGTTCAAATGATTCTCCTGATTAAAGGAAATCACCCATATCTCTAGTCTCTCCTTCCAATTTTGTCTTTTTTTATTTTATTTTTATTTTTATTTTTATTTTATATTAGAACCTTCGGGAGAACCTGAGAGTACATTTCTTCAAGAACACTCTGTTTATTCTATCACCACTATCCAAGAACCCTCCTCTTTTGAAAATTTACCCTTACAATCTCCTCGAGAAAGTATGGAATGAGAAGTCAATGTCGACTCTCCAAAGGGACCCCAGGATGGAAGAAACCTTGTTGAATCTATAACTGATGCTACAATCGAGCATTCTAAGGAATTGGTGATTGAAAACCTAGCGTACATTTCTGCTAATCCCTCTCGTCCAGTCACCCTAGCGAGAAATTTTACGCAGAAGGTTAATATAGGATTGGAAAATGAACGAGAAGATAATAATAGTAAAGAGAAGGAGCTGCTAAAGTAGGAAAACAAGAAATTATAGAGAAGGGTCTGACAACTTAAGAAATGGTTGTTGGTTGATTTAATGGTTAGTTAAATCCCTATCATTTAATTGTCTACCCAGGGTTTCGTAAACTGATGAGGTATACTTGTACTATATGTACTAGGTGGTTATCTTTTAGATTATCTTAATCTAAATGCAATTAAAACTAAGAAATTAAATCAATCTAATCTAATCTAATCCAAACCAAACATAAAGAAACTAAAATCACACTTGCATAAATGAAAATCACACCACACTTTTAGAATTGAAAGCACTCTTATTGAAAGGAAATCACACTAACACTTAAATAATTGAAAGCACACTTGTTGAAAGGAAATCACACACTCAATTTCATAGGGTAAGTTGCAATTGGTATTTTCTGATGTTTTAGGTTTTGCACTGATTTCATCTCACTTTCATATTGGTTTCAAGCACTTCCATGCATGAACTTAGCAAGTAAATGGTGACAACTCTATTTTCTTATATTTGAATAAACCTTTATTGTTTTTTATGAATTCATGTATAAATGCCAAGAATGATGAGTGTTGTTGCAAGAGTTTCTAAATTTCAGGGAGACCTCATCTCATTAGCCTCAGCCAAGCCATATCCACCCATAATTTTCAAAAGTCACTAAGGTCTCAATTCGAATTCTTGTCTTATGAGGAAAACTTGCCATCTTCGTTGAGCAAATCCAACCATCTTAAAGCTTTGGCTTGAGTTTTAAGTAATTGCCTACCACTCCCATGCCTTATTCCCTCCTCGTTCACCTTTTCCATGATCCATCCCACCTTCTAGACCATTCCCTAAGCTTTTGGCCTGTTTATGTAGTAAAATAGGAGATCTTGTAGGTGAGATAGTACTTCCTGTAGACATACTGTAAGAAAACCTGTAGTAGCTTGTTTTGAGCCTGAATTGAGAAAAATCATCACTAAAAGCCAGGATTAGGCCCCTACTTTCCCTCCAAGCCATCTAAACCATTGTACTCCTTTTCCTCCACCCTTGTCTCCCCTTCCAAAGAACCAAGCAAGATTAGCATTTACATTTTTCAAGAAAAAAGATAAAAAGGAAAAAAGTTCTTTTATATTTATTCTTGCAAACAATAGTTAGTGTTGAAAAGAGTGCAACAAGAAATGCTAAATTTAGAATGTGCTAAAAAAATCATGTTTAAAAATAGCAGTTTGGCCAGTGAGGTCATTGGCCACATTGGGTGAGAGGTGAAACTGATAAAAATAGAAAGTTCTAAAAATTACATTTCTAGGTCCCTTCCTATTTATAGCAGTCCCTGGACTATCTATAGGAAGTAAAATTAATCTTGGTCTTAACAACAGTTGGAAATATTAATTAATTAATTCAGTTGAGTTAATTAGTTAAGGAAATTCGAATTTGAAGTCTTTGTGAGCATGCACATGAGTTGTCCCACTGATTGAGGAATTTATCCTTAATTTCCTCCACTGATTGAGGGAATAAGTATGAGTTCTATAATGAGAGAATCAATTGACTTAGTTCTAACTAGTCAAGTCCAGTTAGATTATTTTAACAAGTTGTTAAAATAATAAAATATAGTTTGTTAATGCTTGCATGCATGTGACAACTATTATTTTAGATAATTGAGGATTCACTCATGGATAACTGTTGCATGTCAGTTTTTTCAGAGACCCAGTTGAGATCAGATGAGGAACAATGTACTATCAGATGCTTGGATCTTCCCATGGAATATTCCTTGCATGCATGAGGAACTAGTGTTTTCAAGGATTGCGTAGTTGGACCTATGGTTGACTTGGTATGTTTGGAATTAATTGCATATGCTTTTGCTATTATTTCCTAAGCAAATTGCGTAAGGAAATATGGATTGGACCATAGGTAAAGCCTTTATATACAGGGCTTGGTTGGTTCATGAGACATATCTTCATATCTTCATAGTTCATTGAGAACTGGATAGCTTGAGAGCTGATTCTTTTTGTATTGTGAAGAGGATTTCCACTTGATTGATAATACATGGTTGGGGTTTTATGCTGGTGCTTTCCCCTAGATATATCTTGTGTTATGTGTGATTATTTCTCTTGATCAGTTATGCATGTTTCTACTTGATGTTGCTCATGAATTCGATTATGCTTCCGCTTAATGTTTTGTAGAAGTAGAACAAGTGTTATGCTTTAGGACATTGCATATATTGGTTTGTTCTATAGGTGAAATTTCTACATGGTATCAAAGCATAGGTGATCAAGTAGGAACAATATACTAGCAAGAGAAATTCAAAGTTTATTATTCGGGATATAGATCTCAAGTTCTTATCACATCTATTTCATCGATGGCGTTCTATGGTTTGGGGCTTGAGTATGCCCTTGATGGCAACTCAAACTATATAGCTTGGAAGGATCGCATGGAGGCAGTTTTGGAAGATAATGGTCTTAAGGATTTCATTGATCAAGAAATCCCTAAGCCTACTGAAAAGACTGAGCAGGTGGAATAGAGGAAGTGTGTGGCTAGAGCAAGGACAATTCTCTTGGAGGGAGTGCGAGATCACATTATCTCGAGCCTCCATGGGAAGGAGACTCCGCATGCAATGTGGAAAACATTGAAAGATTTATATCAAAATAGAAGTGATTAGAGGAAGTTGGAACTGAAGGACAAACTTCGAAAGATCAAGTGTGAAAGGGATGAGACGATCTCTATGTATCTGACCAAGCTCATCACATGCAGGGATGAGCTTGCAAGTGTAGGGGTCGTGACATCGGATGAGGATATGGTGAGTCTAGCACTCCTTGGCCTTCCTAAGAGCTGGCATAGCTACCAGGACTCGGTGAATGGAAGGGAGAAATTGCCAAATTGGGAATGACTATGGTCAGATTTGATGCAAGACGAGATCAGACGAAGCACCAGAGATAGTTCTTCATCCATGCATGATGAGGAGAACTGTGCCTTAGCGAGTAAGGCGAAGAAGGGGAAGGAGAAGGTTTCTCTTTCCGAATCTAGTTCTTCCAATGATGGGAAGAAGGTTGACAAACTGAAAGTGCAATGCTTTCATTGTCATGAGGTGGGCCATTATGTTGCAAATTGTCCACGAAGGAAATCCAAGAAGGGATTCGGGTAGGATCTGAAGGTGAGGCACTTGCTTCACAGTTTGAGTTAGATTTCACACTCTTTTCATGCATGGTTTCATCCATGGTCGGAAGTGGTTGGTTTCTTGATAGTGGAGCTTCTTTCCACATGACCGGCGATAAGAGTTTGTTCAATACTTTGGAGGAGAAAGATCTCCAGATACTCATAGCGATGGGTAATGATGAGAAGTATAGTGTCTCAGGTGTAGGCACGGTTATTTTTCAAAGGGAGCATGGAGCTCACCTTACCTTGAATGATGTCAAGTATGTACCAGGACTGAAGAGAAACTTGGTTTTGATTGTGATGCAAGAAGATAGAGGCTATGATGTAGTCTTTAGTAAGGGAAAGGTTTTCCTTAGACACATTATCACTAGACAGGTGAAGCAGATTGGTTCACGGGTCAAGAACCGGTATGCTCTTGAGGTTCAAGATGCATGTAAAGCCTTGAGCAACAAAGAAACTGATGGAGACTTGGTGGTTGAGAGGGAGGGTATATTACCTCTCAACATGCAGAGCCAGAAGAATTCTCAGACGATTGTGGAGGAGCCACGATTGGTGTAGTAGCTTTAGGAGGTTGTGGAGCAGCCACAACAGGGGATGCTGAGTGGAGATTGAGTAGAGACATCTACTCATGCAGAGACCTCCAGTAGGGGGAAACTTTGAGCCAGGTGGGTTGAGGGATCACATGCAGCCAATACCTCCAGGTAGGAAGTGGGGCGATATAGAGTGTTCGTCCCAAGGAGGAGGGGTAGGATCCTTGAGGTACCCAACCTCTTGGATGAGACCTTGCTATGGGAGCCCCGATGTGGAGTAGTAGGAACTGCCTGATTGGGTAGATACAGATGCAGATGGAGCAGCAGAGAGAGCGACAGTGCAAGGAATCCCAAGACAACGCATAGATAGCAGGCTGCAGCAATGCGAGAGGCATAAGTGTTTTGCATAGTGCTAGGTGGCACAGAGAGATGTGCAATGGTGAGAGATGCATGGAGATGTTGCAGCAGCGCAGATGTTAGAGAGGGAGCACTTGTCAGCAACAGGTAGAGCTTCAACATTAGAGTATGTTCCTAGCCCAACAGAGTGGTCAGTTGGGAGTGTTTTTGTTCCAAGTGTTGTTGGAGCAAATGGACCGGGTAGATGTGTTGCATGCAGAACTTTCCAGAGTTACAGGATCGGGTTCGAGAGGAAGCCTTCTTGTTGAGAGGGAGTGCTGAAAAGTGTGCAACAAGAAATGCTAAATTTAGAATGTGCTAAAAATAGACCTGCTAAAAATAGCAGTTTGGCCAGTGATGTCATTGGCCACATTGGGTGAGAGGTGAAACTGATAAAAATAGAAAGTTCTAAAATTAGCATTTCTGGGTCCCTTCCTATTTATAGCAATCCTTGGTCTATCTATAGGAAGTAAAATTAATCTTGGTCTTAACAGCACTTGGAAATATTAATTAATTAATTCAATTGAGTTAATTAGTTAAGGAAATTCGAATTTGAAGTCTTTGTGAGCATGCAAATGAGTTGTCCCACTGATTGAGGAATTTATCCTTAATTTACTCCACTGATTGAAGGAATAAGTATGAGTTCTATAATGAGAGAATCAATTGACTTAGTTCTAACTAGTCAAGTCCAGTTAGATTATTTTAACAAGTTGTTAAAATAATAAAATATAGTTTGTTAATGCTTGCATGCATGTGACAACTATTATTTTAGATAACTAAGGATTCACTCATGGATAACTGTTGCATGTCAGTTCTGTCAGAGACCCAATTGAGATTAGATGAGGGACAGTGTACTATCAGATGCTTGGATCTTCCCATGGAATATTCCTTGCATGCATGAGGAACTAGTGTCCTCAAGGATTGCGTAGTTGGACCTATGGTTGACTTGGTATGTTTGGAATTAATTGCATATGCTTTTGCTATTATTTCCTAAGCAAACTGCGTAAGGAAATAGGGATTGGACCATAGGTAAAGCATTTATATATAGGGATTGGTTGGTTCATGAGACATATCTTCATATCTTCATAGTTCATTGAGAACTGGATAGCTTGAGAGCTGATTCTTTTTGTATTGTGAAGAGGATTTCCACTTGATTGATAATACATGGTTGGGGTTTTACACTGGTGCTTTCCCCTAGATATATCTTGTGTTATGTGTGATTATTTCTCTTGATCAGTTAGGCATGTTTCTACTTGATGTTGCTCATGAATTCGATTATGATTTCGCTTAATGTTTTGTAGAAGTAGAACAAGTGTTATGCTTTAGGACATTGCATATATCAGTTTGTTCTACAGGTGAAATTTCTACAGTTAGTACTCTCTAGATCAAATTTCAAGCTTAGATTAGTTAACACCTCACATGTGTTAAAGTAGGGTCCTTTTGCAGGAAAAGTATGTTAGCAAGTAGATAGAGTATTTCATGTTGTTTTGCAATAATTTCTTTCAGTTTTTCCTTCATGCAATAGACAACATTTCTTTTCTTCTAACTAGCATAAATTTCCCTTCTCCAAGTTGGTAATCAGACTTCTTCTAGTAAATAGAAGGATGGTTTGAGAAACCCTAGTGGTCTATCGCCCCAGCTCAGCAGTGACAAAGAGTAGACCAATTACATCTATTTGTGTATACAACACTGTCAGCTCCAAGTTTGTACGAACCCTAGGTTGATGAAGTGAAGTTGGTAGCCCCAGGAGTTGCATCATCCTTGCTACAATACTAGTGCTCATTAGTAGGGAGATGGATAATTATGGATTGACTGCAGGCTTAAAATGATTAGCATTGGTAAAATTGGTATTTTGTTTAGTACCAATGGTGTAATGGATCTGATTTGGCATGAAATGATCATGCTCTTCTTAAAGAAACTTGCTCTTCTCATGCATATAGTGATATTATCTCATCATGTCCTGGAACCTGCAAAAACTTCACATTTTTTTCTACAATTGAATGTAATTCTATCGAGAGAGATAGAGGTGATTAGTCTCTCTTCATCTGATATATACACAAAAAAAACTCAGAAATAGTACTAATAAAACAAATTCAAGGAACAAATTCAAGAAAAATTAAATGCATTTTTACTTGTTTCTTACCAATTTTGAGCTTGAGACCTCTTCTCCATACACTTAATGTTTCAAAAATAGATCATAAACCAATTTTGCATAAGCTACTGAATTGTGTCAATTCTGCAGCTACCAAAAACATAGATCGTTGCATTGCCTTGCCACTTTTAAAACCTGCAATTAGACTCAGATGGTGGGTTTTTATTATTATTGTAGTTATATTTTTAATATTTGCAGGGTTTTTATGCAGGTCTAAACCTGTAACTACATTTTTCCTTTTTCTTTAGCGCTCCACCCTTGTCCATGATCTCATGGATATAAAAATGGTCAAAATTCAAATTTCTTTGATCATCTTGAAACCAATACCAAATCATATATCTTGTTGTTTTGAATCCAACGCACTTCGTTTCATTGAAATATGACGTTTTACGAGAAAGTTATGGCTATTTGAAGTTTTTATGAAAAATGGCAAAAATGATGAGGGGTGCCACGTGGCAGCACCAGGAAGTACCACGTGGATGCATTTGCGGGTGCCACATGGCAACACCAGGGAGTACCATGTGGAAGCATCTACAGATGCCATGTGGCAGTGTCACTGGGCAGTAATGATGTGGCAGTGGTGATTGGACAGTGATGATGTCGCAGAGTGACGATGTGGCAGAGTGATGATGTGGCAGTGATGACATGGCAGAGTGATAATGTGGCAGGGTGTGATGTGGCAGAGTGATGATGTGTCAGGGTGTGACTGGGCAGTGACATGAAAAAGTGAGTGGTTGAAACTTGGCATCGGATGGTTGGTTAACACATGGAAAGTGTTTATTGGTTACAATTTTGTGTGGTGGGCCAACGTGGAAGTGCCACATGGACCAACCATTGGTTGCCATGTGGCATCCTCATGGCAGTGTAAAATTTTTATGTAATGGTCAAATTGCCTCCATGAGACTTAAAATTGCAACCTCATGTGATCAACCAAGTGCCTTTACAATTGTGCTACATCATTTGTTCTTAACTTAACCCTCAAAAACTTATTTTAAATGTTAATAGCGCCATTTTTGGGAGGGGTCGGGGCTAAGCCCTAGCCCTAGCCCCTGGTCCTATGAAGCACAATATGGCCACAAGCGTGGAATTTGGGGGTGGTTTCTTAACGGTCCTACAATGTCGTCCGCCAGTCAACAAGGCTGGATTCGTGTTCCATTCCCAATTTTTGGAAGCAACAGCTGGGTTTGGGTTGATTTGTAGGCTCATTAACAACAAAATTGGGTAGAATCTTAAAACAATCATATCTTTCTCAATTTTTAACCAAATGAGGTGTAAAAAGAGTTAAAATAGGGGTTTTCGATAGTGATGGATCCATTAGAGGCATCAGTTTGGATGTTTGAGCTTTCTAAAGGTATGTAATTGTACTTTTGATTGTGAATTTAGATTTTTTTTCCAATTTTTATTGCAAAATTCTAAAACTAACTTTGTTCAATTATCTTTTCTGATCTTCCAGATCAAAGAGAGTGCAAGAAGAGAGCATACTAAACAATATTGAAACTATTTATTCAATTGGAATGTGAATTTTAAAAGACAAAACACAAGGATTTGACCTCTAAATTCAGATTGTGGCTCTCAAAACTCCATCTATTATCCTCTTTTATTTCTCTTTCTTCGATCTCCTGCAAATTATTAATGAGATGGGTGGCTCTTACTACACCACCAATAAAATAAAATTGAAAACAAAATGAAATCTAACATTAAAAAAAAACTTAAAGACATCACCTATTCTACTCTACTGGAAATAGAAGAATTGATCAAGCATATGCATATTTCCAGTGTAACCATGTGCATAATAGGATAAAAAATATATTCATGCTAAGGTTAGAAAAATGTAGATTAAAAATAATAAAAGCATGAAATACCAGTGTCTTAGATAATGCGAATTAGGAAGTAAAGAAAGAAGAACATTCTTAATCGCCCATGAATTGCTCCAACTGGTTGATAATTCCTGTTGCACACATAGATTAGTACACAATGTTTTTATTTTTTATTTTAAATTTAATATGCAAAATGATTTTAACATGATTTTAATCATGCAACAAAAATGAATGCAAATATAATGAGTTTTCTAAACTTCAAAATAAACACCTATGTATACCTCCCCGACAACAATGCCAAAATGTTGGTTGATTTAATGGTTAGTTAGATCCCTGTCATTTAATTGTCAACCCGGGGTTTCGTAAACTGACGAGGTATACTTGTACTATATGTACTAGGTGGTTATCTTTCATATTAGATTAATCTAAATGCGATTAAAAATAAGAAATTAAACCAATCTAATCTAATCTAATTCAAACCAAACATAAAGAAACTAAAATCACACTTGCATAAATGAAAATCACACCACACTTATAGAATTTAAAGCACTCTTACTGAAAGGAAATCATACTCACACTTGCATAATTGAAAGCACACTTGCTAAAAGTAAAAGCACACTTGCATGAAAAGAAATACAATAACAAAACTATATTATGTTACCAATGTACAAAGATGTGCAAAATGTGGTTGATGGGGGCTCTCCATTCCTCAGCAAGCACAACAAACTACCCTCACATCTTCAAAGTAACAATATGTTGGAGAATCTTGGACTGAACCATTTTATTGATTGGAAGAATATAATAGATAGATAGATAGATAGATGGGTTCATTTTGAAGGCTGCACCCCTATTTATACAAAAATTGAGGACGATTGATCAATAAATGTAGATCCCTCAATTCTCTCCTAAATCCACATTTATTTCATGTGGTTACAACCAATCTCCTAACAATGTGAGATACACATCCTCTCAAAATCCTCTCGTCCATGATTCTTCTCCTTTGAATATGTATAGATAATGATACTCATCTTCTATAATTACTCCACAAATATTCATGAGTTGGAACTTGAAATTCGAATTCGTAGTTAGGAGGAAAAGTAGGACCCTTCTAAAAGCTCCAAGTAGGCCTACAATATCACAAAACTTATACCACTTTCATGTATATATGAAAACATGTTAATTTTATACTATTTAATCACAAATTCACTTAAAATACTTGAAATAAATGACTTTGGAAAATATAATGCTAAAACCATATGATCATGAAAATGGTTACTTAATGTAGGGTTATGTAGTTACAGAGCTATGGAATGAGGGTAAAATGATGGACATTAAGGTGAAAGTGGACGACATTTTTGAGCCCCAACAATGGTTGTGAAATAGAAAAACCCAAAAGAAGTCTGAGAAAAGAGATGAGATAAAGAAGGAAGTTCGAGAAAATGAGACCCAAATTGAAACTAAAAATTCAATTCTTTTCTTTACTATAGGGACCCAAACTGAGTCAGGCATGGCCAATATGTTAGATGATCCAACAATAAAATATTATCATAGGTTATAAAGTTGGAATAAAATAATTATTAATTTAAGATATTAAATTAATAATTATTATTCTAGAATATTTAATTATTTAATGGAGACATTTAGAATTAGTATATTGTTGTAACAAGATATGACTCTCCAAATGTGTCGTATCTTAGGCTCTATTTTATGAGATTTTTTAGCTAGTTGTTTGAATAACATTTATTGTAACTGGACACTTGTTATTTAATAAGTGATCCATAATTAGAGGTAGTTAGGACATTGATCTTATAAATAGCTCATTGCAAGAGTGTTTTGTTGTTTGGGTGTAAACTCTTGCAAAATCAATATGTAATTGTTTTTTTTTTTTTTTGATTAATAAAATTACGTGTCTGAGGACACTTCTGCCATTATTGTGGTATCAGAGCTCCAGTAATGCTGCAGTGAATTGGAGGAGGAGATTCCAGCTCTACAAGTTTTTGGAAAACTCCATTGAATTGATCAGCAAATGATTGGTATGGCATTTGTCCAGTTTTTTTTGTTTAAAAGGAACAAAATTTTTATTAATGATTGAATTGGCCAAAGATAAGAAAAGGACATTCGATTTGTGATTATGTCAAAAGTGAGGAAGTGATAAAATTTATTGTAATAAGACCTATTGGTTTCGTTCTTGGACATCCCCTTCGGAAGAAATAAAAGTTTTGCATTGCGATTTCTGGCCTGGCGATTACCGTAGGGTCCACTTGTAGTTCCACCAGCAGCCCAGGCTCGCTTTTCAGAATTTGTAAGCTCCGCTCTAAGTTTCTCAACTTCTCTGGCCATAGAAATCAAGTTCTTCTCCAAGCCTGCCTCTGTTTGAACTGCTCAATATTTGCCTTCTTTTCATATTCAATCGCCCGTCCTGGATCGTATCAATTCATGACGTAAACTATCAAGCTCTACCCTCAATGCAGGAACCTACTAGAGATCAACTTGTGCTCTAGTCAATTCTTGATTGAGAGTTTGCACTTGCGTTGACAATTCTTGACGAAAGCCATTTAGTTTTTGAGTATCAGCATGCAATTGCATAACCTTGGCCCTCAAGGGCTCCACTGCCCGCAGTTTTGCTTCTAAACTCATACACTTGTCAACCAGATCCCTTGCTTGCCGTTCTTTATCAACTTTTACATTGCCTATAATCTGATACGATCCAATTGTCATCGAACCGCGATATGGACACAAATTGAGCTCAGTTTCGCTTGCCTGTGTATTGGGTGTGATCTTTGTAAGCTTTCACTTAGGGCAATCCACATGATCGCAAGCCACAGCCCGAGCACTTGTATTTCCAAGGTTTTTTTCACATTCCTCGCAATTTGGTCGGTTTGCTACTGTTCGGTAGTCTTCCATTCCGTTTTCTTGAGGATCTTCCATTTCGTTTCCTTCTATTCGCCACTGGAGTAATATTGCTACTATGAATTTTCAGGCTAGTCGTGATAAGTATGCTCAACAAATGTTCATATATGAACATTTTAGGGCAGTGTATATGAATGAGCCAATCAACAAAGCCAGCCAAAGCCAACAAAGCCAGCCAAAGCCAGTGTGAAAGCCAACGTGAGTTAGTCAACAACCCACGTGGAAGTTGCCAGCCTAAAAGTCGATTGGAGGAAAGTGAATGAATGTGTTTAAGATTTTAATTTAGGTTTAAGATTTTCAAAAAGTTCTTTTAAATGAATGAGTTTAAAAGAAATTTAAAAGGAATTAATGTTAATGGAGTGATAAGGATTTTTCCCTTGTTTGTAATTTGTAAATTGGAGAGATAAGGAATTTTCTATTATTTGTAAAATAATGTTTTTGGAGAAATAAGGTGAGTTGGGTAATTTCTCCAAGAAGTGTTTTTTTATTTTAATTTGGGATCATCACATTGTAACTCAAACTAATTTTACTTTGAGGGGAGGTAACTTTTTTTTTACCAAGTTTTGCAAGAGCATCGTTGTAAAAGTCAAATTTTGAAAGTTACCTTTTGAGAAATTGACTAGATCCAAGTGCAAAGCTCAGTCATTTTTCTCCTGTTTCAACGACTATATGAGGGTCAAGGCCAAGCTCCAATAGATATATATATTTTTTTTTTTTGCATAGTGTGTTGCGTGTTATGTTGCCCATCTTGATATTTTTTCTTTGAGCCTGATTCTTGGTGCGAAGCTTCAACACTACAATGTCAAAGTTGATGACTTTGTTTTCTAATTCCGACAAACTTGAAGGTATAGAATCTTATAAAACATGCCAACGCCTTATCGAAAGCACTCTCATTTATAATGAATTATGGCAGGGTATATGTGATGGTGATATTAAGCCAAATAAACCCACAAATGCAGCTGCACTAGAAAAATGGTAAGTTAAGAATGCCAAAGCATCAGCTCTCATTAAATCTTCTGTCAATGATGAAATGTATGTCCATATAGAAAATGCTACAGATGCATGGTCTGCTTTGAGAACTTTTAAAGACTTCTTTGATACTTAGCCTGAATCAAAGAAAGTTGATCTACAATTAAAATTGTTGCAACAAAAATTGACTGAAGGAGGTGATGTTCTTGAATATATCTCAAGACTTAAGAATATTAGGTAGGAAATCATTAATGCTGGGTTTCCAGTAGTAGATGATAGTTTTATGGTCACAATTTTAATTGTTGGACTTCCTTCTTCCTACACACATTTTTTGGAGACTCTACAATTAACTGGAAAGTTAGAGAAACTAAAGTTTGATGAGCTCTGCGAAATGTTGACCCAACATGATAAAACCTTTGGGAAGAAAAAGAAAGTTGGTGAAGATGTCTTTTTCACAGAGGCCAACACTAGTAAATCATCGACTGACAGTTCTAGAAACAGAGGCAGAGGGAATTTCAATCAGAATCAAGTAGCACATAATGTACAAAGTCGAGGTCGAAGCCAAAGCAGAGGAAACAACTTTAATAGAGGCAACAGTTCAGGCAGGAGTAATTTTCAAGGTAGAGGAAACAATCAAGGAAGAGGCTATTTTCAAGGACAAGGAAATAATAATCAAGGTAGAGGACAACCTCAAAATAGAAGTCAAAGCAGAGGCAGAGGACAATCTTCAGGAAGAGGAAGAGACTTAAGTCAAATTGTGTGTCGCAGATGTAACAAAGTTGGACATTATGTTGAAGATTGTCGAACTTCTCTTAATAAAATTCCCAAGTTTCATCAACACTCAGCACAATTTTCAAATGATCAAGATGATGATAACTCAAAATATGTTTTTACTTCCTCGCTGGCATTACAAATTTCATCCCATCTTAGAAGTGATTATGAAGATGCCTGGATCTTAGATTCAGGGGCAACTCAGCACATGACTTGTCGACGTGATTTTTTTTGGAATTTTCAAGATTGCCAACTTAATTCTGTTTTTCTTGCAGATGATACAAAACATACTCCTTATGGAAAAGGAGCAGTTAAAGTTTTTCTCCCTGGCATTGGAGAAAAAATGATTTCAAATGTATGGTATGTACCAACCTTTAAGAAAAATTTGTTGTCTTTAGTCACGATTCGACAAGCAGGACATCAGGTCATTATGGAAGATGGCCTAGTTAAGATTAATTCAATCAAACAGAGCTTGAAAACTGTGATGACAGGTTATGAAGATGGAAAATTGTTAAGGATGAAAGGGACAGTTATTCCAAGGCATTCTGATTTTGCAGGGGCAGTGACTACAGGAATTTCACCTATAAGATTATGGCATGTAAGATATGGACATTTAAATTTTGATAGTCTTTCTCAATTGCAGAAACAAGGGATGGTTAAAGGACTTCCCACTTTCAAACAGGAAAATGCAAAATGTGAAGCTTGCATTTATGGAAAACAAAGTCAAGAAATCTTTCCAACAAGTTCATGGCATGCAAACAAGCTGCTGCAACTAGTTCATAGTGATGTGTGTGGACCACTACAAACTTCATTCAATGGTTGCAAATATTTCTTACTATTCGTTGATGATCTCAGTAGAATGACTTGGGTTTATTTCTTAAAGAAAAAGTCAGAAGCATTTGAAAACTTTAAAATTTTTTGCCAACTTGTTGAAAATGAAGTCAAAGAAAAGATAGGTACTCTCAGGACAGATAATGGGGGAGAATTCACTTCAAATGAATTCAAAACTTATTGCAGTGATAATGGCATAAAACAACATCTTACCAATGTTTACACTCCACAACAAAATGGAGTAGTAGAAAGAATGAATCGCACCTTGTTAGGAATGGCAAGATCTATGTTAACTTTCAAAAGGTTAAGTCCAACATATTGGGCCGAAGCAATTCATACAGTTGTCTACTTAAGAAACAGGTCTCCAACTGCTTCTTTAGACGGAATCACACCTTATGAAGCTTGGTTTGGTTTCAAACCTTGAGTTAAACATCTTAGAGTTTTTGGATCAGTTTGTTATGCTTTAGTTCCAAAAGAAAAACGAACTAAGCTTGACTCAAGAAGTTTGAAATGCACAATGATTGGCTATTTTGATGAGAAGAAAGGGTACCATCTTTTGACCAATGGAAAATTTATTGTGAGCAGGGATGTAATTTTTGATGAAACAGAGAGTAAGAGTGCTAAAGAAATTGAAAGTTTTCTTCAAAAGTTAGAAACTAAAGGCAGTTGAAGAAAAGGAAATATACAAAGTCAACCAAATTCACCAAATTGGTATGAACTTGATTTTCCTTCATCTGAAGATTATTCATCTAGTCCACCTACTTCAACAACACCATCTGGATCTTATAGCAGTTCATCTGCATCTCCAAGTAGCAGTAGCTCTTTTGACAGTGATTCTCCACCTCTAGAATCTCCAACTAATTGACTTTTCAGAATCTCAAACAGCTGAGCATCAACTACCAAAATGGGCAGTTCAACTTTTGAAAGATGTAAAGCCTGATGAGCAGAATAAAACAGGCACAAGAAAGTCACACATAAGTGAAGGAAATTTTGCCTTGATAGCAAATGATTTTACTGAACCTTCCACATACAAAGAAGAAGTAAAACATAAAGAATGAAAACAGGCTATGATTGAAGAATATTGAGTAGTAATTGATAACAACACTTGGAAACTTGTTGATTGTCCTCAAAATGTTAAACCCATAGGATGCAAATGGGTTTACAGAACTAAGTACAACCAAAAGGGTGAACTTGAAAAGTATAAAGCAAGACTTGTCGCTAAAGGTTTTGCACAACATGAAGGCATTGATTATGAGGAAACTTTTACTCCTACAGCTAAATGGAACACCATTCGATTAACACTTGCATTGGCCGCTCAGAAAGGATGGAAAGTTCATCAAATGGATGTGAAAAGTGCTTTTCTCAACGGGGATTTACAGGAATAAGTGTATATGACACAACCACCAGGTTTTGAAATTGAAGGGCAAGAACATAAAGTCCGCAAATTGATCAAGGCTTTATATGGGTTAAAACAAGCTCCCCGAGCTTGGTATGTAAATATGGATGAATACCTTAAGAAAGTTGGTTTTCAATGAAGTGAATCTGATGATACTCTATATGTGTGACAACGGGGAAAATATCTGGTGATTCTTGTTATGTATGTAGATGATTTGATCATTACTCGCAACCATGATGATCATATTGCACAAGTGAAAAAGGCGTTACATGCAGGTTTTAAAATGACAGATTTGGGATTACTTCACTACTATCTTGAAGTTGAAGTCTACCAACGTCCACATCATATTTTCATTTCTCAGAGTAAGTATGTAGCAGACGTTCTTCAATGATTTGAAATGCAGGATTGCAAGCTTGTTCTTACCCCCATGGAGCAAAACTTGAAACTTTCAAAATTTCAAGGGGGGGAAGGTGGACATCACTACTTACAGACAATTGATTGGCAGCTTGATTTATTTAACAAACACTCATCCTGATCTGTCTTATGCAATCAATATTCTTTCCCGTTTCATGCAGGAACCATGTGACAACCACTGGAATGTAGCAAAAAGAATTCTTCGATATATCCAAGGAACAGAAGATTTTGGTCTCCTTTACACAAAGACTAAAAACTTTGTACTTGGAGGATATTCAGATGCCGACTTTGCTGGAAGTATTGATGATAGAGCATCAACATCAGGTTATTTAATGAACATGGGGTCAACAGCGGTGTCTTGGAGTTGTAAGAAACAAGATATAGTGGCCACTTCTTTAGCAGAAGCATAATATTTTTCAGCATGGGAAGCAGCGTGTGAAATTGTTTGGTTGCATAGAATTTTGCAGGACTTGGGCATTTCTCAGGTAGAAGCTACATCATTATTCATTGACAGCTAGTTAGCCATCAAACTTGCTAGGAACCTAGTGTTTCATTCAAAGACAAAGCATGTGGACACCAAGTATCATCATATCAGATCTCTCATTGCCAAAGATGTCCTCAAGCTAGTGTATTGTCCTTCACAAGATCAGATCTCTGACATTTTCACGAAACCTCTTGGCATAATAAAATTTACTAAGTTCAGGGATGAACTTGGTATCTGTTGTAATGTATCTTTGGATCATAGGGGGGAATGTTAGATGATCCAAAAATAAAATATTATCATAGGTTATAAATTGGAATAAAATAACTATTAATTTAAGATATTAAATTAACAATTATTATTCTAGAATATTTAATTATTTAATGGAGACATTTAGAATTAGTATATTGTTGTAACAAGATATGACTCTCCAAATGTGTCGTATCCTAGGCTCTATTTTAGGAGATTTGTTAGCTAGTTGTTTGAATAGCATTTATTGTAACTAGACACTTGTTATTTAATAAGTGACCCACAATTAGAGGTAGTTAGGACATTGAACTTATAAATAGCTCATTGCAAGAGTGTTTTGTTGTTCGGGTGTAAACTCTTGCAAAATCAATATGTAATTGTTTTCTTCTGATTAATAAAATTACGTGTCTGAGGACACTTCTGCCATTACAATATTGGTTTTTTAACTACCGAAGCTAGAATTCAGATAGAAGTATCAAATTAGATCATAAGATAAACAAAAAATGAGCCTGTGCCTCCATATACTCTTTTGATAGTGGAAGCTTTTATTCAAGTCTTGAAAACGAATATGCAAAAACAATGAGATACTATCATATGATATAAAAAGGAGGTAGTTCCTCAAAAATAACATCACGACCTATTGAAAAATTTCAAGGCATTGATAGCCACAGAAGATGAAACTTATGCTAAATTGTGAGCAAGAAAGAAAAATATTAATCTTTGGAGAAACAACTTGAAAAAGCCACAGACCAAATAAAATAAGTTTGCTCTATATACTCGGATGCTTTGTCATGCAGGTCCCCAAATAGGAATTATGCCTTATTTTTGCTGGAACGATACTTATTGCTCAAAGTTAAGGCTGTCTAGTCTGGGCATCCTTACGGATTTAGCAATGTTTCAGAATTTGTTAATTCTTTCCATAAACAATATGAGAATACAAGGTATTTCTTTTTTTTTTTTAGACAAATTTCGGTTGCTATATTATGAGCTGAAAAAAGGAGTCAGATCTCCATACATACAATACTTTCTGTATATCTTGGATCAGAGGAATTACAAAATGGGTCCCTTCCTTGATCCTTGTTCTAGTAATTCTGCCTCTAAAACTTCCTAGAGTACTGTAAATCCTAACATATTGCAAAGACCAAAACTTACAACTACACAACATATTTAATCTATTTCAATATGACTGATCTGCCTGGCCGTGGACTCTTCCGGATTTGGATCTGGATCCATCTGTTTTGCACTGGAGGAGCTGTGGACATCCTTGTTCTTTTTATCCATCATGAACTGAAGGATTGCAATAGACTCTTCTACATGGCTGCAACGATTCGCCAAGTTTCTGAACTGTTCATGGAGAGAGGACACTCTGTGCAAAAAAAGATTAATTTCTGCCCTGTATTTCTCATTCAATATCCTATACTGATCCTCCATTCTTGCCTCCAAACTCTTGACCTGGTCCTCCATAATGCGCTGCTGCGCCCTTAACTCTTCGAATTCTACTTGGAGGTCTGCACAGTGAAGGCAGTCTTCTGATCGGTCCATATTGGTCTCAGTTGATTTCTTGTTTGTGGTCTCTGTTACTGAAACTCGGGTCTTTTGCGCACTAAGACAATTATGGCAGGCAGCTACTGTAACTCGAACAAATGGCCGATTCTTTGGAGCACTAAGCCGATTGCAGCGGTGCCAATGCTTACACAGATAACTGTCATGAGATGATCTATTCTCAGTTGTATAAATAGAGTTTAATTGCGCATTTCTAGGGTGGGGAAATGTCAAACTGAGCGTCATGAGTCTATTGCATATCCGCATAGTGATCAGACGCAGATCTCGCATAGCATGAAGGGTCGGTCTAAAAGTACACTTCTCACCTGAAGGCATATGGCTTCTCATGCTTTTAGACGAATTTCTGATTGCAAATCTGGGCAAAATCCTGCTCACATATCCTGTTCTGTCACCGGCACGGGCTCCTTGATCTATCTCACTGGTTCTGTCTGCTGAATGTCGCCTGTTGTTGACTAGATGTGTAAGGATCATGGTAACGGATGGAATGTCATGCTGGAATTACAGCTCAGACTGCCAATGGGTCTTTCGCATGCTTTGCTGGCATGCTTATCCGCTTCCCTGTTCAAACTACGAAGAATGTGATAATAACTAACTTCTTCCATTGTCGCGTGAAGGAGTTGATTTCGTTGATTTATTTGTTGGAGGAGAATATTTGGTGTATGCTGTCGGTGTGCAATGAGCCGAATGATTGTTGAGGAATCCCCGAACACCACTGCCTTCTTTCTCCCAAGTTTGATTAATTGGGTGAGGCCCTGGAACAGGGCTAGTCCTTCAGCTCTGTTGTTGGAGTTTTCCCCTAATCCCCATTCATAATGAAGGATGCATTCTCCGTTTGCATTACAGATGAGGCCACTGCACCGGCCAGACCTGGATTCGACTTAGATGCGCCATCAAAGAATAGGCAGAATCTATTGCAGTTACTCAGCCAGTTAGAGAATTCCTCTTCCTTCAATCTCAGTTTCCAAGTGCTATTTGCTTCTTTTGCCTTTGTCCCCCTTCTACTGGTTTCCTGTGCACTGGATGTATTCTCCAGAACGTAGCTGAGAAGATTTCTTTCCTCTATACTGTAATTTGTTGCATCTATTTTGCCGCTGGTGTGGTTTGTAATTGATTCTAGAGCCAACATTTTGGCTTTGTGGCAAATTTTCCTGGTGCTGAATCCTTTCTCCTGGAAGACCTTGCCATTTCGTGCTAACCAAATGCGCCATAGAAGTGTGAGTGGTATGGTGTTCCATACTCTTTGAGCCAGTTTGCTTCTTTTCTCTTTCCAAGGGCAGTTCTTCCTCCATTTATAAATCGTTTCTGCAATGGTGGTCTGAGGTTCCCAGGGTGATTCTCCAATTGAGGCCATTTTCTTCCAGCATTCACCGGCCACCGGACATTCTATAAATAAATGCTGCATTGTTTCCTCTGATCTGCAACAGTTTGGACACCTGGATGGGCCCATTATGCCTCTCTTTCTTAGATTTTCCGCTGTTAATGTTTTCCCTTTCAGAAGCAGCCAAATGAAGAACTTAACCTTGGGGGGTGCCTCTGCTCTCCATACTAATTTCCAGTGGTTCCAGAACTCCGGTTGAAAAGTGCTGTCGCAGAGATATTGATGTCCAGCTTTTACTGTGTATTGTGTTCCAGTTGGATCCCATCGATACCCATCCAGTGTACCTTCTTGAACTGGAGCTTTACTGTGAAGGAGCTTCTTTAGGGCGTTGAGGCTGGTTTCTAACACATTGGGGGGGTCCGGAAAATTCCAGCCTATCCAGGCATGAGTATGGGTGTCCCATTTTGATATTTGGGACAAGTGGAAGAGTCCTTTATCATTAAGCCAATTTATGATAGGGATTGCCTCTGCTTTTGTTCCCATAGGTTGCTGCCCGAGGATTTTGTCCATAGAGAAATTGATACTGTTTCCCCCGCCTGGGACCTTAGAGATATTTTGATACATGAATGGTATTGCCTTCTTGCAAAGTTGCCAGATTTTTGTGCAATCTCTGTTAGGTATATTAGACTCCAAAAGCTGCTGCCTTGTACAGTTTAAGTATTTTGCCTCCAAAACCTTCTTCCACCACACTGAAGGCCCTGTGATCAGTCTCCATACTATTTTTGCTCCAAGGGCCAGGTTGAGAAGCTTTGGGGATCTGATGCCCAATCCTCCTTTTTCCTGAGATTGGATTATATTCTTCCAGCTTACTAGATTGAATTTGTTTTTAACCGTTTTCCCTCCTTGCCAAAGAAAATGTTTGAGAACTCTTTCCATTTTTTGATGGAAAATGGCTGGAGCATGATATAAAGAAAAACGGTATATGGGGAGAGAAGCAATACCTGATTTTAGGAGAATTAGCCTTCCTGCTGGGTTCAACCACATTGTGTCCCATTGCTGCACTTTCCTCTCTATTTTTTCAAGTATCCCATTCCAGGTATCAGCTTTCAAGGGTCCCAAACTTACTGGCATTCCTAAATAGGAGAAATGATTCCAGATTAGACTGCAAGAAACTCCAAATATGCTTGCAATACTGTGGATGGTATGATTTGCTGTGTTCCATCCATAAATACAACTTTTTATCTGATTTATTTTCCCTCCTGAGTAATCCATGAATTGGTCCAAGAGCTTTTTGAACCGCCTTGCAATTGTTGTGGATGCTCCTCCTATCAGCAGAGTATCATCCGCGAACTGTGAATGGTTGATGTTCTTTGTTCCATGTTCGATCTTGATGCCAGTGATTAACCCTACTCTCCGGTTATAGTCCAAGGCTTGACTGAATGATTCAGCCATGAGGATAAACAAATAAGGAGAAAGGGGGCAACCTTGCCTGAGACCACGGGATGATTGGAAGGCTGCGCATGGTCTCCCATTTATCAAGGGGGAGATCCAAGGTCCAGTTATACATGCTGCAATCATAGTGATGAAGGAAGGATCAAACCCAATTTTGTGGAGGACAACATACAGATAGGAGTGCCTTACTCTATCGAAAGCATTTGCAAGATCCAACTTTAGAACAAATCCTTTTTCCTTCCTGGTTAAACTCGAGTGGATGGCCTCTTGAACGAGAAGAATAGAATCAGTGATGTGCCTGTTGGGGAGAAATCCCCCTTGATTTTCAGAAATCAGGGAGGGAAGAAGAGGCTTAAGCCTGGCTGCTAATATTTTTGAGATAATTTTGTAGGTTGAGTTGCATAATGAGATTGGCCGGAATCTCGAGAAGGAGGAAGGGCGATTTTCTTTTGGTATCAGAGCAAGATACGTGGAATTGGTGAATCCCCCCATTTTACCTTTTTTCATCACCCAACGAATCATCTTTAGGAGATCTTTTTTTATCATTGACCAGTATTCCCGATAGAAGCATATGGGGAATCCATCCGGTCCTGGTGCTTTGTCCGGATGCAGACTCCAAATAGCTGCTTTGATTTCTTCTTCTTCTACTTCTTTCGTTAGATTGCTGTTCATTTCTTGTGTGACCCCTTTAGGCATATACTGGAGCATGTTTGAGTAATCTTCTTCACCTTTGTCTTCTGTCAGAAGCTTACTAAAATGCTTGGTGGCTGCTTCCTTTATAGACTCCTGGGTACTATATCGGTTTCCTTCATTGTCCATTATTGTGCTCACTGTGTTTCTGAGTTTTCGCACAGTGGCTTGCTTATGAAAGTAAGCTGTGTTTTTATCTCCTTCCTGCAACCAAAGTTGCCTTGATTTCAATCTCCACTTTATTTCTTCATCCCTGAGTATTTGGTTCAGCTGCGAGTATAATTTGCCTTCTTGTTCTTTATTCTGCTGAGATAGCCCTTGCGTTTCGATTCTCTGTTGCACATCCTCCAGATCTTGCTTGATTTTCTTTTTATTCAATTCGGGCTCTTGATAATTGCTCTTCGCCCAGTTCTTTAAAGCCTGCCTTACTCTTTTAAGCTTTGTCTCCCATATATAGCTTGGAGACCCCTCTACATGATGGATCCATGTCGATTGCACCACTTCTTTTGCCGCTGGTATCCGGTTCCATATTGAGCTATATTTGAACGGTATGGGCCCTAGAGGGCAGTGGCTTTGAAGAGTTAGAGTTATCGGATAGTGATCAGAGGCCGACACATTGAGGATATTTGAATAGCTTGTTGAGAAAGTGGAAAGATATGCTATGCTGATAAGGAACCTATCGAGCCGTTCCATGATGTTGCTGGCTCCGATTCTTCTGTTACTCCAGGTATATCTACGGTTTTTGGGCCTGACATCGACCAAATCATGTTCCTGTATTATGGTCTCAAGTCGATTTCTAGAGGGATCAGGAGTGAAGTTACCTCCTCTTTTTTCATTAGCATGCAGCACTAAATTAAAATCTCCTGCCACAATGAGATTGGTATTCTGTTCCATTTCTATATTTGCTTTTAGAGTGTCCCAGCATATCTCTTTTTCTCTATATTGATTTGGAGCATACACATTGTATACCGTTACAGATTGGCCTCCTGTTCTGCTTTCAAGTGTGGTTCGGATCCAGTTTTGATGCACGATGGTAGAGCTGCACTTCCATTTGTTACTATCCCATAAAGTTGCTATACCGCCCGAGGCTCCTCTTGCCTCACTTATGCTTCCACAGAAGCGTTTCTGCTGATTAATTACTCTATTCATTTCACATTGATCTTGCTTTGTTTCTTGTATAAGCATGATTTCAGGGTTCTCGCTATGAATTAAATCCTTGAGGGCAACCAACTTGGAGGGGTGCCCTAATCCCCTGCTGTTCCAGGATAGTATTTTCATCATGAGATACTAGATATGTGGAGAGGTGCTCGCCTCTCATGTCCTTTATTACTGTTTTCTTTTTCCGGATGCCCAAGAATGAAGTTCTCTATTGGTGTTTGAGTGCCCAATGCTATGTCTTTTTGTGCACTTTCGTCCCTTTGCTGTTTAGCTGATTTTCTTCCAGGTCCTTGCTTTTTTGGAACGTCGCTGGGCGCTCCATGATCCTTTGAAGAGCTCCTGGTGATTCTCGAAGAGGGAGGATCAGGTGGGGGCTGCATGGAGGGGGGAGAAGATTGATGAGTCTGGGGATCACTGGAGGGGATGTCAGGACTTGTTTCCACCTCAGAAAGGATCGAAAAGGGGTTGGAGGAAGGAGGCAGAGGTGGATCGGGAGTCAGAGAGGGAGGGGAAGAGGGGCGCTGTTTGGAGGTTCCAGGGATATCAGAATCCATAGGAGATTTGTGGGTGGGCAATGATTTTTTCTTTTTTACAAGTTCCCATTGGCCTTCTTGCTCGTCATTCTCAACATTAACAATTTTGGTGCATCTATTTGCAAAGTGTCCGTATTCGTGGCATACCTTGCATTTGAAGGGTATCTGCTCGTAGTCCAATTGCTGGATATGGCTCCAATCATCCACTTTCAGCTTGATCGCCTCCAGTAGTCCTCGTCCTAGGTCGACTTCCACACAGATCCTTGCGCATGCCTGCATATTGTCTTTGGGTTCACTGCGATCTATGTATTTTCCCACCGCATTTCCTATAGCTTTAACTGAGTCATCCCCCCAGCAGTGAAGAGGGAGATGGGGCAGCCGTACCCAAACTGGAACAGCATTCGGGATATCAAGTTCTGGATCAAAATCCGGGGTCCATTTGTTGAGGTAGAGACCCCTGGAGTCCATAAAATATGGTCCGTTCCTGAATATTAGATCTTTGTCCTCCTTTGTCTCGAAATGAAATGTGAAATATCCTCTGCCACAAAATCTGATAGATATTTTACCCTGAATCTTGTCCGACCAGTTCCTTTCAATCCATTTTTGCACTGTTCTGGGCGACGGCCAAAGTCCTGTAAACTGTCCGATTAATCCTTTCTCTGCTAGGGATAGGGCTGCCATGCGTGGGATAGCAGGCGGCAGTTGAACTTCCTGTAATACATCCAGTTTCTTTACAAACTTTGTTGCTGCTGGTCGGGGTCGCTGCGGAGGGAGAGATTTTACCAGGTTGGAGAAGGCCCGTTGCAGATCCGGATCCCCGCGGGGTGGATCCGGAGGATCCATGCTGAGGCGCGATCACAGGCAGTTGCAGGCTCACGGTCTCAGGCTCGCGCGCGCAGATATTAGAATGTTTGAATATTACCGAACAGGTCTAAATTGAATACAAGGTATTTCTTATGTGAACTTTACATGCATAATTTCTTTCTAGAAGAATAAAGAGATGAGAATCCTCCCATTTTATGCAAGATGTATAGTTCCAAGCTTTCATATCGTTTTTTGAAAATCAGATAAGGTGGGAAAAAGCTTATAATGTGTTCCAAAGAAGAGAACTTGGTCTCAACCTTTGGATCAGAGGAGAACCGCAAAGCCCTCTATGTACACTCATCCACCACAAGAAATTCATGGAGAAATCTAGTGTTGTTAGTTCATTAACACCTATTCATAATGATGTATTACATATAAGGTTAGAATATCTACTATATATTAGGTTTGAGGTGCTACAATGGGCCAAATAAAGGTGGCAGGCCTCAGTTGGGGAAATAAAAACAGAGAACACTTCAATTATTGAAATTTCTAGGCTACAATAGGTAGATCAGATGATTATGCTCACATTGTATTAGAAGAAGGCCCTAAATGGATAGGGTGTAGGTACAAGTGTCCAATAATTTGGTGTCCTCAGGATGATTATAAGTTTGAATATGATTTAACTGAAGCAGGTAAGTATGTCTCTCTCCAAGAAGTCCGAACGAGAAATGGTTTCCGACATTATGGAGAAGATTCTCGCCCAAATTATTCTTTAACTACCCTCCATGTCAATAATTGTTTTGCATGTGGACATGCAAACAGGTAAGCTGGGGGGTGATGTTGGGCTTTAGAATTGATACATTCTCTTACCTTGTTTCCTTATATCTTTATTAGATTTCTAAACTTTTTATGTATATAATATCGTAATTTGTGTGAAATGAACCTTAGAAGTGGTTAGTAATCATGCCATCATTTTATTCTTTAAAAGAGTCGATTTAACTATGAAAAGATGAGTTACGCTTAAAATTTCACGTGTTAACTGACAAGGAATTTCGATAGCGGATGTTGTTCCATGGGATAGCTGGACAAGAACGAGTCACACATAACTACTTGGGTTAGTTATAACTTGACTGGGTGAGATCGATGATCATCATAAAAAGATCAGTTGTGAATGTGATCTTGGCCACCTATTTCGAGGAAATATGGGAGATTTTTTAATTCGAATTAAGCATCTTGAGAATCTTCAGATTCTTAGGATTTTCTTCTTTACTTTTAAAAATATACTTGATTTTAATATAAAAGCGATGAACTAAACCTCGATAAAAGGAGGAGAAATTACTGTCATTTTTATTTATGTTATAAGGTTTACAATCATCTTTTGTAATATTTTTCCTGATTGATTTAATGGAGACCTTCACGGTTCAACTTTAACTCCTTGCACTGAATTTTCTCTAAGGCGGTTTAATTCTAGTGATCGTGGGCCTAATCCTAGAATGACTACTGCCCTTCCTTGTGTTATTAAATTTACATTTTATCTTTCATTTCTTATTTTGCAATTATTCAGCTATTGCTTTGAATCTTTTGCAATTATTTGGTCACTTTCTAGATATGAACATTGGTTATGTAATTGTTTTATCATAGTGATAGTTGCTACAATAGTTGAGTGAAGATTATAACATTAGACTCTTGTTAATTGATTTTCTAAAGCATTATTTATTCTGTAGTTTCTTGTGATTGATAAAGAATTGTTAAGTGAGAGATTTGATATTTATTTTAGCATAATCATTTCTATTCAGAAGTGTTATTCCTTTCTTATAGCTGCAATTTCCTAGGAAACAACTTGTGTTTAGTAGAACTATTTCAATGTCGCAATAGAAGATTAAATGCTTTGATCATATTAAAGTAGTTTTGATTGTTTATGTTGTTTCTTTAGGAAATCCTAGCTGTTTCTTGTATTTTGCATGCATTTACCTTTTAGTAGGGCTAGATTGATTTGTTGGCTTGAGGGGGCTTAGACTCAAGTTCAAAGTTAGTTGCGATAACCAACAAAAGCCTACACTACCATCCCTTTTGGCAACAACCCACTTGGTGCAAACTGCAGTCTCACCTGAGGCAGTATTTGGGGATGCTAGAACCAGGTTTCACGTTTTCTTAATCTAGGGCCCAATTTGACCCTCGCGAACACTTATCTTCAGGATCACAGACTTAAAGCGCTTTCTACTTAATTATATATACGAGATTCACCCAAGTGTTTAACATGCATAAGTTAACATATAATAATAGATCTGAACCTTCGTGATGCAATTAAAATAATATGACAAAGAAATGAATTATACCTGAGCATAAAAACACAAAAACATATACATATACACAAAATTCATAGAATTGCTTCAAATATATGTTATTGCTTCATATCTTCAATACATACACTTTTTCTGACCCTTCGAACACAACTACAGGGGATTGTGCACTCAGTTGGGGACTTACCAAGGTCTCTGCGCACTCAGTTGTAGGAGCCTTCCCCTTCACCAGAATACAAACTCAAAATATTACTCAACTTAGAACTAAACTGAACTAAAATGAACTAATGACTCCTATATGACTCCCTTTTATATCTTTTACATTACATTACTATTGATCTGAAAATCACTTGTGAGTGATCTCAGTTAATTAATTAATGAAGGTATTACAGACTCATGTGCTGGTGTGTGTCTATGTTACCTTAGGCAACGGATCGATAAGATTGCAAAATACACAGACACTGGAAAACAGTAAGAGAAACACAACAAGCAAAACAGAACACAACAAAATTTAATAAGGAGTTCACCCAATCCTCCTGGGCTACGTCTCTGGTCCAACTTTTAGTGGTGGCCTTCTTTTATTGTGTCTTTAAGTAGAGTTTTTACAATGAGGAGCTCAATTTGAGTCTCCTAAAACAGATGATGCTTAGTAGGGTGGTTCTTGGATTCCCCAAGCCACTAGAGTGCACAGACTCCCCCTTACCAAGTCTCGACCTCAACTGGTCTTAATGGGATGAGTCCAATTTGGTACTCAGTTCCCTGACAGATATCCTCACAGGGATTGCTTGAACCTCTCAAGCCTGGTTCTGTCTGCTCAATGCTGCCTTAGCTCTGCAGGTCAACTCGCTTCTCTGCTTCTGTCTCTCTGTCTCACTGTCTCTTCTCCTCTCACTATTCCCTGTTCTCTGTCTGTTCATGGCTTAAAGCTAATCTGTCCCTTGACTATTCACTTCCTATTCTGTGTCTTTGGATCACCTGCTGCTGTCCGCTTGGAATTCCCTGCTTCTGTGTCATCGCCATTATGTAACGTTTCACAGGGAGGTGGCCACTTGTCCTCTCATGAACTAAGTGCCAACTCTTCCTCGATGGTTCGTTATTTCAGTTACTCTGTGAAATGATTCATCTGCCAGGTCAGTGGTCAAATTGGACTTCTACCCTTTATGCGCCATGGCTCATTCTTTTGTCAAATCCAGTCTCCCATTAGGTGCAATTTCCGTCGTTAGATCTAGGGCCTTTATATCCTACAGTTATCACTCTTATCACACGGTTGACTTGTTCGGACGTTAGCCCACGATGAGAGCGGTTTTCTCTCTCCTCCATCGGACACGCGTCCTCCAATGTATGGAATCGCTCATTCTCCTGACAAACCCGCTTACCACCCGAAACGCCTTCGATATTCTACCGGTTTTGGAGCGCGGGACCCACCTTCAGTTTTAGTGCTTTTCCCATGGTTCTCCGGCTTCCCTTGTGACTGTGCACTGGGGGCTTTTCCTTCTTGAGGGGTTTTTCCCAGGTGCAAAGAAACGACGTATGTTTTCTGATCTAGATTTCCCAATTGCCAGTTTACACCACTGCACAGTCTCGATGGGCCTCGGTTAGCGCGCTTTAACCGAGGTGCTCGTCGTTCCGTGCTGGCTACAAACTGCCACTGTCTAGAGGTTTTTCCTGATAGTTCATTGTTCACAAGTTTTTGAAGTCTGTCATGATTTGGTACATTGATAGAACTCTGATAATTTTCATGGATCCAGTTCGGATCACGGCCTTCCCACTAAAAAATATTTTGGACCACCAAAAGTTGGTTTTCAAGCCTCGACTAAGTGAGGATACAACTGTCTCACTTGTCCAATCTCTATCCATTTGCATTCCTCAGCTTTGAACCCTTGAACCCAACTCTAAGGTACTCAACATCTCCCATGTGCGTCATCCTCACCTTCCTGTCCAGAACTGTGCTTCCTGCAATTCATTAAGATATTTAGGTAACAGGTCATCAATAGAAGGCAATTGACTCTGTTCTTCAGGATCCTCAATTAGTGAGGGTTCAAAAAATCTCAAGCAATATGCATTCAAAACTGAGTATATGTGCATGTAAGCTGGTAGATCAAGGCGAAAAGCATTCTCACCAATTTTCTTAAGTATCTTGAAAGGTCCATACTTGATAGGCTTTAGCTTTTTACCTTCACCTTGCATCCTGTCCTTGCTGATATATAGCCAGACTTGGTCACCAACTTGGAAACTATGCTCCATCCGATGCTTGTCATGCCTCGCCTTGTATTTGGCCTGGCTCTTTTCCAGCTGTTCCTGTACTACCTGGTGGATCTCTTGGATTTGTTCAATGAACCTAGTTTCCCTGTCCACATCACTGTGTCCCTCAACTGTTGTGTCCTTACCAAAGACAAAATCCAAAGGAGACCTTGGTGTGAAACCAAAATAGGTCTCAAAAGGAGATCTCTGTGTAGAAGAATGTTTGGCTCGGTTGTAAGCATGTTGCACATAACACAAATGTTCATCCAAAAGCTTAGGATGTTTGCTGCAATATCCCCTAAGTAACTGGATCATCGTCCTGTTGACTACTTCTGTCTGGCCATTGGTTTGTGGATGGAAAGTTGTGCTTTTCTTTAGTTTGGTGTCCATCAGTTCCCATAGACTTGACCAAAAATTCCCCACAAATTGGGTGTCTCGATTAGATACAATGGAAGTGGGTAATCCAAAATGAACCCATACATGTTGAAAGAACAGTTTTGTAGTTTGTTCAGTTGTAATCTGTTTATTACAAGGTATCAAAATACACATTTTTCTAAAGCTATCCACAAAAACATACATATAATCATGACCTTTCCTAGATTTAGGCAGTCCTCCAATAAAATCCATGGAAACACTTTCCCAAGGATGAGAAGGAACTGGTAATGGAGTGTACAAGCCTAGTTTTCTATTGCTGGGCTTGCTTTTAGCACACATAGTACACCCTCTTACATATCTAGAAACTGTCTCGTTCATTTTTGGCCAATAACAAAATCTTTGCAGCTGTGCAACTGTTTTACTTGCCCCAAAGTGACATGATATTAGAGAAGTGTGTGCTTCTCGAATTATCTTTACACTTTCAGTTTGTGGAATGCATAGCTTCCCACAATGATATAGGAGTCGGTCCTTTACATGATAATCCAATTCTTCTACTCATTTGCCTTGACTTAAAGTTGCATATACATCTTTGAAATCTATATCTTGAGCATATTGTTCAATGTAGCTCTCATGTAACACAGAATTATGCTTAAGTATAGTAGATGCATTTATAATGGGTCTAGATAACATATATGCAACTTTATTGTGTATGCCCTTTTTATATCTGATGACTAGATGAAACTGTTGTAGAAAACCCATCCATCTATAGTGTCTTGATTGCTGCAACTTATTTTGGGAGCGTATATATTGAAGTGGTTGATGATCAGTATGTATGACTGTCTCTTTGCCCATTAAGTAATGTTTCCACTTTTTCACACTCTGTACTAATGCATACAATTCTTTATCATATGTAGGATAGTTAACTACTGTAGAATTAAATGTCTCAGAATTATAACATATGGGTTTACCGTGTTGTGTCAACATTGCTCCCATGGCATAGTCATTGGCATCTGTTTGTATTTCAAATGGTCTTTGAAGATCAGGTAGTGCTAGTACTGGTGCTGTACTAATCTTTTCTTTCAAGGTGTCCAAGGATTTCTGCTGTTTTCCTCCCCACTGAAACACGTTGTTCAATCCTGTTAAAGCATGTAAGGGAGCTGCAATTAAGGAAAAGTTAGAAATGAACTTTCTCCAATATTGTGCTGCTCCTAAGAAGCTCCTAACTTTTGTAGCAGATTTGGGTTTAGGCTAGTTTACAATGACTACCACCTTAGAGGGATCTATCTTCAATTCACCACCCCCTACTATATGTCCCAAATAATTCAAAGATGTTTTGCCAAATTCACATTTTGAGAGTTTAACATAAAGTTTTTCTCTTTTCAAAACATCTAGTGTCTGCTTAACATGCTTTAAATGTTCTTCCCATGTTTCACTAAATATCAAAATGTCATCCAGATACACAATAACAAAATCATCAAGAAAAGGTCTAAGTACATCATTCATTATTCTCATGAAAGTAGCAGGAGCATTAGTTAAGCCAAAAGGCATAACCAGCCACTCATACAATCCCTGCTTTGTTTTGAAAGAAGTCTTCCATGCATCTTGTTCTGCAACTCTGACCTGATGATATCCACTATGCAAGTCTAACTTGGAAAAATAAACAACTTCTTTCAATTGATCTAAGAGATCATCTATGTGAGGAAGGGGATAACGATTTTTGATTGTTATCTTATTCAGTGCTTGATAATCAATGAACATTCTCCACGAGCCATCTTTCTTTCTCACCAAAATGATTGGTGACCCACATGGTGATGTGCTAGGTCTGATGAACCCTTTCTCAAACAACTCCTGCACCTGATTCTTGATTTCTGCATTCTCTAAAGCGGACAACCTGTACATTCCAATGTTAGGCAATGGAGCATCAAGCTGCAAATTAATTTCATGCACTATTTCCTTTTTGGGTGGCAGACCTTTAGGTTCTTGAAACAAGATATCATACTCTGAAACAACTCTTTCTAAATCAGCTTGTTGTTTAGCATCATAGCCCTCAAATACATTGGTTTTATCAGGTTTATTTTCCTTTACAACCATCAGTAAAAATTGTTTGCATGAATTTATCATTCGTTTCATCTACCCTGAGTTTATGAGAGTATAATTATTCTTGAGCTTATGAGCTCTTACAAAGTATTCGATTCCATCTTTAACGAGTAGATACTTGTTCTGAGCTCTATAGAAAATAGATTTTCTGTCATACAAGTAAGGGCTTCCCAAAACAATTCCATATATATCCAAAGGAATTATGTCTAACTCAACCTCATCTACAAATGTTGACCCAAAAGAAAACTTGAGTTTGCATTGTCTAGTCACTTGTAGTTGTGCTTTATCATTTAACCATCCTAATGGGTATGGTTTCTTGTGAGGTGTAGTCAATAATCCCAATTTCTTTACAATTGCTTCAGAAATTAAATTTACTTGTGAGCCACTATCAAACAAAGTATCAACCTTTTGATGTTTGGAAATAACTCGAATATGGAAAAGCTCATGTCCTTTTCTCTCTTTTTCTTCATCAATATTAGATTGTGCAGAATTACTAGTAGATGCTTCAGAATTCTAACCTTTTATAACTGTGGCTGCAATGGTTGTTTCATCTCCTGAGTCTGACCCCAAATCTCTCTGAATAGCTACAACAGTCTTCTTCTTCTTGCCCTCAAACTTCTTAGGTCTTAGCTCCAGATGCAGAATCCAACAGTGCTCATCATCATTCCCATCCTTCTTACAGTGAGTGCATGAAGACTTGCTCTTCTGTGTAGTGTTGGCCTTCCTTGCTTTCCATTTCTGTTTTCTTTTCTCCTTATTCTTTCTTGCAGTGGGTTGGGACGATCCCCCAACTTATGGGTTTCCATTCTTTCCTCTAGCTTCTATATGTGTAGCTTGAATAGATACCTCATCTATACTAGTGGGATTAAACATGAGGATAGTGTGCCTCATGTAGCTGTGTAGACCACCAATGTACTTCAACAGAGTCTCAGGTGAGTCTAATGAGATTCCTAGAATCAATGCTCTCTTTCTAAATTCTTGGGTGTAACCTTGTACACTTTTCCCTTTCAATTGTCAAAGAGTTTGCCAGCTCATCATGGCTTGCTACATGTAGGCCAATGGATAGAACTACTTTTTGATTGTAGAAACAAATTCACTCCAGACAGAAATAGTCTTACCATGTCTCAGCTTGGGTCCTGCCTTTCCACCAAACCAAGACAGTGCCTCCAAGGTGTAGGCTTGCCAGCTGAATCTTGCTCTTGTCTGAATCAAAATACTTTGCACTCTGCAATAAACATCAATTTGTCTAATCCAATTGTCTAGCTTTTCTACATTCAACTCTCCATCATATATTGGTAAATCAAATTTAACATCTAGTTTAATCAAAGATGTCTTCTTTTTATGTTCAGGGCTATTAGGAGGTGTGAGAAAGCTTTCCTATTTCCCTTTGCCTTTTGAGTGGTCATGGAGGAGAGACTCTTCTTCTCCTTTATCTTGTTTGGAGCCTGATGAATCTTCATCCTTATGTTTTCTAAAGTCCTTATACATTTCCTCTACCATGGACCTTATGGCTAGGAAACTATCTATGAATTGAGGGTCTGGCCCCACAGAACCTTCCTCTGACATTGTCTTCTGAGGATAGACTCTCCCAATTTCAGGATTAGTTTCGACCAACTCGCCTTTTCCTAATTTGAGCTTTGGTCTAGTTAGAATTCGACAACTAAATCCAGCACAAGCTTGTCTAACCTTAACATCCTAAAGCTCTGATACCACTTGATTTGAAAATCACTCGTGAGTGATCTCAGTTAATTAATTAATGTAGGTATTACAGACTCATGTGCTGGTGTGTGTCTATGTTACCTTAGGCAACATATCGATAAGATTTCAAAATACACAGACACTGGAAAACAGTAAGAGAAACACAACAAGCAAAACAAAACACAACAAAATTTAATAAGGAGTTCACCCAATCCTCCTGGGCTACGTCTCCGGTCCAGCTTTCAGTGGTGGCCTTCTTTTATTGTGTCTTTAAGCAGAGTTTTTACAATGAGGAGCTCAATTTGAGTCTCCTGAAACAGATGATGCTTAGTAGGGTGGTTCTTGGATTCCCCAAGCCACTAGAGTGCACAGACTCCCCCTTACCAAGTCTCGACCTCAACTAGTCTTAATGGGATGAGTCCAATTTGGTACTCAGTTCCTCGATAGATATGCTCACATGGATTGCTTGAACCTCTCAAGCCTAGTTCTATCTACTCGATGCTGCCTTAGCTTTGCAGGTCAGCTTGCTTCTCTGCTTCTGTCTCTCTGTCTCACTATCTCTTCTCCTCTCATTGTCCCCTGTTCTCTGTCTATTCATGGCTTAAAGCCAATTCGTCCCTTGACTGTTCACTTCCTCTTCTATCTCTTCGGATCGCCTGTTGCTGTCCGCTTGGAATTCCCTACCTCTACGTCATCGCCACTGTGTAACGTTTCACAGGGAGGTGGCCACTTGTCCTCTCATGAACTGAGCACCAGCTCTTCCTTGGCGGTTCATTATTTCAGTTACTCTGTGAAATGATTCATCGCCAGGTCAGTGGTCAAATCAGACTTCAACCCTTTATGTGCCATGGCTCATTCTTCTGCCAAATCCGGTCTCCCATCGAGTGCAATATCCGCTGTTAGATCTGGGACCTCTAGATCCTACGATTATCGATCTTATTGCACGGTTGACTTGTTTGGACATTAGCTCGCGATGAGAGTGGTTTTCTCTCTCCTCTGCTGGACACACATCATCTAATGTATGGAATCGCTCATTCTCCTGACAAACCTGCTTACCGCCTGAAATGCCTCCGATATTCCACCGGTTTTGGAGCGCGGGACTCGCCTTCAGTTTTAGCGCTTTTCCCACGGTTCTTTGGCTTCCCTTGTGACCATGCGCTTGGGGCTTTTCCTTCTCGAGGGGTTTTGCCCAGCGATCACGCATCAGAAACGACCTCTGTTTTCTGATCTAGATTTCCCAATTGCTAGTTTGCGCCACTGCGTGGTCTCCATGGGCCTCGGTCAGCGCGCTTCGACCGAGGTCCTCGTCATTCCGTGCTGGCTACAAACTGCCACTGTCTAGAGATCTTTCTTGATAGCTCATTGTTCAAAAGTTTTTGAAGTATGTCATGATTTGATACAGTCATAGAACTCTGATAATTTTCATGGATCCAATTTGGATCAACTATGGTCTACGGACCATGGGCAGAGTTCATTGTTTTCTCAAAACAACCCAACCTTCTACAAAATAAGGGCTTTGACCTACCTAAAATCCACTTTGACTCTTAACGTTCTGCATGCTCCGCTCCTCAAAATATGTAGACTTTACAATGTTACAAAATTTGACTCAAAACTTAGGCAAAACTTAGACCTCAGGGTCCCCATCCCAACAGGCCCCCAACACAAAGACGTGACTCGTTCCAAGTCACTCTATTGGTACATCCTTGATGAGTTCTTTGATGCCATTGAACTCTACCTTCAATGCTTGAAGCTCTACTGTGTACTGTGCGGCGGCCTTCCGAACCTCCTCGAACAACTTCTCAGTGGTTGGCCCCTCTACTGCTAAGCCAATGTTCCTCTACATCTGCTGCATTCCTTTTAGTTTACTCTTGACAGAATGAGATAGTTGACTCACTTCATTGACCCAAGGCTACTTTCTTGCTGAAATGATTGAGGCTTTTCGTCGCAACTCATCTATTTGACTCTGAATGGCCTTCCCTTCTTGGAGTTTGGCAAACTGTTGCACAAGTGCTAAGGTCCGTGCAGTTGCTCTGATTTAATCAAACTACAATTGTTTGTCTCTGATGCCTGCTTCAATATTTTGTACATGTGGGTCCTCCTGTGTGAGGCTCACATCTCCATGGTGTTTTCAAAAATATGGCTGTTGTTGGTTTGAGGGGGCTTGGACCCAAGTTTAGAGTTAGCTGCACTAACCAACAAAACCCTATAATACCGGCCCTTTTGGAAACAACCCTCTTAACGCAGACTACATTCTCAGCCAAGGTAGTAGTGGGGGATGCTAGAACAAGGCTTCTACATCCAGGAGGCTATGTGATGTGGGGTTATGGCGTTTCTTCAGTTTCAAGCCTGATCTTACCTTCGTGAAACCTTATTCATGAAATTTCCAAACTTAAAGTGATTTTCAGTTAAACAGAGGTATAGACTTCGCGTAAACATCTAATCATGCATAAAGTAATGTATAATAGTAGATCCAGATCTTGGTGGAGTACTTAAGAAAAAATATAGATAAATGTCATTCGATTGCACGTAAATACAGAAAATACAAAAGTATATAAAAATAAACATATAATTTCTTCAAATATCCTTTATGACCTCAGATCTTCCTTATACAACTTTCCAGACCCTGCGAACACATTTGCAGGGGCCCGCACACTCAACTGCAAACTTGCCAAGGTCTCTGCACACTCATCTATAGGAGCCTCTCGCTTTGCCAAAACACCAAAATATCATACAAACTCAGAACATATCAAAATCCCATTCTATTCATTCTATTATATCCCGTAGACTCACGAGGACACCATTTTACATACTCTTTTCTATTACAATACCATGGTCTATAAACCATGGGCAGATCTCAAAACAATACCAAAATGTAAGGGGTTTTGACTTACCTAAAACCCCTTGACTCCTATTGACTTGTGCATTGCATGCTCCGCTCCTCAAAATGTAGAGACTTTACAATATTTTATCAAAATTTGACCCAGGGGACCCCGTCCCAATAGGCCCCCAACACAAATATGTGACTCATCCTTGAGCCACTCCACTGGTATGCTCTGGATATTTGCTTTCAAGCTGTTGAACGAAGACTTCACTGGGTGAAGCACCTCCGTGCATTGCACTATTTCCTGTCAGACTTCGTCGACTAATTTTTTGTAGTTGGTCCTTCTGTTGCTAGGTCGATGGTCCACTACATCTGCTACATACGCTTGACTGTGCCTTCCATAATATGTGAGGGCTTCCCTACTTCTTCTTCCCATAGCTGCATATGTGTAGTGATAATCTACATCTTCTTCCACAGCTCCTCGATCTGTCCTTGTAGTGATGTCCCTTCTTTCAATCGGGAAAACTATTGCACAGGGGATAAGGTGCACATTGTTGCCTTTATCTTGTCATATTGCACTTACTTATCCTGGATGGAGAATTCAATATTTTTCACCTATGGGTCCTCCTACAACGTGGCCCACAATTCTAGCGTCTCTTCAAACAACTGGCTACAATCCTTGATTGCATCGTCAATATTTTCCAAATCTGTTCTGATGGCAGCTTCACGCTACTCTCAGATCTCTGGTGGCATGGTAGGCTGTAGCATCAATTGAAGAGCAATAATTTTCATCTATAGATCGAAGTGAACTTTATCCATCCGCGACTTTGATTCTCTAAATGCATCTGTCAGCTGCTGCACTTTTTCTTCAGAAGTGTCCTCAGACTGAATTTGAAGCTTGGGAAGTGATCTATTTTTGTTTGATTAGTTTTGTTGTGTTAAAAACAATTACCAATTTATAAATATGTGCTTGCTTATTGTTCCTTGTGCTAAGGTTTCATTAGCTGTTTGTGCATACAATCAGGTAATTTTCCTTAAGTTTTAAAATACATTCATGAGAAAAATAGCTTCAGAAACAAATACTGAACAAAAAATATGCACAGTGTAGCAAACCATCAAAGAGACACATTAATACAGTGTTTTGATGAAGGAGTTCACCCCTCCTAGGCTACATCTCCTTAGTCCAGCTTCCATGGCTTGGGCCTCTGTATTATCTCAATGTGGAAAAAATGTTGTTTACAAAGATACACAACTCCTGATGCCTACACCAATGTGTTCAGAATGTCAAAATTAGCCAAAAATAACTATTATATCTCTGAAAAATAACTCTGGCTGATCTGGGCATGACCTCCTTCCCTGGTGGCATGGAGCTTCCCTAAAATTCCCTGTGGAAAAGTAACCTGTAGAAATCTTCTATTTCCTCTGCAACCTATACGAATGATTTCAAAAGGTCAAAATCATCCAAAATTGGCTATTCATTTTCCAAAATTGGTTGAAAATTGAGCAAGATATGCTTCATTCAATTTTTCCCTAGGAAACCTCGCTCAAAATGGAGAAGACTCCAGTTAGCACCACCAAAACTAGCAATCCCGCCGAATTTGGCACTCCTTCAAATCTTGCACCAACCTTAAAAATGGTTTAATTAATGATAGTCATTATTAGGGGCACTAATCATGCTTAGTCATTTGCGCTAACCCTTGGTTTTTGGAGCACGGTCGTATGGAGAGGGGGCTGGCCCATAAGGCTGGCTCCCCCCTCTCCCGCCGTCAACATCCATGGTTGCATTAAATATGGTGTCATGGATGCCTTTTAACAAGACTTGCGCTTTGTCTGTGGGTATGGCATTAAAGTTGGGAGGGGGAGGTCACGGGCTCTACCCGCCCTCCGCCCATCCATTAAACATTTTGCCACCATACATGACATTGCAATTCATATATATTTAGACTTATAACTTTGCCATATGATAAAATTTAAAATGCACCATTATATACGTATTATCAGGATTGGTTATAGTTTGGATTTGTAATGTTTTTATAATATATATATATATATATATATATATATATGTATGTATGTATGTATATATCTATATATATATATATATAATACAATTTCCACATAATTCACCATGAACCAATAATTCCACCTTGGAGAACATTGGGCAATTTCACCTTCACAGAACCAAACTGGTGAATCCTGAAGTGACACTTGTCACAACCTCATTGGATAGAAACTGAAGAAGATTCCCATCATGCTGACTGTACTGCCATGTCATCATTATGTCCTGTTCCACAAATTTTTTAGTTGTTTAGGAAAACGAACAACATGCCTTTTCTCCTTCATATAGAATCTATTTTTCAGTGAAATAGATTACATTGTGATCGTACTAACGAGACGGACACAATCGTATAGTTTTTGAGCCAATCTAAGAACTTTTATTTCTGAGCTAAATACTGAGCACCTAATCATTCCTCCCCACTAGAAGCCATTTGGACCCCAAAAGATACTATTATCTGACAAGTAGATGAGGGTATAGCCCCCTCACCGTTCCAAGCTCAATCCAATTGGTTTTTGACGGATTTGTTTCCTTGAGCTTTTCTCTAAGGAAATTAACATTCACTTGCCTTGAGGACCCCGTTCTATACATGTACTTGTGTTTGCCCTTTTCAAGCTAATCTTGCACTATTTGTTGCACCATTTTTAGCCATTCATAGAAGCCCATGGTTTTTTTCATGTCGCCATTAAAAGAAACATCCTTCTTACCAAGATGACATAACAAAATATAATGCAAATGGATGACAAATTTCACTACTTGGTTTACATGAATCAAGCCCGATTGTACATCTTGAAAGTATGAAATTTTATGAACATAAATTTCATGTAAAACATAATGACGCCTACGTACAACAAATACATAAACAATAGGCCTAAAAGGCATAACAATGAACTTGCTCCCTATACCTCTTTTGTACCTTCAAACCAAGTAAAATTTTTGACAAGTATCCATCCAATGAAACTGCATGGATCACTGCAACTTAATCTTTACATCATGGAAACTTTCTGAATGAAATAAGATGGTGAAGTTGCTTGCATAAACCTGAAACTCAAACAAACCTTTCAAGTTTGAAAGAGCATAAAAAAAAATTGAACTGATCTTTTGGTTTGAAGTAACACATGCCTCTTGCTGTTTGCCTCCCCACTGGAAGAATTTGCACACACATGAAAATGAATGCCAAGGAACTTCAAAAGAAGAAATGTCAACAACAACTCTCCTCCAACATTGGACTACTCCCAACAAACCTCTTATCAAAATTACGATCTTGGGCGTTGATCAATCAACAATAGCATCCAACTTGGAGAAGCTTGTATTCAACTTAGCTCCTCCAATATCATGGCCTAAATGCATCAAAGAGGTAAACCCAACTTGTATTTTTATATCTTCAAAGCATCAAACAATTTTCCTTCATAGATGACATGTGCATAAGAAAACTTTCTAAACATGTTTATGTCACCCAAGTGGACAATTTCTTCAAGAAAGGACTCTTTTTTTCCATAATTCAAATACATGTATGTAATTGAAGTGCTACAAAGAACATGCAACATTAAAAGCCATAAAAACCATTCTTGTTTACTGTTATGTATATTCTTGCACTGACCTCTTTTTACAACTTTGCTTTGGCAAAAACTACTCCTTTTGTTCTCTTTCTTGAAATACTTACCATTCCTCTTTGGCACCATAACCATCGGTGCACAAGCTAGTGTGAGGGATGATTGAATGAGCCCATTGTTCAACAAACTTTTGCATTGCATTGGTGTCTCTACACTTTGCAATTTTTTCAACCCTTGCATGCTAACATTACAAAGAGAAACCTCATGCTGCAAATATATTTCATGTGAAGTTTCTTTCTCCTTGAAGGGCGATTCTTTCACAACCTGAAATACTTCATCACTCTGATGAACTGAACCAACCAAATCAGGATTGAAACTGGTGTTACATGCAACAACATTTTCATAAACAATATCATCATTTGGCTTGAACATGAGAAGTACTAAACTTTTACTTGAATTCGCTAGTCTTTTTGCCTCTCCTGATTTAACAACTGATATGTTTAAATTTTTGCGATGGGCTCTCACTATATACTCCACACCATCCTTGAACAAGTGATACTTGTTTTCATGGTGGTAAAAGACTGCTTTCTGGTCATACAAATATGGACTACCCAACACCACACCTGAAATATCAAGTGGTACCACATCTAACTCTACTTCGTCAACAAAATTTGCAGTGATTGCAAACTTAAACAAACATTTTCTTGTAACCTGTAAACTGGTGTCTCTTGTTATCCATCCCAAAGGGTATGGTTTATGGTGAGGTACAGTTTCAAGATTCAATCTGTTGACTAAGTCTTCAGAGATTAGATTTGCTTGTGACCCACTATTGAAGAGTGTGTCAATCTTGGTGTGTTTAGATATGACCCTAACATGAAATAACTCAATTCGTCTCTTTTCATCTGGAGTAGTAGTAGTGTTACAGTTTTGTGAACTAGTGCTTGCAATATCTTGTTTTCCTTTGATTCCCATGATAGTGATTTTGTTTTCATCACCTGATTCAGAACCTAAATCTTCTTGAGTGATAGCAGTGGTTTTTTGTTTCCCTTTATTGTTGAACTTATTTGGTCTCATTTCTGGATGGAGTTTCCAACAATGATCCTCATTATGTCCCTCTTTTGAACAGTGTTTACAGATAATTTTTTCCCCTTCTTTCTTCACACTTGCATTTTTCTTTCCCTTCCATTTTCCTCCTTTCTCTTTCTCCTTACCCTTAGGTGGATTTTCATTACTACTCTCTTCATAAGTGTTCGTTCATCTAGATTCAAGATGCATGGCTTGCACACATACTTCATTCAAATTAGTTGGATTGAACATAAGAATAGTGTGTTTAAGATAGGAATCGAAACCCCTAATATATTTCAGAAGTGTATCTTGGGAATCCAAATTCACTCTTAATAACAAAGCTCTTTTCCTAAACTCCTGTGTATAATCTTAGACTGTTTGGCCTTTAAGCTGCCTAAAATTCTGCCAACTCATAATGGCTTTTTGCATGTAGGCTAAAGGATAAAACTGTATTTTAATTTCATAAACAAATTCAACCCAAGTGATGGATATCTTACCATGGATTCTCATTTCCTCTTGAGTCTTTGCTTCCCACCAAATTAGTGCAACTCCTTCTAGCCTCAGTGAAGCCAACTAGATCTTTATGTCGTCTTCTTGAAGGTTCTAAATTCTATACTATACCTCCAACTGTCGAATCCAATTTTCCAACTTTTCTGCATTCACCTCTCCATTGTACATGGGAAGTTCAAATTTTATGTCCAATTTCAGTAATGGAGTCTTTCCTTTTGGGGTTTTGGAATGAGTATGGGAAATTTCAGTGGTGGTAGTGGAAGATGATGCTATGTGACATGATGGAGATGATGAGGATGGTGGAGATGGAGGTGGCTTTCCACCATTCCCTTTGGAATCCTTCTTCTCATCTTTTTTGTCCTCTGGACTTCCTGTTACACAGTAATTTGTCACTGCCTTCCTGTCAGTCACCCTGCTGTGCCAAGAATTCATAATCACTAAGTTCCTGCTTTCTGAACTGGCCCAAAAACCCATTTTTCTAAAGTTTTGTTCATCAGCGCGTCTGTTCCTAAAATATCCGCGATGACTGGCGCCCTGTAGTGTATTCCGTGCGCTGCCAGCGCGGAAGGACACCACTTTTCCGCGCTGGTCGACAGCGCGCCTTTCCCGTGTACTTCCGCACTGACATGACTGTCCCAGTTATTGAGACGCGGCGACAGCGCGACAGTTGCCTAATAATCTGCGCTGATCCAGTTTGGGCGAATTTGTTCAAACAGCCAGCCTTCTAGATAATTCTAGGCTTGGTTGTTAGCTTTGTGAATATCGACTCCTTTCCATGGCATGTCTGTTCGACCCTTTGCAACAACTTCCCTTGAAGATAAGCTCATCCTTCCACCCTTTTAGGAGACTCCTTCTCCTATATAAACTCCCACCATTACCATGAGCAGCTAGTTAGACATAGCTTGGAATAGCTTGGATTGTATAGAGCTTATAGTGCTCAGATTGCTGCTACTATAGGTTTGATGTGCTAGGTGTGGAAGTGATTGATTGCTTAGGGAAGGTTGTTTTATGTTGTTTGTGTGTGAGAGAGAGTTGTTTGTCTTGGGAGAATCATCCTCAAAGGTGAATGCTTGAGATACATGCTGACTGACCCCTCCTGAGAAGGTTACCGACGTCAGAACATTTGGTTGTACTCTTCTCTATTCCGATTAATAATAGATGACTGCTATTATTGTTCCATTCTCATTTGTCTATGCAATGGTTAAATGTGAATTACATCTTTTCTGACTGATGTATGGTTGCTTTTACTAGATTTCACGCTTGCGTTTGTTTCCTCTTCGTGTGTGCAGGTATCTATTCGCGGAGATCGTGGAGGATTGTGACCAGCCGAAGCGAAGGAGCGAAGACAACATCTCTTCGTCAAACGACAGCGCAGGAATCCAAGTAGGTGCTCTTTACCTCTTGTTTAATCGTAATTAGGAACATGCATAGTAGCATTGTGTGATTGTTGCTAGACCCCTGCTGGGCTAGTAGGGATCGCCTCTATCCGTAGAGGGGATTTACCTCTCCGACAATTTGGCGACTCCGCTGGGGATCAGCCTTTTTGTCTCTTGAGTCCACTTTTGTGTTTGACTTTGATTGGTCTCTTTTCCGAGATTTTGGGATTGTCTCTTTGCTTATAAACTTTCTGGGTACTTCTGGGAAGTATCTTAATTGTTAAAAAGACTCTTGCCTTTGGTTTGGGAAGTTTTTGCTTTGGCTTTGCTTGTTTTTTACTCTTAGCGCGGTTTAATTCGGAACAGTCGTGATGACATCGCGCCCCTGTTCCTTTGGTATCCTTTCCATCGCGCCTATACGTCTAACAGTTGCGCTGACCTCGTTTTCAGAGACAGCGCGCTTTATTCGTGTCCTTCCGCGCTGACACCGCGCCCCCGATTCTTTGTGATTTGTGTCATCGCGTCTGTGTGGCTTCTTTCCGCGCTGACCTCGTTTTTATGAGACAGCGCGCTTTATCCCTGTCCTTCCGCACTGACGTCGCAAAGTTGCTACAGGCCTCCTTTTGTCAGCGCCGAGTTGCTGAAGGCTACCCGCGCTGATCCTGTAAAGTTCATTTTTGACCAAATTAGCCTCCTGAACCTCTTGCTGTGACTATCCCTTCTTCTCTCCACCTGTTTTGTGACTTGCTTTTCACTGTCTGAACTCTGAACTACTTGATTACGGAGTTTGGTTCCATAGGGTTCCGTTTTTGCTCAGTTTTTTAATTTTGCGAATACCTTCCCTTTTGCTTTCGCTGCTTGGTTCGTGTTTCCATCATTACTTTTATAGTTGCTGGATTGTGTTGAGTCTCTAATTGACTGGTTGTGACTCTCATCCTTCGGGTGTTCGCTTTTCTCCATTGATTTCGCACTCTAGCCCTAGGACATCTAGAGGCCGTGTGTGTGTCAAGCCTACCGTAGGAATCTTGTTTGCTTGTTTGACCAGCCGATTTCAGATTTGTTTATGCACTTGTTCAGTGATTGTTGGAGTGTTTTGGGTTGTATTTCCGAGTGGTTTTCGCTTCCTCCTTACTTGCAATCCTTGCTTGTCTTGCCGAGCTTAGATCACATAGCTCGTGCAGAACTTAGTTTTCCTTTGATTTGGAAGCTTTGTTGAGTGTTTCGGGAACTTTGTGTGCTTTCATTAAGTAATTTGCTTGGTGTTCCGGTTCCTCCAAATTCATTTAGATGCTTTGTGTCATTGAAAGGAAATCAAACTAGTAGCTTTGTTTTAAAAAATTGAAAAGGAAAAGAACATTTCGTTGATTTGCATCTTCAAAAGAAAAAGTTTCCTTTCCTCGCTTTAGTTGCATTAAGTTGCTTGTTTGCTTATATTTGTTTTGTTTGGTCAAAATTCTTTGCCCTCTCGTAGCTAGAATTCATCGAACAAAATGAAATTCTTTGGCATGTAGTTTGCATCTAGGTAATTGTGAGAGAACATACGATAGAGCTTGAAATCGAAACTTAATCTCAAGATCAACTGTAAAATGAACCAAATGAATCTAAAAACGCATTGGAACTAAACGCAAATATCTAGAGGTCTAGGTTAGAGACGTGTTCTGACGTCTTTAAACATAGTCACTGTTGTTTCACATTAGGTTGGGTGATTCCTCCTTCTGTGACTCGATAGTGGTCTAACACGGACTGTGCTCCCACGTACCGTCGCGTATATAGGGAGACCCCATTAGGCTTTTATCCTTTATCCATAGGAAGCCGAGTCTTCCGCCTTGTGAACCGTAACGCACCGAACACAGCATTCGGGAAGATTGACTGCAGTACGGAAAGTCCTTGGCTCTCATACGATTGCTGAGGTGTATAAGCAGTTTTACGGGTTGCTTGGTAAACCTTATACCTAGAGTCTCCAGAGCAGTCACTTTTGATCCTTTTCAGATTCCCTAAATGAAAAGGTGCCTGTGAGCGTCTTGTCACTTCGTGCTCATTAAATATTCGAAGGAGACTGGAGTCATCTTTTCGTCCTTTTCTCGACTCCTGAAACATGAAAAGGTCAAGTTTGGTTCTTGTGTCTTAAAATTAATTTGGCCACGATAACATCACCTGTTTTAGATCTTGTGTGCGATAATTTTGAGTAGGGTTTTATCGTTAGTTTCCTTTAGGTTTTCTAAGGGGTCTGGTCATCCTGGCTGACCCATCAACTCCTGGTCCAAGTGATCAAGGTTCTCCATCCTCTGTTGCTCCAGAGGTACCAGTTGTAAGCGGTACTCTTCCTATTGTTCCGAGTATCCAGCCTATCAACGTACGTGCCCCAGGCGACGAAGATTACATAGAAGATTGGAATCCTATCTAGGAGCCCGATTATACCCCTCGTACCCCTCGTACCCCTCTTGGTATGTCGTCTCCAATGTCTACTTCCCCCATGGATGAGACAACTTCCAGCACCGGTGAGACGCCCGTAGTGACAGACATCGAGACCCCGATCCCGGCTTCCTCTCCCCTCCCTCCATGATATCAATCAGTGAGGGATAGGATAGCCGCTAGAACGACTTCTACAACTATATGGGATCTTAGTCTTATTGCCTCCACCGGGCCCTTTGTTTCGCAGCCCCTTAGTACACCCCTTACGACAGGGCTCAATACTCCCGTTACCTCAGTTCCCACTCAACCTACTGTCTGTGTAGCACGTCCGACTCCGGTTGTCAGTGCTGAACCGTTTTCCTCGTCTGCAAACCCTCAAGCTGGTCCCTTTTCTGGTGGCATTCCGGGAGTGGGGCCGTATGATGCTTTTGGGCAATCCATAATGGACCCAGATTACGAAGGTCCCTTCTTTTACTATGATGAAAACGGTGAGTACCTCGAGAACATTTCAGTCCTTCCTCATCGTCCTTTCGAAGAAAACGAGGAACCGTTGAACGTTACGTATGATCCCGCTACTCACATTCTCCATGGGAACCGGGATCCTCCCAGACAACCCATAGGACCACCCAATCAAGGCCAGCCACTCTATGTGCAAACCCCTCAGGGGCAACCACTTTATGGCCCGCCTGACCCAGGACAATCTGGGGGCCCACAGGGTCAACCTTACCAGGGACAACCCACGGGCATTGGAGGTCCGTCATATTCGCATCAGAGTCAACCTACTGGACAACCAGGGCAGCCTTCCATTCAGCAAGGCCAACTCGGTTTCCAGCAAGGGTACCCATCTGGACAAACTGGGTCAGTTTACAATCCTCAAAATCAACCAGTGGTCCAGCAGGGGTATCCTCTTGGGCAGGGTGGACAACCCTATGTACAACAGGGCCAACCTACCGCCCAGTCTGGTCATCTCCCTGGGCAGGGTGGACAACCCTATGTTCAACAGGGCCAGCCTACCGCTCAATTCACGAATCCTTCTGGGCAAGGGGGGCAACCTACTATACAGCAAGGCCAACCCTCTGCTCAGCCCATACACCAAGGAGGGCAGCCTGCCATGCAGCAAGCCCAGCCCTCTTCTCAATCTGTTCACACTGGGGGGCAAACGGGCCAACCGTCTATACAGCAAGGTCAACCCGTTGTCCGCCCTAATCGTCAACCTGGACAAGCTGGCCAACCTCGGCGTCAACCAGCGATCCAGCCAGTTCAGTCATCCGTTCCGCAAGGACGACCCTTGGTGGCGCATGGACAACCTGGTGCCCAGCAAGTCTATCCTGCTGGCCAACTAGGTCCATCTCAAATCCGACCGAGTCAACCTTCGGGACATATGGTTCAACCCCAGCCGGTTCAAGGACATTACCATGGGCCTCAAACTCAAACAGGTTATCAACCTTCTTACCAAACGCAGCCTGCCTATCAGGCTCCGTATGGGGCCCAGCAGTCATATGGCTACCAGCAACCCCAGGGGCAAAATCAGTTTGCTCCTTATCAAAATTATCAGCAACCACAGGTCACTCCTTATCAAAATTACCAATATGGTGCACCTGCCGGGCAAGCTGCTAGTACATGGGGAGCTGGGGGGCAGACACAGGGACAACCGTCCGCATATGGCCAAAATCCATACGGACAGAACCCCTACGGACAAACTCCCTATGCGCCAGGCCCTTTTGGACCGGGTCCATCGGGACAAAATTCTTACGCGCCAGGCCCTTTTGGGCCGGGCCCGTCCGGACAGAGTTCGTGGGGGCAACCACAATCTGGGTGGAACCCTAATGTCGCCTCGAATCCGCAGCCACAGATGTCCTTTAACCCGCAGCTACCATTTTTAGCAACGTTGGAACTACCTGATGTGTCCAAATTAACAAACGACCCTATTTTGCATAATCCGTATTGGCCACCGGTTCCAACCAAAATACCAGGTGACTGTCCAAAGTTTGACGGCAAAGCCGGTGAGGACCCTCAGGCCCATGTAATGACTTATCACCTTTGGTGCTCATCTAACTCGTGGCTTGATGATTCTATCCGGCTTCGCCTCTTCCAGAGGACTCTCACTGGTTCAGCTGCTAAATGGTACATTGAACTCAATCGCGGCATGTTTTCAGATTTCAACTCGTTGGCTATGGCCTTTTTAACTCATTTTCAGTTACCCATTCGGTACGAGACTGGGACCCATCTTCTCACGTCTCTCAAACAGGATACGGCTACGCACATCTCTGATCATATACATGAATGGAGAAGGCGCCGTCGCTTGATTAAATTTTGGATTCCTGATCAACTCCTGACCGACTGGTTTACCACGTCCTTTGTTCCTAAAATTGCAAAAGATATCGCAATGGGGGCGTGTGTAACTGAGGAGCAAGCAATCGCGCGAGCTCAGTACCTCGACTTAGTGTATTCTCAGTCAGGTACTTTGTATGAGTATTTGCCAGACGCCCCGAGGCCTGGACAACCCAAAGCTCCACCAAAGCCTTCTGTTGATGGAGTTATTGGTTCTGTAAATTCATCATCTAAGAAATCGGCCGCGAACCCTGGGAAGCAGAAACAGACCGCCTCTCAAGAGAATGCTCCTCAGGGCCAATCTATTTCTGGGAATACCTCCGAGGTAAACGCCGTTCAGTCCACCGCGGCAGACAAATCCTCGAAAGGCAAAAAGAAAGGGAAGGCCAAAGATAAATCTGGACAGCCCAAGCAGAACCCTCCTAAACCTCCCTCCGAGGAAGGAGCCAAACGGAAGCCTAAGTATCCTTGTCTCATCTGCGAGGAGGATCACTACACCAAAGATTGCCCCAGGCGGTCCGAGGTTAGTCGGCTTTTGAAAGGTGCTCCAGGGCCTCCTGCTGTGCTTAAAGAGCCTTTCTCGTCCCAGCAGACACATCAGGTGGTAGATCCTTCTCAATCCTCTTCCTCGTTCGGTTCTCAGGTGTTCATGGCCGGAACCATCCCCATCCATGTTTCAACTCGAGCGAAATATTATCCATCTTCAGCCGGGAAAGAGCCGGAGATTCCCTCCAGCGCTCCTCCGTCCAGTTCTGGTCCCCTTCACATCGAACGACCCAGCACCGAGACGATCCCCCGACCCCCTCCCAAAGGTGTACTCAGGAAGTCATCTTATAACCCCAATTCTCGTGCTGCCCAGCATTATAGCATTGTCGAGGACTTAGCTCAGGCTCCCTCCGCTATGTCCGCATTAGAAGTCCTCCAGAGCTGCCCCTCCCAGAGGAAGTCCTTGCTATCAGCAATTGGTGGCATAGACCCGGCAGATTCGGATTTAATTTCTTTTGATATCGAGGGTTTCACACAGAGACTGCCTCATCAGGTGGCCTTCCTTATACAGGTTCTCATCAACGGCAAAACAATCCATCGTACAGTCATTGATGAAGGTGCCTCAACCTGCATCATGTCGATTGCTTGCTGGAAGGCTATTGGTTCTCCTGCTCTGAGCCAGTCTCCTACGACCCTGGAGGCTTTCGATGGAAGAGAATCTCGTCCATATGGTATCCTCCCACGATTGCCTATCTCTTTAGAAGGGAAAACGGTAGAAGTAGAGGTTGAAGTCGTTGACGCTAATCTCACTTACAACCTCCTCCTTGGACGAAGCTGGACATATGCCATGCAAGCCGTGGCTTCATCCTTGTTCCGTGTCGTTCGCTTCCCCCATCAAGGGAGAATCGTCACGGTGGACCAACTGTCCTTTTTTGCTTCCTCTTCTGAAGGGAATGTGCCATTCGTAGAGCATACCTCCAAGTCGCTAGTGAGTGTGGGTGCTGGATTATTCAAAGATCCCTCCTTGATGGGAGTCTTTCCCCTCCCACCCCCGAATCTCACCTCCGTTAACATGATTACAGTGCGTCCTGATCCATGGGTTCTCCCTCCCTTGAATCAGGAAGACTCTTGGGGCGAGATGATGCCGTTGAGTCCTGCTGAGCTCAACTACATCGAGATTGTCACTGCATCGGCTCCACCCCCTGAACCTGGTTTTCCGAGCAGTGTTCCTGATTCATATGACCACTTCCCTTGGTTGGGAGAAGAGGCCACTTCGGATCCCCTGAAGGAATCATTTCCCTCCGACGAGGCTATCATTGAGACTATGTCTCTCGAGGAGCTCCCTTGGTTAGATCACCACCATCGCTCTTCGTTTCTCCCTCCTCATTCGGAAATGGTCGCATGTCTCGAGTGGTTTGCTTCATGTGTCCCATCTCCACCTCTCCAAATGCCTGTTCAGTTATATCAAGTGTCTTCGGAAGGCAGTATGGGTAACATTACGCAAACCCAGGCTATCGACATCTCTGTCAAACCAGGGATTGTCGAGAATATTTTCATTGGAGTCACATGCACTCCTGAGGAAGTTCAACTTTATACCGCTTTATTTCATGAATTCCGTGATGTTTTCGCATGGTCTTACGAGGAAATGCCCGGCATTGACCCCAGTATTGTGGAGCACGAAATCCCTACTTATCCCGGCGCTAAGCCTGTTCGTCAGCGTTTACGCCCAGTACACCCTCGAAAGGCTGCAGCCATCAAGGCCGAAGTTGAAAAACTCCTTCGAGCTGGTTTCATCTATACCATTCCCCTCACGGAATGGGTATCCAATATAGTCCCTGTGAATAAAAAGCAGGGCACTATTCGGGTCTGTGTTGACTATCGCGACATCAATCGCGCCTGTCCAAAAGATAACTTTCCTACGCCTTTTATTGATCAACTTATTGATGACTGCGCAGGAAGAAAAATTTATTCATTTATGGACGGCTTCTCTGGTTACAACCAGATCAACATAGCCCCCGCAGACCAGCATAAGACTGCTTTCATTTGTCCTTGGGGCACCTTCGCTTATAAGAAGTTACCTTTCGGTCTTAAAAATGCCAGTGCCACTTTCCAGCGTGCGATGTCGTATGCTTTTCATGATATCCGACACATCGTACAGCCTTACCTGGATGACCTTCCAGCTCATTCAACTAAACGTCAAGACCATCCATCTCATTTACGCGAAATCTTTCTCCGCTGTCGACACTACCGTATTCGACTCAATCCGCATAAGTGTGTCTTCTGCGTAGAATCTGGCCGACTGCTCGGGTTCATCGTCTCCCGGGAAGGTATCCGTCTGGATCCCCTTAAGGTCGAGGCCATTTTGAATCTTCCTCCCCCTGCCTCTCTTCAGCAGTTACAGAGCTTGCAGGGAAAAGCTAATTTTCTCAGACGATTCATTCCAAATTATGCCGAGGTGGCTAAGGGTTTCACACGGTTATTAAAGCGAGATACGCCCTTTCGCTGGGACGCTATCGCTCAAGAATCTTTTGAGCGTCTTAAAGACCTTCTTGTCTCAGCTCCGCTCTTAAGACCTCCGAATTACCACCGTGACTACACCCTTTATCTGGCCGCCGCCGATACCACCATCGGCATGGTTTTAGTGCAAGACGATGATGCTGGCACCGAGCATGTTGTATATTATCTTAGCCGCAACCTTCTGGATACGGAAACTCGCTATGCATATGTCGAGAAGTTGGCATTGGCAGTTGTCTGTGCCGTCCAACGATTCCGTCATTATATCTTGTTGCGCACGACGACCGTGATCTCGGATTGCAACCCCATGACCTACATTTTTCCACGTCAGTTGCTGGGGGGCAAATACTCGAAGTGGATCGTAATCCTCCAAGAGTTCGACTTGGAATTCACTGTAGCCAAGTCTAAGAAATCTCTGGTCTTCGCTGAACTGCTCTGTTCCTTACCATCTCAGTCTGCACCATCTCGCTCAGAGGAGCATATTCCGGATGAAACACTGTTTCTCATCAGCACCCTCGCCCCGTGGTATGGGGACATTATCATATATTTACAGACGTCTTCCTTCCGTCCGAATGCATCGAAAGATGCCCGACGGCGGATTCGTCACCAAGCTCAACCATATCACATTTTGGGCGATACCCTATACCGCCTCGGCATCGATTCTGTTCTTCGCCGATGCTTAACCCTCGAGGAGGCTGAGCGAGTCTTGAATGACTGCCACTCCGGCGCTTGTGGCGGCCATATGTCCGGATATGCTACCGCCCAGAAGATCCTCCGTGCTGGTTATTTCTGGCCTTCTATCTTCAAGGATTGCATCCTTGCTGTGCGTGCATGTCACGAGTGCCAGGTCTACCACCGGAAGATGCGTGCACCTGTTGCACCACTGCACCCTGTCGTAACCGTAGGTCCATTTGCCAAATGGGGCATCGATTATACGTCCTGTAACCCTCGTTCGGCCGGGGGGCATGGGTACATTATCGTTGCTGTGGATTATTTCACCAAGTGGGCCGAAGCGATGCCTACATTAAACGAAGACGGTCACACAACGGCGCAGTTTTTATTCAATCATGTTATCACTCGTTTCGGAGTCCCTCAGGCTATTGTTACAGATCACGGAAAGCATTTCCGAAATCATATGATGACGGAGCTAACGACCCAATTAGGCTTGCGCCAAGATAGTTCATCACCATACTATCCACAATCTAACGGTCAAGTCGAAGCCGTGAACAAAGTTTTGATCACCATGCTTCAACGCACCGTCAATACGCACAAGTCTAACTGGCATCTTATGCTTTTCCCAGCCTTGTGGGCCTACCGGACTTCTGTGAAGGATGCCACCGGTTTCACCCCGTTTCAGCTGGTTTATGGACTGGAGGCTACCCTTCCCGTCGAATGCGAGATTCCTTCATTAAAATTAGCTGTCGAGTTGCTTCCCAACACCACTCCGGTGGAGGAACGGCTTCTTTACCTAGAACGGTTAGACGAGACTCGTCGTTTGGCTTCTCTGGCTATCGAAGCACAGAAGAAGAGAGTCAAGGCTCACTTCGACCAGAATATTCATCCTCGTTCCTTTGTTGAGGGAGATTTAGTACTGCTCTACGATCAAGCTAAGGATAAGCTGGGGGCAGGAAAACTCGAATCTATGTGGTTAGGTCCCTACATCGTGAAAAGCGTTTTACAAAAGGGCGCATATGAGTTGATTGATTATGAAGGAAATCCTCTTGACAAGCCCCACAACGGACTGTATCTGAAGAAATATTATGCATAACTTCACACACTCACTTTGTACATACGTGTGTTTTGTGTTTTTCGTGCATGAGTTCGTTTTGCTTTGGTATAAAGGCGTGTTTGCCTCTTATTATGTTTTCTTTTTCCTGTGCAGATGTCTAGTGCACCTTATGTTGGTTTCGCTGATGGTGCCTGCCGCAGCACTTGCAATTTGTCTTCAGCGGCGTGGGTGATCTACGATCCTCACGGAGAATTGTTAGACCTTCAGGGTGTCTGCCTAGGTCGTACCACTAACAACGTTGCCGAGTACAGCGCTGTAATTGAATTACTTGCCGAAGCAGTTGACCTCGGCATCCGAGAACTAGTGGTGAACCTGGACTCCCAGCTGGTCGTCCATCAACTTAACGGGTGATATTCCGTCAGAGACCAGCGCATACTAAGGTTATACCTACGTGTAAGATTGTTGGAATGGAACTTTGATTACATTACTTATCAACACATTCCAAGACGATTAAATACGTTGACTGATGCATTGGCAAATCATGTGTTAGATAGACATTTGCGTAACAGATAAACGTCATATGGGAAATCATAGATAGCATAGTAAGACCATGAGCATATGTAAATAGATCATTTCAAGCATAGTTTGCATGTGTGTGCTTTTAAGCTTGCATTAAAAAATATAAAATGCATGGGTCATGTGTCATGAAAATTCATACATAAGATCACAATTGTACTGAACAATTGCATAACATAAACAAGACATCATCACATGTAACAATGGTCCATCTAAAAATCCGGTATGTATATATATATATATCGTGTGGCGCACTAAGGCGCTCAAAAATAGGTGTACATGTCCAAAATATCAGTACATCTGAGTCATGTGTCTCAAAATAACAGTGGAAATAAAACCTAGGTAACTATTGAGCCGGGTGATGCTCTCTGTAGTACACAGCTGCTCGTGCTACCCGCCTCAGAAGGCGGTGCACCCTGGGTTCCACCCCCACTGTATGGATTTGATGCTCTAAGGGGACCTCTTCGACCCCCTGGTAGTCAGGCACTCCCTCCAGCAACCCCTCAAGGTTGCGAGCTACAGTCTCTGACGTGTCAACCCCTGGAGGGACTAAGGCCAAGGCCCCAGCTCCCTGTCCTTCTCTCCGTGCCTCGGCAGCCAGGCCAATCGGTCTAGTAGGCCCCACATCTGCATACCATGACATTTATTAAGACATGTACATAAAAAATTCAAAAACATTGCAAAACTCAAAAAGTCAAGTGTTATACCTGCATCATCCCACTGTTCACCTGGGGGCAGCACCATATCAGGGTCATTGCGGAAATCCATGCCCGCGTATGGCCAGTCCTCCACGAAGACAACCTGCTGATCTAGCCAGTCCCGGAAGAATGCTCCCCAGGCATGTGGCCGGCCACCACCTCCACGTGGCATGATGCGAGCCCATCGTGTGGCCCTCGTCTCCCGAGGATCCCTAGGAGCATCCACGGCCATCGTCTGCAGCCGCATGGCTGGCACTCGCTCTAGAATGAGCAGGACCAGGATAGACCCATAGCCAAACTGCTTCGTCTCTCCGCGACGACAGTTGCTCAGTTGCCTCTTCATGTTGTTGGTCACTGCTGTGGCCCAATCAAACACTGTAGGCTCGAGGCAATCGAGAGCTAGCATAAGGTGGGTCTTCGAAGCCTCGTGGTTGGCCATGCTTCCCGTTGCCCGGGTCACCATGAATAGGATGGTGCGAAGGACTATGTTTCCCACCGTGGGGATTGCTACTTTCCCACTCCGCGTCTTCTCAGCCTCCGGACATACTCGAGCCATGAGATCATCTAGAGGACCGCCGCTAGGTCGTTGTCCCTCTATGATGGGCCTCGCACCTCGGCGTGACAACCCCGTCAGAAAGAAGATATCCATATGGTCAAATTCAATATCTTGGCCCCGGATGGTGAACTTCGCATCCACCGGGTTCCATGCCCTGATCAGTAGCTCGAGGAGATCATGTTGGGCTCTTAAGCGCGGTGTGAGGAAAAACTTCATGAAACCGCAAGCCCGCATGGCATTGCAGCAATCCACATTTGCCCAAGCAGCTATATCTTCGACCTCGTGCACTCTTTCCTGCCATTGAAAAGCCATTACGTCCTGCACAAGCCATGAAAAGAAATTAGAAGTGCTGGCATGGAATTTTTTACGTTCAAAATTGAAACAATTTTTTTTTTCCGTGCCAGCACGGCTGTTTTAAAAACAGCCACGCTGGCCATGGCAACCCTTTGTTATTTTTCAAGGTCAACGCGGAAGAACATGGGTTTTCCGCGCTGACCCGAAGTTGGCAGCGTTTTGTCCTAATTCGACCAGCGCGGACCCGCGTGGGATATCCGCGCTGACCGAGAGCGCATCTATGCGCCAAGAATTCGCCCAATTGGGCAAATTCGACCGCTAAAATCCTATCAAATATGATCAAAATGCAGGGCAAGGAGAGGAGAACCTACCTGGAAGAAGCGGTTCGAGAAATGGTGTCCGTACGGGCTGGAAATCGCTCCATCAACTTTCTGGCTTCTCCACGTCCTTCACGTCTCCAAATGGTAAAATGGTAAAAATGGTTTTTCACCCCCCCTATTTATAGTAAAAACTCACAAATGACCATATTTTTGGGTTTCTACCATCTTTTGCCATGACTTTAGCCCTAGATTTGTCGAATGCATGTTTTAATATGTTTTTTACACATATCGAATGGATTTATGCGGGTAGTGCTCTTGTGCAGGTTCGGATAAACCAGCTTAGTCGTGACGGTTCTCCGTGCATTTGGTCTCCAAATATGTCGTCTCTAAGCTCTTTTCTGACATTAAATGAGAGAAGATAGCCGAGCCTCCTTTCAGCTCGTTAAAACGAACGAAAGGCGGTCATTTTAAGCTCTTTTTCGACCGTTGAACTAAAAAGATTGCCGGGTGTTTGTCGTTTCACACTCGATATCGGCTCTAAAACGACGTGTTTTCGACCGCTTTTTTACTTTTTCGGGTCGAAGGCACTATCCACGAAAAGTACTCCTCGGTCGTAATGGTCGGGCGGTTCTTTCGAGCATAGTTTTATACTTTTTCGGGCTCGAGAGACACAACTGTACGAAAAAGGACCCCCCTGGAGTCTCCTTTTCCGCGATCTTTTCAGACTCTCGAAACAAGAAAAGATGCCGAGTTTTTCCTTTGTCAGGCTCGTTAAACACTCAATGACATCGGGTATTGTCGAAATGATACTCATCAAGCATATGCTATCCCCGTCAAGCTTGTCATCCAAAAATAATCGGGGTACCTGCCAGAAATGGTGGGGAAAATGGAACTATGATTACAGTCGTGTCGGCAGTACGTCGCTCTTGAACATGGCACTCCGCTGCTTCGTGTCTGGGTGGGGCCATCTCATCTTGTTTTCACTAGCCTCCATGGGTTTGGGTTATCCTATTTGGCCTCTCATTTGCTCATTGCCATCATCACCATATCCTCTGCTCATTTGATGTCAAATACTGCCAAACCCGCTTTAGTGCCGCCATATGTTCAAGAGAAGTTGACCTCTGCAACAGTACAACCTCGTCTGCTATCTCACACAAACTATTTTACCTCTGTCTCGCGTCGATGATGTGGAAAACATCATGGCCTACCTTTGATCAAGGTCCTTTCCCGTCGACTCCAACTCATTATCCGGGAAGGTGACTTAGAGACTCCCTTCCGGTGCCTTGGAGCCTGCATGCCTCAATGGCAGGTTCTTCGTGTTCGATGTGAGGCTATCATCACTGGCCTCCGATCGAATGATTCCGTGGGTGTTCGACACCAGCTCATTGATTCACACGCCACGGATTGTACCTATAGTACCTTGAGGGCCATTGTCATTATTGGTGGTACCTCTCGCGTCTGTTAACAGTTTCCATCATTGACTGGTAATCAGACGATGTTCATGCATGTTCGACTTCAACTCCTGTATTCACATGCCTGGACTTGTACTTTGTTCGGGTCAAGATGGAGCGCAAGACCCTGGGTCCCTGTCTGTTGTGGTCCAGGTTGCGATTTGTGGATGATCATTACATGACTCATTGATGGATGGCTGCGCCCATACCTGAGTCTTCATGGATGGCTGCGACCATACCTTGTCATCATTTTGGTCTCTTCAGCTGGGTGGCTGCGTCCATTCCATAGACCTTTTCGCACGTCTTTGGATGGCTGCGCCTATACCTAGACTGCATGTACTTGATTGTCAGAGATTTTCGGTCCTTCCTGGCGGTGTTCCAGTTTGGCGTGTGCTGTAAAGCATTTCACCCCTCCCACTCTCTCGGTCTTCATGCTTTAGGGGGCATCTGTTACACAATAATTTGTCACTGCCTTCCTGTCAGTCACCCTGCTGTGCCAAGAATTCATAATCACTAAGTTCCTGCTTTCTGAACTGGCCCAAAAACCCATTTTTCGAAAGTTTTGTTCATAAGCGCGTCTGTTCCTAAAATATCCGCGATGACTGGTGCCCTGTAGTGTATTCCGTGCGCTGCCAGCGCGGAAGGACACCACTTTTCCGCGCTGGTCGACAAGGCGCCTTTCCCGTGTACTTCCGCGCTGACATGAATGTCCCAGTTATTGAGACGCGGCGACAGCGCGACAGTTGCCTAATAATCCGCGCTGATCCAGTTTGGGCGAATTTGTTCAAACAGCCAGCCTTCCAGATAATTCCAGGCTTGGTTGTTAGCTTTGTGAATATCGACTCCTTTCCATGGCATGTCTGTTCGACCCTTTGCAACAACTTCCCTTGAAGATAAGCTCATCCTTCCACCCTTTTAGGAGACTCCTTCTCCTATATAAACTCCCACCATTACCATGAGCAGCTAGTTAGACATAGCTTGGAATAGCTTGGATTGTATAGAGCTTATAGTGCTCAGATTGCTGCTACTATAGGTTTGGTGTGCTAGGTGTGGAAGTGATTGATTGCTTAGGGAAGGTTGTTTTATGTTGTTTGTGTGTGAGAGAGAGTTGTTTGTCTTGGGAGAATCATCCTCAAAGGTGAATGCTTGAGATACATGCTGACTGGCCCCTCCTGAGAAGGTTACCGACGTCAGAACATTTGGTTGTACTCTTCTCTATTCCGATTAATAATAGATGACTGCTATTATTTTTCCATTCTCATTTGTCTATGCAATGGTTAAATGTGAATTACATATTTTCTGATTGATGTATGGTTGCTTTTACTAGATTTCACGCTTGCGTTTGTTTCCTCTTCGTGTGTGCAGGTATCTATTCGCGGAGATCGTGGAGGATTGTGACCAGCCGAAGCGAAGGAGCGAAGACAACATCTCTTCATCAAACGACAGTGCAGGAATCCAAGTAGGTGCTCTTTACCTCTTGTTTAATCATAATTAGGAACATTCATAGCAGCATTGTGTGATTGTTGCTAGACCCCTGCTGGGCTAGTAGGGATCGCCTCTATCCATAGAGGGGATTTACCTCTCCAACACTTCCTTCTCCATGTGGTGGTTTAGAACTCTCTCCAACCATTCTAGTGTTCCTCTCTTCATAGAGGACTTTAACCATCTTAGTCAAAGTATAGAAAGCTTTCTTGAATTCTTCCTCTTCTGAAGAGGGACCTTCAGGCTCTCTTTCTCCAGACGTAATGGCTATGGATTCAGGCTCAGAAAGTTGTACTGCTTGTACCTCTTCAATATCAATTGAAAGCAAAACTTGAGGAGTTTCAAGTGCAGCGAGAATTGGAAGTTTGGGTGGTGGAGACTGTGGCCTTGTGCCTCTCCTTCTTCTAGTAATTACCTTAGGAGTTGCAACCAATAGCTTTCCTTCTCCTTTCTGCAACTTTAACCTTGTAAGCATCACAATTTTGCAACCATTAAAACCCTAATTGCACAAACTCAAGCAATCAAGTAATTCAACCTTTTCTCTGACACAAACTTGATCTGTTTTTGTATGATTAGTTTTTTTGTGCTAATAAAAATTACATATTTATAAATGTGCTTGCTTATTGCTCCCTGTGCCGAGGTTTCATTAACTATTTGTGCATACAATCAGGTAAATTTCCTTAAGTTTTAAAAGACATTCATGAGAAAAATAGATTCAGAAACAAATATTGAACAAAAAACATGTACAGTGCAACAAACCATCAAAGAGACACATTAACACAGTGTTTTGATGAAGGAGTTCACCCCTCCTGGGCTACATCTCCTTGGTCCAGCTTCTATGGCTTGGGCCTTTATATTAGCTTAATGTGGAAAAAATGTTGTTTACAAATATCTATGGCTCTTGATACCTGTACCAATGTGTTTAGAATGTCCAAATTAGCCAGAAATGACTATTAGATCTCTTAAAATTGACTCTGGATGATCTGGGCATGACCTCCTTTCCTAGTGGCCTTGGGCTTCCTTGAAATTCCCTGTGGAACAAACACATGTAGAAGTCCTCTATTGCCTCTACAACCTATAGAAATGAGTTCAAAATGTCTAAATCATCCAAAATTGACTATTCATTTTCCAAAATTGGTTGAAAATTGAGCAAGATATGCTTCATTCAATTTTTCCCTAGGAAACCCCTCTAAAACTAGAGAAGACTCCAATTAGCACCGCAAAAATTGGCAGTCCCACCGAATTTGGCGCTCCTCCTAATCTGCTGCCAATCTTAACAATGAATTAATTAATGTTAAGCATGATTAGGGGTGCTAATCACGCTTTGTCGTTTGCGCTGGCACTTAGTTTTTGGAGCGCGACGGTTTGGAGAGGGGGCTGGCCCGCAGGGCTAGCTCCCTCCTCTCCCACTGTCGTTATTTATGGTCACATTAAATATGCTGTTGTGGGTGCCTTTTAACAAGACTTGCACTTGGTCCATTGGTATGGCATTGGAGTTGGGAGGGGGATGTCACGGGTTCAACCCACCCTCTGCCCATCCCTTAAACATTTTGTCACCATATTATAAGACATTGCAATTTATATATATTCAGACTTATAACTTTGCCATACGATATAATTTAAAATAAGCCATTATATACGTATTATGTGGATTTGGTTATAGTTTGGATTTGTAATGTTTGTATATATATATATGTGTGTGTGTGTGTGATTTAAATCATATAAAATAATATAAAATCTATACACATATATAATATATATCAATATTTAAATTTTTTTTTTTTTTCCATATAATTCACCATGAACCAATAATTCCACCTTAGAGGACATTGGGCAATTTCATCTTCACACAACCAAACTTGCGAATCTTGAAGTGAAACTTGTCACAACCTCATTGGGCAGAAACTGAAGAATATTCCCATTATGTTGACTGTACTGCCATGTCATCATTTTGTCCTGTTCTGTAATTTTTTTAGCTGTTTAGGAAAATGAACAACAGGGATTTTCTCCTTCAGCCGAACTCCATTTTCAGTGAAACGAATTGCATTGTGATCATCTTGATGAGATGAATGTATTCGTACAGTTTTTGAGCAAATCTAAGAACTATTATTTTTGAGCTAAATACTAAGCACCTGATTAGGAATCTCATTGCAAACTCTGGAAATGTCCTGCTCCAGCTACGTCCTTCTCGCAGCTGCCTCGTCGCGATCTTGGAGAGATTTGTGTTTTTTATTGAACATCTGTTAACTGGTGATTTGCACATCCTTGATCACCATGAGAGCTCGTTGCTCATGCACCTTAAGCTCATCTGCTACACCCTAGTGTAGCTCATGCAATGTGTATAGGGGAAGCACCACGAGGTTAACACTCACATTCTTAGGCGGTTGGGCACTGTCCCTTTCTGTGACATCATTTAGGTGTAAGGATGCATCAAGCGGGGGTACAATGCGGAGATCTGATGTGAGTATCATCTGCACATTGCCTGATGTCGTTGGTTTCTTTCTCGCTTGAGACCAGATCACTTGAACCACGCTCGCCTGACCTTGTAACTCTTTTAGGACCTCCTGGACCTTCGTCAAAATAGACTGGTAATTTTCTTCAATGTGGCCCAAAATATCTTCTATCGTAGCCCTGACAATATCTCCAATTTCATCAAGGTCCCCCTCAACACTGGCTTATTGACTAGGCACTTCAAAGCATAATGGTCTGTGTACATCTTAAAGTGCACACCTACCAAATAATTTTAGAACTTCTGTAATGCATAAACCATGGCTAATCCTTTGCACTATGTGGTTGAGTAGTTATTCTCAACCTTAGATTGTTTCTGACTAGTGAAGGCAATCAAGTGATCGATATATCCTACCCCTGGCTGAGTTAAGACGACTCCCAACGCTATGCATGACACATCCACATGCACATGAAATTCCTTCTTCAAATCTACGGATACTAGGATTGGTGTCGTAACCATCTTCTCCTTCAGAGTATCCAATCTCTTCTGACAATCATCATCCCAACAAAACATAGAATCCTTCTTTAATAGCTTCTCCATGGGCGCAGAGATTTGTGCATATGCCTTAATAAACATCCTATAGTATCCAGTATGACCCAATGTCACACATAGATGCTTTACGTTCCTAGGGGGATCCATATTGATAATTACGATGATCTTAGAAGGGCCTACTATCAATCCCTGCTTACACACAACATGGCCTAATAATATTCCATTAGGTACAAAAAAGATGCATTTCTTCAAGTTCAAGGAGATTTGATACTTCCTACATGTATCCAACATCAAGCGCAGACTAGAGACATGCTTTTTGACCAACCCAAACACTGTCCAATCACCTAAGTAGACTTCCAAAAAATTATGAATGAATTCCTTGAATGCTGCAACAACCACCCTTGAGAAAATTGTAGGAGCATTTTTTAGTCTGAATGGCATGACTGTATATTGGAATAACCCCCATTCTATAGCAAAGGTAGTCTTACTTATATCCTATCGTGCAATCTTAATTTGGTGGTATCCTGATAATCCATATGTAAATGAATAAGCATCATGTTTGCCAACATTATTGAGAACTTCATCTCTAAACGACGTAGGGAAAGGATCATGTATGCTGATGAGCCCCATAAATGGGTAATTATATGAGCTCATTTTTCCTCCTAACATAGTTAAATCAACCATTCTCTTAGCTTATTGCATGTTTTTTTGATTATATTTATGCTTATGGAGTGAGTTGGGTTAGTTATGATGCCATGAGGTCTAATATGTGTTTAATGCAGATTTTTGTTGAATTTTGAAGACAAAGTCAAAGATTCAATGGACAAATGGCAGCAATAATTCGAAGTGGACAAAGGAGAGGATTTATAGGAGGGAATCCCCCTCATTTATTACTCCCCACTTCGAATTCTCCTTCATGCAGCTCGGAGCACAAACAGCCAAATCAATGCACTAGGAGGCAGCCGAGCAAGTGGAGGATAACTTATGTTTATCTCAAGTTTTGGGAGCCAAGCCTCCCTGATTTTAAGGAAGCTATTGGGAGCTTTAGTTGTATAAGTAGAGAGGCCTAGGGCCTCACTAGGGTCGATTTTTTTTTGAATTTTTGCTACAGTTTTGCTCTACTCAACTTCGAGCTTACTTTTGGTGACAGTTTCATGTAATCCTATTACTATTTTGATAATAAAGATGAGATTCTTCTTTAGCTAGCATTGAGTTACCTTAGAGGGCTGAAGCTCTTGTGTTAGGGCCCAATCCAAGCAGCCAATCTCCTCTTGTTTGTATTTATATGCTTTGTTTTCAATTTATGGATTAGTTGCTATTAAATGAATTTCTTTCTTGGTTAAGAATAGGTTTCTTTTAGTGATTTAGAAGGTTGTTTCCATTTATGTTTTCTATAGCAGGGTAAACAGTGATAGAAAGAAGATACAAAAGGCCAAGAACAATGCCTTGGCCTCCTTTCCTCCCTCTGGGACCATGAACTGAGGCCAAGACCCTCCTGTTGCCACAAAAACACAAATTTTTCTTCTCCATAGGATTTTTAGTGTTGCAGTTTGTTAGAAGGTTAATGCTTTGCTTTAGATCTCTTTCACCATGCTCATTTCTGTCTTTGCAATAAGTCTTATTCCATGCTTTCTCTCATTATATCATTTTTCAACATTTCTTTCCATACCTCATAATTTAGCTTAGTTTGATGCAAAATTATGGTTTGTTTTTTTTTTTTGTTCTTTTGTTTTGTTTTGTTTTTTGTTTAATTTTGTTTTGTTTGTTGTTGTTGTTGTTGTTGTTGTTTTTTTTTTTTTTTTTTTTTTTTTTTCTATGTATTTAATTTCCTTGCTTGCTTGATTTCATTGTTTGACTATCAGTTCTTTTGTAGTATATTTCTTCTCACGCCAGGTTAGCCTATCAGCCATCACATTTTCTCCCTGATCTATGCCCCGCAGGTCGCCCAAAGTTCACCTCAAATCTGCCTTAGTTTTCTGCGTTTTTCCATAGGATTTCTTCCTCTCTCCCAACCATCTTTCCCTCTCCTAGTGATCCTTGGTGAACCCTAGGCACCCTAACACATCATCCCAGCCTTCATCTACCCTTTCCACCCACTCTCACACCTTTAAAACCTTCAAAACTGCTCTCAGCATCCTCCTGTAGACCTCTTGTAGATCCCCTGTGTCCTCCTGTAGATTTTCCTGTAGGCTTCCTTTTGAAGGCTGATTGTGGAAAAGCCTCCAGAAGGCCACCTGAGACCTCCTAGGACCCATCCACACCATCCTACATCCTCTCAAGTCCCAAAAATGCCCTCCATCACCACCTATTCACTGCCACATTCACAAACAAATAAATTACATGCATGACAAATTCACATAAAAATACATAAAAATCCAAAAATATGTTTTTTCCTCATTTCCTTCTAGAAATAGCTTGAGTAGATGTTGTTTACTTCCTTGAGTAGGTAATGGCATTCATTTCATGGTTTTCATATTTCTTTCTGCAAAAGTAGGATTAGTTGGTTAAGTAGGGTTTGCTAGGTTTACTTTACATTTTAGTCTTTTTCCTTTCTGCAAGTAGAGTAACCTCTGTAGAGTAAGTTTTCCTTTCTTTCATCACATATAGAGCTTCTTCTAGAATCCATAAAAGTATGCTTGAGATCCTAGTGATCTTGCGCCAGCTGACCAAGTGACAGCTTGCAGTAAGAACTAGTACTTGTGCGTACAACACCGTCGCTTCCAAGTTTGTTACGAACTACCGCGTTGATAAGAGTAAAGTAGGAAGCCCAGGAGTTGCAGCATTATTGTTGCAATACTGGTGCTCACCATTTTTTGGTGCTGTTGCCGGGAAAGCGTTAGAGTATTTTGTGATTACTGCTTTCTTCTATTTTCTATCGCAACATTCTACTAAGTAGTTTATTTTAGCAAAAGTAGAATTATAGTTGTTTTTTTCATTTTTTGCATTTCCTTTCCTTCCTTTTCAATTATGCAAATTTCATTTCAACAAAAGTAGAATAGTTGTTTCTTTCAGTTCCTGCATTTCCTTTTCAATTCTGCAAATTTCATTTCAGCAAAGTTCATTTCAGTTAGTTTCAATTTGTATTGTTCAATCCATTTCAGTTTTGTAGGTACAATCAGTGAAAAAAACAAAAACCAACCAAAAATATTTCCTTTCATGCCTCGTAGGAATAGAGATAATTCGGGAGAATTCTTGCCCAACACCCCCACTAAATCACACAACCAACCTTCTCTATTCTTCAGTGAAAGTGATTAGGAAGAACCTTTAGGTGAACAACCAGAGATATTTGAAGATCCTATAGGGGAAGAAGAATAAGAAAACATCCCTCCTGAGCCAATGGCTGAAAACAGAAATGCTAGGGGAAATGGAAAAAGAATAGAGGGTACCTTTCCCATCCGAGAGACCAATGGGGACACCAAAATGAAGAATATAAGTCCTTCAGCCCTACCTCACTTCCATGGTTTGACTACAGAAGATCCTGACACTTTCTTGTTTGAGTTTGCTGTCATCTATCGAACCTATTACTATGCAGAAGATGAGCAAAAGTTGAAACTATTCCTTTCTACTCTCAAGGATGCAGCATTGCGCTGGTTCATGGGGTTACCTAGCAATAGCATCACAACTTGGGCTCAGATGCAGTAGGCCTTTAATAACAAATATCGGGACTACTATAGGTCAAAAGATACCAAAGAATAAATATTCCAAATGACCATGGGAAGTGATGAATTCTTTGAATATTATGAAGAGAGGTTCCAGCTCAGTTACAAATGGGCCAGGTGCACACTTGACCCTAAATCTTTGAAATTGGTCCTGCTCAGGGGAATTACAAAGACCTTCTAGACACTCTCCATCTACCAGCCGGGGGAGACATCTACCAACTATCTTATGAGGACATGGAAAGGTTACTTGGGGATGACTGTGTGCATGCTTGTATGAGGAGGTGGAACACCTTACCACATAGTTTACAGATCAGGGAGTAGCACTCCCCAACAAGGATGAAATAGGCATTAAGGAGAGTGCCATTGTACAAGCGCTCCATGCAGAGTTTGAAGGTCAATTGGATTGGCCTCAAATTGAGTCTCCCATTGCTGCTAGGCATGCTAGAAGGCAGAAAAGAGGAAGAAGAGCAACAACAGTGGGAAGAGGTAGACAGAAAGATAGGATTCCATGAAAAAGAGGAGGAGATCACATCAGAAGGATGGGATGTTAGGGAGGCCACCAGGGCTATCAAAGACGAGGATATGGACTAGTTTGCTCAGAGGGTGAGCAACACCTTTAGTAGGGGGGTGATGATGAGCCCCATAAATGGGTAATTATATGGGCTCATTTTTCCTCCTAACATAGTTAAATCAACCATTCTCTTAGCTTATTGCATGTTTTTTTATTATATTTATGCTTATGGAGTGAGTTGGATTAGTTATGATGCCATGAGGTCTAATATGTGTTTAATGCAAATTTTCGCTGAATTTTGAAGACAAAGTCAAAGATTCAATGGACAATTGGCAACAATAATTCAAAGTGGACAAAGGAGAGGATTTATAGGAGAGAATCCCCCTCATTTGTTACTCCCCATGTCATGCGGAAAGAGTCAATTTTGCGGACAAAACCGACCTCCCTAGAAGCTAAGGCTTTCTAGTGACAAACAAAACAATCAAGCACTATCTTTCCCTAAATATGCATTTAAAATACAAGCAACCATGTGTTTAAAGAATACCTTTAGTCCAACACTGTTTGTAACAGCCAAGCCTCTCCGATCCAGATGAGCTCCTCCTTCTCTTTGAAACCTGCATTCACTAACAAGCAAACGATTACATAGCACCTGAATAACTCATATAATAAAACATATTCATCATAAAGACCAAGGAGTATATGAAACAAATTATCTATAACATCTTGTTGAGAAAAATGAACTTAATTGTATTAATTGGAAACAAAAGAAACCATTACAACTAGTGCCTTGGTGTTGTGCAGGTCCCTCCTAGGGTCCAGCAAGAGTTCTCCTTTACTTTGATCAGCTCACCCACTTCCAAATGAAGCTAAGAAAGGATGGAAATCTCTCCTCTCAAGCTCTATAAGGGAGTCCTAATTTCAGCAGCATCTACCCTTAGGAATGTTCAGCTTTTCAACCTCCCCTCCCTCTGGCCCAATGCCTGTATTTATAATGCTTTGGAGGAAGTTAATTAGGTCCACCATCAATGGGATAAGCACCTCTTTCAATGGGATAGCTCCCCTCTTGATGGGATAAGTTCCTCTTTCTTTGGGATGCATGAACCATCTAGAGGCGCTCAATCCACGTCAAACCATCTTCTAGAATGCTTTAGATTCGACCACAAGTAACCTTTTTGAAGTAAAACTTGCACCTTTTGACCTTTACAGGAGTACGCACCCACCCCTTTACAGACAGAGCGTACAAGTACGCAGGTATTATGAACTTGATGTGCGTACACACAGGTAAGGGTAAGAGAAACTGCGTAACCAGAGTTATATTGACTTTTAAGGACTTTCTCTCTTTCTTGGAGTTTGACATGAGGAGCAGAGGTATAAAACTTGCCAAGGAGGACATTATGACAGTTGATGGAGCCATACCGACTGCAAATAGTCATGGTGACAAATTTTAGTGTAACAGATTGCCCCCTAAAGTGCGAAGCCTGTAGTAGATTAGGGTTTCATATCATCTAGGAAGGGTGAAGCACTTTATCATTTCAAGGATTATCTTGTGGAGAGCCCAGTTGGAACCTGCAAATATTCAACACAAAATACATATATAAGATCATATCATCGCTGAGGTAGGCATTCCCATACTCAGATTGAAAACTTTAACTAACAAACTAACTACTGCTCTGATATAGGAATGATTTCGCAGTACATCATAATCATAGACTCATGTAGATACAGTATGGACGTAGCCATCTGTTTATGATTAGTCTACTGTATAATGAATACAAAACTCCTCGCAGCCTGGATGGTGGAAACTAGATCCAGGGTCTTCATTTCTACTTCCCGAAATAGTACGATTCTATCCATGCGAATAAATGAGTTGATGTCGAACATGGTAGAAACCACTTGATTACCAGTCAATGATGTAAACTGTTAACAAGTGTGAGAGAGACCACCAGTGATGTCAATGGTTCTCAAAGTACCCAGTACAATCCATGAGATGTGAATGAATGTGTTGATGTCGAACATGTCACGGAATCCTTCGATCGAAAGTCAATGATGTAAGCTGTCTTCAAAGGCGAGAAACCTGCCATTGATGCATGCAGATTTCAAGGTACTGACGATTTCTAGGTCATCTTTCTAGATAATGTGCTGATGTCGATAGAAAGCGACCCGTTGCAGGCAAGCCCACAACACGAAATCACAGATAAAGTTGAAGAAATGTAGCTGTAAGGACTGACTCAGGGATGATCAATATGGATGACAGGTATTTTGCAGATGAATGGTTTATTTGCAGTGACCTCTTGAACACATAACGACACAACAGATGGCTTGGAGACGAGTGACCCAAAGTTAATACCCAGAAACCGACTAAAGATTTTCAATGTGGTTTGATTAACTGTTAGGCAAAGGATTTCCCAACCCAGGTGAATGAAAAGTGTCATGTTCAAGAGTGGTGATAAGGTTTCTTTTGAGATGAAGGATAACAAATAGGCTCATTTTTCTCTCTTTTCCCCCACCATTTCTGGCAAGTACCTCTTTATTTTTTTACAAGCTTGAGGAGGATAACATTTGCTTGATTATAAGCTCATCCTTCGGATGAGTCCAACTTAGTTTAGATTCGAACCCTAAGAAGGAGTGGTCCGTTCCTGTTTGTAATCGAATAGGTCCTTTACTGTAAAATTTTAACGAGTCCAGTATAGGAGAAACTCAGCGTTTTTCAATTTTAGAGAGTCTGAAAAAACTTAAGAAGACTCCAGGGTTGACCTTTTTCGTAAATTTGTGTCTCCCAAGCCCGAAAAGTATAAAATAATACTTGAGAGAATCGCTTGATCTTTACGACCAAGGAGTACTTTCATGATTAGTGTCTCTGACCTGAAAAGTAAAAAGCGATCAAGGACATGCCGTTTTATTTCCAATATCGAATTTGAAACGACAAAAATCCGGCAATCTTTTCGTGTTTTTTCGGTCAGAAAAGGGCTGTAAGAGGACCGTCTTTTAATTCCGTTTTAACGAGTGTAAAAGAAACACTCGACAATCTTTTCATGTTTTAGGAGTCAGAAAAGGGCTTAAAGATGACTCTGATGTTTTTGTTTGTAAAAAATGACAATTTTCCCTGAAAATCATTTATCCTGCACAAAAACCAACACATTACTCATACCTGTTTAAAGATAGATAAAAATACTTTGAAAAATACCTTTTCATGGTGAAAAATAAACAAATTTACCATTTATTTACCCAAAAAACCTATAAAAATGGCTTTTACCAATTCATTTTTACCATTTTACTGTTGAGGAAAGAAAAAGGGCTTTTGGCAAGAAACTTCCCGTGGACATTGCGGAGAATCCGACCGTCGAAATCGAACGCCGTCTCTTTTAGGTATTCTACAACATCCTCCTCTTCATTTTCATCCGTTTAGAATTTGTTTTTAGGCCCTAGATTTTATTTTTGGAGGCTTTGGGGTTTCAAGATCCGCCTTTCGGGGTACACAGGTGCCACACTAGGGACCCGCGTACCCCGACATTTTCTCAGTTGGGAAAATGCCGGGCGTACGCACCTTGCCTTAAGGGAACCCGCGTACCCACGCTCTATCCCTAAAGGCGGGGTGCGTACTCCGCGCAAAGAGTTTTCAAACCCCACATTCTCTAATTTGGACCGAATTTTTTTGATTTTATGGATTCTAATGGATGTTTTCTGGTGTGTATATTGTTCACCATGCTTGATTGGCGCGAGAGAGAGCACGAAGATGTTGATTTGGCCGCCATTAGTCATCAACCATCCATTGATGCTTTGAAGGCATGCGGTCTTTATAAATACTGGGCCATACCTGGCATGAGGGCTCAAGTGCGCTTTCTAGAGTGGCTGGTAGAGAGATGGAACATTCAGGACCAGTGTTTTTATATTGGAGGGCACCAGCTCGAGATAGAGCCCTCAGATATCTACTTTCTCACTGGTTTGCCCAAGAGAGGCGAACACTTGACTCTGTTCAGGACTAGGCCGGGTGGCCAGTCCATTGCTAGTCTCCGACTAGAGTGGTGTAACACTCAGACTCAGGAGAAGGGGATAGAGATCAAAACTATATCCCGCCCTGAACTTATGGTGATTGCCTTTACAGTTACCAGACTTTGCGGGGCTGCCGCTTTACACATTGCCACTGGATCCCAGATGCGGATGGCGATTGATTGCTATCGAGGTACCATTTTAAACTGGTGTGATGCTGTGTTGGCCAATGTAAAAGGCCAACTGACTAAAGCCAAAAACGGACAGCTAAAGACCTTTGGTTATGGGGCTTTAGTTGTGAGTTTTGGCTTAGAGAGGGTTCCGATGCTGATCCCACAGCAGCTCACTGTTGGTGTTGGGCTTCCTCGAGAGCCCAAATTGATGCGATGGGTTACGGTTATGGTCCGTCATCCTGATGAGGGCACGGAGGTTGTCCGATTTACTCCGGAGTACTTTCACTAGTTAGAGGACCAGGTCTTTTCTATACAAGATTTTTCTTATGCCGGAGTTGATTTTCGTGGAGATCCGGACATGGTTCTTCCACCGGGAGAACAATGGGATGACACAGGTAACTTCATTTTCCACAAGTTTTTAAAACTATCTATTTTTTTTTTGTTTTTTTTTTTTATATCGTCTCAAAACTGATAGTAATAATTCTCAAAATGCAGATGTAGGCCCACGTCGTCCAACCAATCTCCGGCCTTTCGAGAGGAGACTACTAGTTGCACTGGCGCCGGCCCCACAGGACGAGGCCACAGAGACTTTAGCTGAGTTGGAACAAGACCTAGAGCGTCTTACAGCAGATATACCAGAGACTACTATAGATGATATTCCTATCAGGCTTCAGCGCTATGTAGTCGCAGTCCCAGGACCTTTTAGAAGGTTCTTGTGTAGGGTAGCCCGTGCAGTGGTGTCGTATAGAGAGCATCACCAGTGATTGGATGGTCGTTTTGTAGACACATGCGACATTTTGGTTTTTTGTACTTATCATTTTTGCCGATCATAAGGTGTTTTTCAACCTATGATCGAAGACGATGTATTTTTTGACACACTCATATTTATATATATCATTATTACCGGCTTATCTGTTGAACATGTGTGATGAAATGTTTTTAAATTTACATGTATGATTATTGAAAATGTCTATTTAACATTCGAGAAGCAATTGCATCTGCTAATGTATTTAAAGACCTTGGAATATGCTGATATTCAATGTAATCAAATTCACGTTCCAAGAGACGCACTCTCAAAAATAACCTTAATAACACTGGATTTCTAATGGCATACACTCTATTAAGCTGTAATACAACGAGCTCAGAATCTAACCTCACTATCAAACTCCGAATCCCAAATGAAATAGATTCAGACAATAACTCAATCACTGCACTGTACTCGACAATGTTGTTTGTTGTTTGACCGAGGCTCACCCCATGCATAGAAACTAACTCGTCAGAGGGCGAATAGATAACCCAAGCTGCGGAAGAGATATTCCATGTACTACGACAAGCACCATCAACAAATCCAATGTATGTTTGGAGAGGCATCGACATCTGCAATATCAAGAGTAAAACCAAGATAAGCCAGAATAACGACGAAAAAGACACTCTCTAAGCTAAGCACACTGTCTAAACTAACAAACACACCAGCTAGAAAGAAAAACCTAACCTAACTAAAAATTCTCCATACCCATCATTTAAGCATAATACCTCTTTAAGTAAAGACCATTTCTGGGTTTACCTAAAGAGTACCCGTCAAAGTCTACCAGCTCATAGGCCCCTTTTGCTAGCTTTCGCTTGACAATATAGGGCCCATGCCACATAGGAACGAATTTTCCAGCACCTAATTTATCGTTAGCTTGATCATATAATAACACTAGGTCTCCTTCCGAAAAATTTCGAGGGGTCACGTTTCGATCATACTGAGCTTTCATACGTTTTGCGTGAGTCTCGATTGCCAATGCAGCATCACGTCGAGTCTCATCTAATTGAGCTAAGTATAATAAACGCTTTCCCTCTTCGGAAGTAGCTGGAAGTAACTCGATGGCCATTTGCAGTGACGGGATTTCGCATTCAATGGGTAGCACAGCTTCCAAACCATAAACTAGTTGGAAAGGAGTGAACCCTGTTGATGTTTTCACTGAGGTTCGGTATGCCCAAAGCGCTGAAAATAACATGTTGTGCCAATTCGACCGATGAATACCAATGATTTGTCGGATCATGATAACTAAAACTTTGTTGATGGACTCAACCAGACCATTCACTTGTGGATAATAAGGAGTTGAACTATCGTGACGCAAACCAAGCTGGCCTGTAAGTTTTGTCATCATAACGTTTCGAAAATGGCGTCCATGGTCAGTGATTATCGCTTGTGGGACACCAAACCTAGCAATTATGTGATTGAATACGAAAATTGCTGCTGTCTTGCCGTCTGCCTCGAATGTAGGCATTGCCTCGGCCCACTTAGTAAAATAATCTACCGCAAGGATGATATACGCATGCCCCCCGGCCGAGTGAGGGTTACATGTAATAAAATCGATACCCCATTTGGCAAAAGGACCAACGACAATTATAGGGTGGAGAGGAGCAGGTGGAGCGCGCATCTTTCGATCAAACACTTGACAGTTGTGGCATTTTCGGACCGCAGTAATACAATCTTTAAACAAGGACGGCCAGAAGTAGCCAGCGCGCAATATCTTTTGGGCTGTGGCATACCCAGACATATGACCGCCACACGCTCCAGAGTGATAGTCATTCAGAACCCTTTCAGCTTCTTCGTGAGTTAAGCAACGTCGAAAAACCAAGTCCGCCCCACGACGATAAAGAGTATCTCCAATAATTTTGTACTGTTGGGACTGGAATCGAATTTTCCGACGTTCCGACTTTGAAACTTCGGGCCGAAAGGATTGGGTCTGGAGATAGACTATGATATCCCCATACCACGGATCTAAAGTGCTGATGAGAAACAAAGATTCGTCCGCAATGGGCTCCTCTGCCACAGTTTCCGTGTCAGCACGTGGGAAGTCACACATTAACTCTGCAAAAACTAAAGATTTCTTAGACTTAGATTTCTCAAACTCCAAGTCGAACTCTTGCAGGATAATGATCCATTTAGAGTACTTGCCCCCGAGCAATTGTTTAGTCAAAATGTAGATCATAGGGTTGCAATCCGAAATGACTGTAGTTTTACGGAGTAGAATGTAGTGACGAAAACGCTGGACAGCTTGAACGACTGCCAATGCCAATTTCTCCACATGTGAATATTTGAGCTCAGTTGGGTTTAACGTCCGACTAAGGTAATATATCACATGTTCCGTTCCGAATTCATCTTCCTGTACTAAGACCATTCCAATTGTGGAATGAGCGGCGGCGAGGTATAAAAAGTAATCCTGGTTGTAGTTGGGAGGATGCAGCAACGGTGCATGGGTCAACGCGTGCTTGAGTGCATCAAAATATTTCTGAGCTATCTCATCCCAAGTGAATTGAGCATTCTGTTTCAACAACCGGGTAAAACCCTTTGTAACCTCGGCGTAGTTAGGAATGAACCGTCGTAAAAAGTTTGCTTTCCCCTGCAAACTTTGGAGTTGGCGAAGACTCGAAGGAGGAGGCAATTTGATGATAGCTTCTACCTTCGAGGGATCGACGCGAATGCCGGCTTTCGAAACTACAAATCCCAGCAATCGTCACGCCTCTATACAGAAGACACATTTGTGTGGGTTCAACCGAATACGATAATGTCTACACCTCATGAAGATTGCGCGTAAATGGACAAGGTGGTGAGCTCGATGTAATGAATGAGTGGGCAAATCATCGAGATACGGTTGCACAATGTGTTTGATGTCATGAAACGCATAAGACATTGCCCTTTGAAAAGTTGCTCCGACGTTCTTAAGCCCAAAAGGTAATTTTCAATAAGCAAATGTCCCCCATGGACAAATGAAAGTCGTTTTTGGTTGATCGGCAGGTAGAATATTGATTTGATTGTAACCCGAAAAACCGTCCATAAAGGAAAATATTTCACTGCCGGCACAATCATCAATTATTTGATCGATATAGGGTGTTGGGTAGTTGTCCTTCAGACAAGCTCGATTAATGTCCCTATAATCGATGCATATTCTTATTGTTCCCTGTTTTTTGTTAACCGAAACAATATTCGATACCCAATCCGTTAACGGGATCGGATAAATGAAACCTGCTTTCAACAGTTTTTCAACTTCTGCTTTAATTGCAGCCGCTTTTCGTGGGTGAATCTGACGCAAACGTTGCCGGACGGGTTTAGCGTCCGGGTAAGTTTTGATCTCATGGACAACAATTGCGGGATCAATTCCTGGCATTTCCTCATAGGACCAGGCAAACACGTCGCGAAATTCTTGAAATAGGGCCTTGTATGTCTGAATTTCGTCCTCTGTACACGAGGCACCTATATGAATGTTCTCAACAATTCCGGGTTTAACTGAAATGTCAATGGGAATAGTTCGAGAGATGTTTCCCAAATTCAGCTCTGAATCAGGATGTTTCATTGGATTCTGAGCTTCTTTGACATATTCAGCTGTAAAGATTGATGAGAAATCATTTTCAAAATGATCACCCTCAGGTAAAAACGAAGATCTGTGATGGAGATCTTCCCATGGTAAATTTTCTACACACAGGACTTCATGAAGTTGTTCGTCAGATGACACAACTTCGGGAAACGCTATTAACTCCGAGGTTGTTGTGAAAAGTGATTCCTCATGGACCACATTCATTTGGTCGATTCTGGTTGAACGCGGGTCGGTAAAAGACTGCACGGCTTCATAGGCAATTTCATATGGACTCAAAGGCATAGCATCACCAAATGAGTCTATCTCAGATTTAGAAGGAACGATCCAAGGATCGTCATAAACAATGGTGTCTGATGTAATCATATGAATGGATGCAAACGAAGACAATGCGTTGATTGGAGGAAAAGGAAAAGTTCCCAGTAAACCGGCATCTTTAACTAATCCTACTCCAACATCCTTGTATGGGATAGTCGTTTTACCGACATGCTGAATACTCTCTGAAGAGGCTGGGTCGGATGAAAAGTAGGCCAGCTGGTCTATTGTTACGATCTTGCCATTATATGGAAATTTTATTAGTCGAAAGACCGATGAAACGACCGCTGTCATAGCGTAAGACCAACTTCGACCCAAGAGAAGGTTGTAGTCTAGAGGGGCATCAACCACCTCCACATCCAGACTAACGGTTTTTCCTTCAACCCCTATAGGCAAATCCTGTAGAATGCCAAACGGATGAAACCCACGGCCATCAAAGGCCTTAAGAATTGTCGGGGATTGATTTAGTGAAGGAGAACCAAGCGATCTCCAACACTGTATCGACATAATACACGTGGAAGCTCCCTCATCAATTACAGTCCGATGAATAGGCCTGTTTTTGACTATCACTGGGATCTGGAAAGCCATTTGATGAGGCAAACGCGGTGTACTATTTTCTAGATCAAAGATTATTAGGTTCGGGTCCTGAACATCAACAGCTCCTATAGCCGACAAAAGTAATTTGCGTTGTGCTAGACACGATTGCAGCACTTCCAAAGCCGACATTGCTGAGGGTGAAACAGCTAAGTCCTCAACAATGTTATAATTCTGGGCCGCTCTCGCATGTGGATTGAAAGCAGACTTTCGAAGTATACCCTTGGCGGGCGGTTTGATTACTAAGTCCGGGTTAGGTTTCTCGATCTGTAGTGGATCGGAACCGGGAGCTGAGGTTGATGGATTAGAATGAGAAGATTCTGCTTCTTTGCCATCAACAGGACTCTTACTACCATAATCTTGCGATCGAGTCGCAATCCGTACATGAGACATCATCAATATGGGTTCTTCACTGGCACTCGAGGAAGAACCTATCATCTTACTCTCCTGCTTTGGAAATGGATCTTTCAAAACAACAGGAGTTGGGGAACCTTTGACGATTTTCACAACCTCTGCCCGATGAGGGCAATATCTTGTAAAATGATCCTCTTCACAAATAAGACAAGGATAACGAGGTTTGCGCTTTTCGTCATTGGTTTCCGACTTTTTAGTTTTCTCCTTTGGAGTTTTGTCTGCTTTATTCTTCTTCTTACCTTTCTTTTTCCCACCGGATTTTGATTTAGCTGTAGATGACTCTACAGCGTGAATATTAGCGGAAAATTCAGCAGAAGAATCTCCTGTCGGGGAGTCTGGTAAGGTTATAATAGGAGAAGAATTCTTTGAAGACTTCTTCTTACTTTTAGTGTTCACCGTACCAATCATACCATCAGCGGCATGAGACCCGAAGGAGCAGCAGCGATTTGATTTGACTTAGGAAGATTTGGGATCTTTTCGTGTAACGTACCTGACTGAGTATAAACTAAGTCAAGGTACTGCGCTTGAGCAATCACTTGCTCCTCAGTAACTACTCCGGCCTTAGCTACGTCTTCAGTAATCTTCGGTAACAATGATTTAACAAACCATTCAGCTAAGATCTGGTCCGGGATAAAAACTTTCACTAACCGCCTTCGACGTCTCCATTCATGAATATGATCAGAAATATATGTGGACGTCGATTGTTTTAATGAAGTTAGTAACTCCGTGCCATTATCATATTTGACCGGCAACTGAAAATGAGTTAAAAACGAGGTAGCTAACTGGCTAAAATTATAAAAAGAGGCCCGTGGTAACTCAATGTACCACTTGGCCGCGAGACCAATGAGAGTACGCTGGAAAAGATGTAAGCGGATCGAATCATCCGAGATGGAATTAGAGGCACACCAGAGGTGGTAAGTCATCACATGATTCGACGGGTCCTCTCCAGACTTACCTTCGAACTTGAGAATGTCACTGGGCAACTTATTCGGCATTGGCGGCCAAAACGGAAGATAATTTATTGGATCGTTCGTTAGGCGCGACAAGTCTGGTAAATCCAAAGTTGCGATGAACGGTAATTGCCGATTAGGATCCCTAAAACTCTGGGTCACGAGACCAGTCCCAGGAGGAGGATATCCAGGATAACTAGGAATAGGAATTGCGTTCGGGATATTGTATCCTCCCGGAAAACCAGGATTAACCGGACCGTACTGGGGTTGTTGTGGTTGTTGATAAGTGTACCCAGGATACGGTTGATACTGGTAAACTGGCTGCTGGACAGCAGGACCGAATTGGTACTGTCCCTGGTACGGTTGATAAATGAATTGTGGTTGACTGGTGACAACCGTACTTAAACCAGGTTGTCCTACAGGCATCTGAACCGTAGTTTGAATCGTAGATCCAGACGATGGTAAAGATGTCTGAGGAGTAGATACAGAGACAGTAGAAACCGGAGCTGTCGATACTCCAGAAGTAAGTGGGGTAGATTGAACAGATGTTGCGGTAGTTGCAGCAGTCGTTTGAGATGGAGTACTAGGTGCAATAGGCCCAGACTGAGAAACTACCGAAGGTACAGAAGTTTGAATATTAGACTGGACTGGTTGCTGGGGTGAACCAGAAACTAAGGGTTGTCCAGTTTGAGATGACAACTGTACACTTGGCTGCAACACCTGTTGAACTTGCGATGGATCCCACACTATGTTCATTCCGGGGTATTGACCCATAACAGGTTGAGGATATTGAGATCCATAACCGGATTGAGGGTAGGATTGATAATTGAAAGGTACGTTTCCCATACCTTGAACATAAGATTGACCTTGGGGTGGTTGGTAACCTTGACTCGAGTACTGACCTTGGGGTAGATACCCTTGAGGCATGTACTGATACTAGGGTTGACCTTGAGGTATAAATTGATACTGAGGTTGACCTTGGGGTACATATTGAGGCTGGGTTTGACCTTGAGGAATGTACTGCACCACGGGTACATACTGTCCTTGAGGTTGCCCCCCAGACACAATTTGTGTACCTTGAGGTTGCCCCCCAGGCGGTAACTGGCCACCTTGAGGTTGAGAACTGGGAATTGAACCCGACATCATGTAAATGTCTCCTACGCTCAACGGTTTATTACCATTGTTTCCAGTTAATAACCCATGTTCAATGGGTTGAGGAGATGCTCCCGCAAAAGTACCAGAAAGTGACTGATACCCAGAGGGAACATAAGGACCGCCATACAAAAAGGATTCAGGCGATTGAGTAAACATGGATGACTGACCAGACATATTTACAGGAGTATAAATACCTCCAGGTGGATAAGGAGCACGAGGTGGAGAAAAACTTAACCCTGAGTTGTCCAAATAATTAGTTAAAGAAAGATACCAAGTAGTACTTCTAGGTGGACTGTAAAAATGGATTCACGCTCCCTTAGATCAATAGTAGGTTGATTTTCAGGGATAGGGACGCCTATTTCTTCTTCTGGAGCAAGTTCTTCAATAGCTATCAAACCAGAAGGAAGATTTTCGGTGATGACTCTTTCTACCCTAGGTGAATCAGGAGCACTAGAAGTTGGAGAGACTAACCCCGATGTTGGAGTAACAGGTTTAGATATCTCAGGTTCTTCGCCTATATCACTAGTAGATGAAAAACTACCAGCAAGCTCGGAAACTGCAATAGCTTCAGGATTATAACCTGTTTCTAAAGCTTGGTAATCAGGATGAACTACCAACGAAGACTCTCCTTCTTCAGGTGAACCTACTTTACTGCCACTAGGAGTTACAAGGACTTTCAAACCTTCGTAATGACCCAGGACGTCTTCAGGAGGTTGGCCCCGAAGTCTACGGGACTTCCTCAACAAATCGGCCACGGTTACAATCTCAGGAGACTGGCCCCGAAGTCTACGGGACTGTCTCGGTAATTCAGCCACAGCTAAAAACTTTTAACTACTGCACACGCAAACAAAGTAAAATCTCAAAGCAAACCGCCTAAAGTCTCTAAAGAACCAAACAAATTCGAATCACACGCCTAAATAATCTAGGGCGTCAAACCATACACAAACAGTAACCTTCCGGACCGAAAACACTAGTTGGTGATGAAATCCAACATCGCAGGATTCAGTACAGAAGTGGCGGGTGGAACAGTTACCCCGGCAACCTGCTTAATGAATAGACTGGCACAAGTTCCTCCACTTTAACTGTCTCGAGTGAAGTGAACCCCCCAAAAAATCCAAGTGAGTCTAGCCGACGTCTGCTCCAGGTATAGTGGGATCTTCCCTCCACCGTCACCTTGGGTAGAACCCTAAAGATAATGGTCACTAAGGTCACCAACAACAACAAATATACCTGGGGGAACAGTCTACGATCCGATAGCACGCAAGGGCAAAGTAACAAGCTCAATCCCCTTACCGGCTCCTTGACAATAATCCAAGGTTTACCGACAAGTGACCCCAGGCTCCTCGACAATGGTCAATCCGAGGTTTACCGTTTGTAGTACGTGCGTATCTGGCGTCGTTCCCAATGAAGGAGGATTGATCCCCTCACTGGTTCGGACACGATCTCGTGCTTCTCCTTTAAGAGGAGCTTTCCCAGAGCATAAATGTAACTATTGGATTTATCCTACCACAAGATAAGCTACTTGTTTGGTTTTGCTGTCTTGGAGAGTTAATTACTCTCCTACTCCAAGACACTAGCCTGATCTATATTGGTGTTTCAGAGCCCTAGTAAATAAAAAGTTACTAAGTTAATTTTACTTTAAGCATTAATTTTTATGGCTTTTCTTTAGGACAAAAGGTAGTGGAGACGAAACTGATGGTGTGTAGACTCGACTCAAATCCACTAAAAAGATGCACCTAGGATGATTTAAACTATTTTTCCTTTTCAATGAATTCCCTAGCTAAGAGAGTTGGAGAATGCAAAATTTATAAAGACAACTTTCTTGGCAATGAAAATCAAAGAAACAATCTCTTTATCTTTTCCAAAACACACAACACATGACCACTAATTATTGCACGAAAACTTCCTTTCTCTTTTCAAAGACTTCGAACGCTACTTAAAACAAACTTTCCTCAAAAGAGATTTTTGTATTTTTTCCTATTTTAACAAAGCATGTAAAACTACTTAACAAAAATCAATTTTAAGATCTATAAAAATCAAATCAATTTTACCTAAAAGCAAATCTAAGAGAAATTCACCTAAAAGCAAACCTAATGAGGTAAAAGCCTACAAAGTATAATTCCAGGATGTTTTACTCAGTTACAATTCAACCAAGGACTAGTTCATGCAGAATCATAAACCAGTCAAAAACAAAAATAAAAATCTTTTGTTCTTTTTCTTAAGAATGAAATTCACAGCTTAACCAACAAGCTTTCTCGAAATTCCGCAAAGAGACAACACAAAAGGTAGGTTTCTCACAAAGGTGGATTTTACGAAAGGTCCGACTCCTAAGAAGACTGAAAAGACCAGGGATATCCAAGGTTTTTATAACTTCTAAAGCCAAAGTCACTACAAGACCAATACAAAAATCAAACCTAGGGCTAGAACTTCTATGAACTTCACTAAAACCCTTGATGCTAATGAAACAAGCTTAGATGAAGACTTCTGACAGGTAACTAGTGGATCTGGGCAGCAAAAAACAAATTATAAACAAAATCTAAGAGGCAAAAAGGAAAAAATGGATTTTTCTCAACTTTTGACAGGGTACACAGGCAACCTGTTCACACAGGTGCGGCCACGCTCTGTGTACAAAGCCGGAGTGCGTACAGGTACGCACTGTGCTTAACGCAGAGGGTGCATACCGCTCTCAAAACCAAGAAAAATAAAAACTAACTCAACCCTAAGCTATTCCACCCAAATTCACAGTCAATCAGTCAAAAACCAGAAAGGCATCGACTTTTCTCAAATCAAAGTATCAAACAAAAGAGAAATCAATCAAATCCATGGATTCCCCAGTGGAGTCGCCATTTTGTCATGCGGAAAGAGTCAATTTTGCGGACAAAACCGACCTCCCTAGAAGCTAAGGCTTTCTAGTGACAAACAAAACAATCAAGCACTATCTTTCCCTAAATATGCATTTAAAATACAAGCAACCAGGTGTTTAAAGCATACCTTTAGTCCAACGCTGTTTGTAGCAGCCAAGCCTCTCCGATCCAGATGAGCTCCTCCTTCTCTTTGAAACCTGCATTCACTAACAAGCAAACGATTACATAGCACCTGAATAACTCATATAATAAAACATATTCATCATAAAGACCAAGGAGTACATGAAACAAATTATATATAACAACTTGTTGAGAAAAATGAACTTAATTGTATTAATTGGAAACAAAAGAAACCATTACAACCAGTGCCTTGGTGTTGTGCAGGTCCCTCCCAGGGTCCAACAAGAGTTCTCCTTTACTTTGATCAGCTCACCCACTTCCAAATGAAGCTAATAAAGGATGGAAATCTCTCCTCTCAAGCTCTATAAGGGAGTCCTAATTTCAGCAGCATCTACCCTTAGGAATGTTCAGCTTTTCAACCTCCCCTCCCTCTGGCCCAATGCCTGTATTTATAATGCTTTGGAGGAAGTTAATCAGGTCCACCATCAATGGGATAAGCACCTCTTTCAATGGGATAGCTCCCCTCTTGATGGGATAAGTTCCTCTTTCTTTGGGATGCATGAACCATCTGGAGGCGCTCAATCCACGTCAAACCATCTTCTAGAATGCTCTAGATTCGACCACAAGTAACTTTTTTGAAGTAAAACTTGCGCCTTTTGACCTTTACAAGAGTACGCACCCACCCCTTTACAGACAGAGCGTACAAGTACGTAGGTATTATGAACTTGAGGTGCGTACACGCAGGTAAGGGTAAGAGAAACTGCGTAACCAGAGTTATATTGACTTTTAAGGACTTTCTCTCTTTCTTGGAGTTTGACATGAGGAGCAGAGGTATAAAAATTGCCAAGGAGGACAGTATGACAGTTGATGGAGCCATACCGACTACAAATAGTCATGGTGACAAATTTTAGTGTAACACCCCACTTCGAATTATCCTTCATGCAGCTTGGAGCACAAACATCCAAATCAATGCATTAGGAGGCAGTTGAGCAAGTGGAGGATAACTTATGTTTATCTCGAGTTTTGGGAGCCAAGCCTCCCTAATTTTAAGGAAGTTGTTGGGAGCTTCAGTTTTATAAGTAGAGAGGCCTAGGGCCTCACTAGGGTCGAATTTTTGTTGAATTTTTGCTGCAGTTTTTCTCTACTCAACTTCGAGCTTAATTTTGGTGATAGTTTCATGTAATCCTATTACTATTTTGATAATAAAGATAAGATTATTCTTGAGCTAGCACTAATTTACTTCAGAGGGCTGAAGCTTTTGGGTTAGGGCCCAATCCAAGTAGCCAAGCTCCTCTTGTTTATATTTATATGCTTTGTTTTCAGTTTATGGATTAGTTGTTGTTAGATGAATTTATTTCTTGGTTAAGAATAGGTTGCTTTTGGTGATTTAGAAGGTTGTTTCCATTTATGTTTTCTATAGCAGGGTAAATAGTGATAGAAAGAAGATACAAAATGCCAACAACAGTGCCTTGGCCTCCTTTCCTCCCTTTGGGACCATGAACTGAGGCCAAGACCCTCTTGCTGCCACAAAAACACAGATTTTCCTTCTCCATAGGATTTCTAGTGTTGCAGTTTGTTAGAAGGTTAATGCTTTGCTTTAGATCTCTTTCACCATGCTCATTTCTGTCTTTGCAATAAGTCTTCTTCCATGCTTTCTCTCATTATATCATTTTTCAACATTTCTTTCCATAGCTCATAATTTAGATTAGCTTGATGCAAAATTCTGTTTTTTTTTATGTACTTAATTTCCTTGCTTGCTTGATTTCATTGTTTGACTATTAGTTCTTTTGCAGCAGATTTATTCTCACAGCAGGTCAGCCTATCAGCCATCACATTCTCTACCTGATCTATGCCCCGCGGGTCACCCAACGTTCACCTCAAATCTCCCTTAGTTTTCTGCGTTTTTCCATAGGATTTCTTCCTCTCTCCCGACCATATTTCCCTCTCCTAGTGATCCTTGGTGAACCCTAGGCACCCTAACACATCATCCCAGCCTTCATATACATTTTTCACCCACTCTCACACCTTTAAAACCTTCAAAACTGCTCTCGGCATCCTCTTGTAGACCTCCTATAGATCCCCTGTGTCCTCTTGTAGATTTTCCTGTAGGCTTCCTTTTGAAGGCCGATTGCGGGAAAAGCCTCCAGAAGGCCACCTGAGACCTCCTAGGACCCATCCACACCATCCTACATCCTCTCAAGTCCCAAAACCACCCTCCATCGCCACCTATTCGCTGCCACATTCACAAACAAATAAATTACATGCATGACAAATTCACATAAAAATACATAAAAATCCAAAAATATGTTTTTTCCTCATTTCCTTCTAGAAATAGCTTGAGTAGATGTTGTTTACTTCCTTGAGTAGGTAATGGCATTCATTTCATGGTTTTCATATTTCTTTCTGCAAAAGTAGGATTAGTTGGTTAAGTAGGGTTTGCTAGGTTTACTTTACATTTCAGTCTTTTTCCTTTCTGCAAGTAGAGTAGCCTTTGTAGAGTAAGCTTTCCTTTCTTTCATCACATATATATATTCTTCTGGAATCCATAGAAGTATTCTTGAGCTCCTAGTGATCTTGCGCCAGCTAACCAAGTGACGGTTTGCAGTAAGAACTAGTACTTGTGCATACATCACCGTCACTTCCAAGTTTGTTACGAATTACCCTGTTGATAAGAGTAAAGTAGGTAGCCCAGGAGTTGCAACATTATTGCTGCAATACGAGTGTTCACCATACACATGCATCATTTAACTTCCACAAATCTACGTAGAACCTAATATCACCCTTCTTTTTCTTCTCTTGGACCACCATAGGACTGACCCATTCGGATTCTTCTGCAGGCTCAATTATTCTATCCGCGAGCATCTTATCGAGTTCCTCTTGTACCTTTTCCTTATATTTGAGATTCAATTGATATGGGCGCTACTTAACTGGTTTCACATCAGGTTTTATATTGATCTTCATCAGCCCCAAATCTCCTACTATGCCTTTCAAGTCAGAGGACTTGGTTGGAAAGAAATCCTGATATTCATGTAATACTTCAGCTACCTGATCCACTATATCTTCATCCCAATAGTCACCAATGTTTACAAATTTGGTTTTGCTTTTGAACCAATGTTTACCTCCTTTTTGAGCACTGGCTACAAAATATCAGGGATCTCCGCATTAGGTCACCAACTTTGCGTTGTCCCTTTGATTCAAGGATATTGATATTTTGTGGATCCTCATCATTTTCTTTTGTCGTAATATTGTAATATTCTAAAGCATGTTGTAGCTGCATACTCCAGCCATGATGTTCCCATGTGATAAGTGTGATGGAAGTTTGGAAGATTGATGCTTTAATTTCCTGAAGCGCTTCATCAATGCATTCGAACCCATCCTCAAAACTGAACGTCAACAAGAAAATTTCTTTCATCTCATCCCAATCAGTGGTCCCGTGTCGCAGCTCTATCTCTAAATACCAGTTCTTTGGGATAACATCCAGGGTATGAATAAAGATATGCACCCACTCAGGTCGAGGTATCTCACCCAACGCCTTAGTCCATCGCATCAGATGTTCGAGCAAATCATCCTTCCCGGTGAATTGTTCAGTGAGTCGGGTGTTCACGAAGCCAAATATTAATCGCATCATTCTACGATATTCCTTCCAGTCAACAAAATTATACCTGTGCATACCCCACCATATTACAGGCATAACTCTTAATGCTATATCTAAGGAATGGAACCGATGTTCCTCTGGTACATCCCTTTCCAAATGATCAAGAAATATATTGACATCACCCAAGCCATCATAACAGAGTAACTTACGTACCTTAGTAGATACACAATGTAGTGATTTTGTAAGTCGATTAAATAACAGTGTAGAGACCTCATGTAATAGATTCTTCCAGTTTTCTAATTCTTCTTCAGAATCTGATTGACGGGAATTGTCCTTCTCCCAGCTTATCCTTCCATCTGCAATGGGATTGATCCAATCTTCATAATAGTAATGGTTTGATTCTATGTACCGCGTACCCTCAGTTGGATCCAATGGGACAATTACTCGAAGCTCATTCTTTTCAAATACCATGCTCTTCTTCTTTAACTTAATGATTGTGTTCATGTCAAAGGCCCAATCAATCCCGAGAAACACTGGGTATGGATTACTATCATCGACGATCTCAATAACTTCGAAATCAACCACTCCTCTTGCGCCTTCAATATCTATAGTTATGCCATGTAGGCACCCCATTGGAATTATCATTTGCTAATTTTTGATGCACAACTAAATTGGTGACCACTGTAACTTAGGGTTTTCGATACATTCCCAAGTTTGCTTCAGCAGTACGTTATCATCAGATCCCAAGTCTAGGATGACTTGATCCATTTCGAAATCACTAATCTGCACAGTCAACCGCATCTCCCTACCAGTTCGCTTCTTGATTTGGTTCACCTTATTGTTTGTGCACTGTTCTGATAACAGCTTATCCTTGATGGTGCAGTTATCTATCAGCTCTTGCAGTCCTTCTACCACCATCTAATCCCATAATAACTTCACACAGGTTTGTAGAAATTCTTTTAACACCACGGGATCTGAATCCTGTGTTGCAGTAGCGTCTTCAAGTTTCTCCTTTAGTGAGACTATCGACATTTGGTTCTGACACATAGAAGCACCTGGACTGATAAAGCTCTTTCTTGCCTCCATGAACGTCTCTTTTTTTCTACGTAAATAAAAACCAACATTCTTCTCACTGGATTTTTGGAACCATGAATCTGATTCTGGCCATTTTCCTTTGACCTTGTCTTCACCAGTGTCTAGTCCACTTCATGTGACTATGTTGATATTGGGGTGGTCTTCACATGGCTTGGATCTCATCATCTGAATATTTTGCATTGGCTGTGGGTTCTTATTCTCTTGCATCTTCGCTACTAATATCGGGAAATCTTCTATAACATGACCTAATTGACGACAATACCGACACGAAGGGTGCATTGGATTATGACAGTCGTGCGCAAAGTGTCCTGGTTCTCCACAGTTGTAACAAACAATCTAGCCCAGTCCTCTTCCATCTCCTCCTTGTCCTCTTCCAGATCCTTGGAATCCTCCATGAGCTTTAGGTGAGCCTTGGTCATTCTGCACGTGGTTTTTAGCTTGCATTCTATACAACATAGTTTTGTTTGTCATTAGTTCATAGCTTCGACAATTCCTCTCATCATGACCAACTGATTTACAAAGTTACAAAAAAATTGCTTTGGAGACTGTATAAACTTCTGCAATAGGGAACAATTATTTGTCGAATGATGTCTTGATACTTGATAGATGCTACACCAAATACTTGCACCGATGCTTGATCTAGTGGAAGATTCTAGCTTTAGCGGGTTAGATCCTCCCGCAAATATATAATCCCAGAATACAAGGCACTGATCCTTATGATGACCTTCAACTTGGAATTTTGTGAACTAAACTCCAAAATTTCTTTCTGACTTAACCTCCATTCCCTTCTTTAGATCCTGAAACTCCATATGTAGGCTTGCTAGCTACGATTGGATCTGTTGAACTCCTACATTCATATCCTGGATCAACGAGGATTTTAGCTTCATCGCGATTTCTAACACTTCGGCTTGAGACCCAATCTTTTACTGAGATAATGGAAATCTTAAGTGAGGTAATAACGAAGCTATATACCAATCCCTATGTTGTTCATCTAAAATATGAAGATTATCTTGACTCAGTAAGCATTTCAGTTGCTGTTATATACCCCACGAAGAATCATCAACCCTCTGCTTGATCTCCTTGATTTCGGTCACACACTAAACTTGCGACTTTGGCTTCATAAATTCCGCATGTAATGCATCCTTTGTGTTTGCCAATGAAGCATCTAGATGAGTTGTGTTGTATCTGATGTACCAGGTAAGTGCTCTGTCCTGTAGCACTGTAACTAGTTGTGCTTTCTTCATGTCATCATCGTTGATCTACTGCTCTTTCCGCACAACCTTTGCAAAAAACCAAAATTTATCAGGATCTTATGATCCTTGACCCCTCAATAAATGAATTTTCACTGTATTTTCCTTACTCAATAGTGGATGTGGAGGAGTGGGGTGGAGGTGGATGTGTAGGTGTATGTGGCGGAGCCGAAGGTGGAGGTGGAGTGGATGGATGTGGAATTCTAGAAGTACCCTGATCTACTGTTTGCGTCACACCTCTAGGCATACTAGGGCTAATTATTTCTTCTTCACTTTTAGACTCACCCCATAAGGGAATGTATTCACTTTCAACGAATTTGTCTAGATCTACTCTCTGTTAGAAAATTATATATTACATAGCAAGGAAACACATAAAATATATTGAAGAAATATAAACATAGAAAACACATAAAACAAGAGAGACATAGATATACGTGCCTCACCCAATTTGGGCTATGTCCATGGAGAAATAGCCAGTCCTTCATTTTATATTATCTAGCAAAATGAAGAGATACAACCTACAATAGATCCGCTGTAATACCCTCTTTGCTCTTAGATAATCTCCTCTCTCTTTCTCACTCAGAATATTGATCTACATAGACGCAATACAATTCCCTCATAAATAGTGAGGGGTTGCCTTCTAGGGCAAAAAACCCTAAATTAAACATGACTTCTACTGTCAGATCTCCACCTAATGAATGACATAGATTGACTACAAAATGACAACATTTTACAAGGCAATTTTACATCTATTTTTAGCTTCAGGGGCGCTACCCCTGATCCCTCGCCAAGGGGGGGGGGGGCTCCTAAAGATCACTTCTGCCCCCCCTGGACCACCTTTGCAACACAAATATTATGGGTGGCATTGCCACCACGTTACTTGTTGGGCATGGAATCCCCCCAAGGCATGTTTTGGGGCTTAAAGCCCAAGTTTTGACCGAATTGTTTTGTAAAAGCTCTGCGAATTGTGGGCGTGGGGCGCAAAAGTATAATAGAGTCACAGGGTTGTACAACCTAGTTTTTTTAATGTAAGGTTGGTCAGATAGACCTTCCCATGGTCGCAGACTATGGGATTGTATAAATAGAGTGAGGCTCTAAGTGTAAAAGATAACAGAGAAAGGAGAAAAGCATGAGAAGTCTAAGTGATTGAGTCGAAGTGTAAAGTGTGTCTGTGGGTCGTAGAGTAGGAGAAGGCTCTGCAGTTGAGTGCACAAAGGCCTAGTAGTCTGCAACTGAGTGCGCAGGGCAATTCGAGTCTATAACCATTGGGAGAATCAATAAAGAGAAGTTTTGCTATAATTTTGTGTATATTTGCGTGGTTTAATGCATGATTGGATATAATTTACAAGTATACTATTTATTTACTGTGCACTCATGTATGAATGTTTTGTATTGCTAATTATAACTTAAGACATTCAAGTAGGTGAAGGTAATTAATTAACACTGGAAGATAAGTAAGATCTCGAGTAATAGTGCAAAGCACGACACAACCCATGGTTAGGGTTGCGCGAAGGAAGTGTATCAGGCTGCGAAGGACGAGAAGTGCGCAAAGCAACCTATGTGCAAGAACAAAAAGAGAACTAGTCGTACCTCTCAGACATCTCAAGGGTGCAGAAACCTAGTTCTAGCAGCCTCCCATACTACTTCGAGTGAGACCTTAGTCTGCGCTCCGCGGACTGTTGCTAAAAGGGCCAGTAGTAAAGGGATTTGTTTGGCTAATTAACACCAAACCTAGGTCAGGCCCCAACAACCCAACAAATGGTTCCATTGCTAGGACCGGGATCTGCATAGAGATGTCTAATGTCGTATCACTAGAATTCAACAAAGAAAGGAATTGAAGATTGGTTGGATAGAAAGATTCACGAGTTCGCAGCGTAGGAAAACAAGAATCCACGATTATCAAAGGAAGAGTGGTTAGATTGTTACTTGTATATGGAGATCCATGAAATTTTCTTTGCATCCTTCCCCACTGAGTTGTACGAGTGGATCACAAAGCTAGCAGATAGCCAAGGAAGGTGTAAACTCGACAAACCTATTGTGTGGACTCCATATATGGTGTACAGACTGGAAGCATCAGAAGATAAGATCACATGCACTGTTGATCACTGGCTTGCTCGAATCATAGGAGGATTCATCACAGAATTTGTGGTAAATAAGTCAGCTATAGTGAGGTAGAACTACGCTTCCTCAAGGGACAACAAGGTAAGTACGTTAAATATTTGAACACTTGGATTAAAATGCTATTGTGTGAAAAGCGGGTTATTCAAATAAATTGATGTTTGGGGCTACACGAAGTGGGAAAATATACATAAATGAAGGTAGAATAGAACTAGAAACTAGCCCCTTGATTTCACCTCCATGAGGGGGCGAAGAAGAGCTCGCAAAGGTCTCGCCAAGAAGTGCGATCAATTTGATAAGACAGAATTTCGCACATACCACCCCCACCCATGCAACCACCAGTTTCACCGTCTTCACCCCCATCTTCGCCCATACCACCTTTGCCACCACTGTGAAGCAGTATGGAAAGCGCGATAAAGCTACCAGTGTTCAAGGGAGTAGGGAATGAAGATCCAGACCAGTTTTGGTTCGTGATAAAAGCTATATGGGAAGCACAGGGTGTCATGGACAACAATATAAAGAAGGCAACATTGGTTAGTGCTCTGCAGGATTGCATGCTGACCTAGTACATTAAGCATTCTAATGACAATCCAAATGCGGGGATTGCAGATATCCAAGCTACGCTAAACAAAGAATTTAGTAGGCCAAAGTCTGAGGCACAATTGATCATTGGATTCAAGGAAATGACAATGCTACCAGGCGAAACCCCGTGGGAGTTGGATCAAAGACTGAAATGCACAATTTGCAAAGCAAACATGACATTAACAGATGGGCATCACCATGAATGATTTGTGGCATTGTTAACGCCGCATTTACGGAACACGCTGTCGCAACAAAGGTTAACCACTCAAGTTGAGGCTTTGGAGGTTGCGATGAGATTGAATGAGACTCCGATATAAGATCCTAACCTGGGAGTTCAACACATTCATGCGTAATTGAAAAACTTGTGCCTGGAGATGCAGAGTTTGAAACAAGATAGGACAACCCGCCCAGAGGTGTGCAATGAGGTATGGTGCGTAAAATGCAAGGGCCAGGGGCATGAAAAGGATCACTGTCCTGTGTTCGTGAATTACCTTGCGGGAGGAGGGCCAATGCCAATAAGACCAGAGGCACAAGTAGGACCAAGTGCGGAGCCTGCACTATGGTGCGCGATTTGTCATATAGGAGGAAAGCATGCTACAAACAACTGCAATCTATTGCAGAAGTATACGCAGAATTCACAGCAGTTGTTCTGTAATTTGTTCAAGTCAGTAGGACGTGATGAGCACACCTGTAGAAGTTATGAGATGATGATGGATCAAACTCCTACCTACAGAGTTCAGGCCAAAACACGACCCCTCGATCAAAATGTAGGAATGGCGCCCACTGGATTTCAGTGGCGCGGACGAGGCCGAGGTGGAGGGGGACCAGGAAGAGGTCGCGGACAACTGATATGTTATAATTGTGGAGTGCTAGGGAATTATGCCTGTGATTGTACGAATCAAACATGACCATCATGCTTGTATTGTACGTTGTTTGACCATGAGATAGAGGATTGTCCCACATTGATAGTGAGGTTTCATGATAAAGGAGCACTCCAACCTCCCCCGACTCAGAACTTGCGAATGATGAGGTCTGAGCCGTGCGAGGAAGACCCTAATGTAAATATCATGCTCTGGAGAGGTATTATGACAGGGGATGACAAAGGAAAGCAACCTGAAGAAAGCACCTGGGTTCGCAAGGCTCCGATGAAGGAACCAGAATTTGATTTGGAATGCACTAAGGAGACCTTCATGGAAGCTAAGAGGAGCTTCGCTGATGCCTCCACTTCAAGAAGTAAAGACAGACTGGAGCTGGAAATGGACCCATCGATGCTCACTACATTCTTGGAGACATGCATGAAGCTGTTGCGTGACAACAAGGCTGTAAAGGGGTTGCAAGAACTCATAACTAGATGCGCTGGGACCACGCTAGGAGAACCACGCGTAGTCTGGAAGCTCAGGAAGCACACGATGTGAACAGGAAGGGAAATGAGATTGACCGCACAGATCAGGGAATATGAGATGGACCAAGTGATTCTGGATCTAGGATCGGACGCGAACATCCTACCAAAGCAGACATGGGAGCGCATGGGTAGGCCTGCGCTGCAATGGTCTCCTATCCAACTGTGGATGGCGAACCAACAAAAGATCCTACCTATGGGGAGATTGTAGGGAATCACAAGAGATATCGAAGGAGCAAGCGCACTATCAGATTTCGAAGTGATAGAGATTTTTGATGACAGTAATCCCTACCTCGCGCTATTGGGTATAGATTGGGCCACTGACATGAATGGAGTGATAAATCTAAAGAAATGCAAGATGATATTTGAGAAAAAGTATCTACGTGTAGTGGTACCTTTAGACCATACAGAAGGATCGCGCTACACGGAGCCAGTGCGTGACTACAATAGCAATGATGACTTGGACTACATCTACAAGATAACTGCGTGGGAGCAGGACTGGGTAAACCCAACCGTGGATGGTCGAATCTCATGGGAGTGCGAAAGCTCCCGCACATCAGATTCTGACAAGGAGATAGAACGATGGCATAATCGATTACACAAGGTAACCATGCTCAACTGTAACATGATGACAAGGTCGCTGCACTGTGTAGCGATAGAGGTAAGGGATCTACCTACGTATGATGGGTTAAGCGAGGTGGATGACTTCCTGAACAAATTTGAAAGAGAAGTACCAGAACAACAACATTTTGATGCTCTAAAATGGGTACTGCGAGCTACGTACCAACGAAGTTTTGAGGACTGGCGTGAATGCAGAAGGATGATGCACATGAAGTTTGGGAAGCCTCAGATGCAGTTAAAAGACAAGTGTGACAGATGGGATGATCGACGTGTACACCTCGCAAAATGGACAAAGGTCTATGGGGAAGAGCCACAACCTGAGTGGGTGCATCTATTCTGTCATACCCTGGATATTATACCCATGAATTGGTATATAGAAACGGAGCTCCCCCATGGCATGAACAAATGGGATATCTTATGTGAAGGATTCCTGTTAACCTTCATATTTGAGGATCGTTGGTGGGATACTGCTATTGATGCGCTACAAGCAGTAAAAGCAGCTATCTTTAAAATACCCCAGGAGCCAATGGAAGTGTTTTAGCCTGAATGGGCAACCCAGCTGAGTTGTGTGCTGGAGTGTTACAACATAAAAATTGAAGAAGACAACGAAGATCCGTGAAAATTTAACATTCCAGAAACTGAAGGCTATCACAGGTTCAAGATCCATTGATTGAAGACCCTAACATTACTGTGCCGATAAAGACAAAGCAGGTAAAAATTGGTACAGAGGCTGAACCAAAGTATGCAACGCTTGGTGACTACTGGGATGATGCCATGGTGAATAAGGTCGCTAAGTTACTCTACGAGTACCAAGAATTATTCCTGACCAAGATCATAGACTTAAAGGGGATCGTTGGTGATTTAGGGATGATGAATATCACCCTAAAACCCGACGTGGAGCTGGTTAAGCAGAGGCCTTACCACTTGAATCCGAAGTACAAGGAAAAGGTCTGCATAGAACTAGACAAAATGCTCGCAACTGGAATCATTGAGCCAGTGGAAGAATTCGACTGGGTAAGCCCTATGGTAGTGCAGGAGAGGAAGCAGAAGGGTGGGATAAGAATATGCATGGACCTCAGGAAATTGAATGATGCCTGTCTACACGACTCGTTCCCGAATTCGTTCATAGATGAAGTATTGGAAAATGTTAGCAGGAAAGAAGCATATTCTTTTACTGATGGGTTCTCAAGGTACCACCAGATCAAAATCACGCCGGAAGACAGGAGAAAGACCACCTTAGGGACTGAGTGGGGCTGGTTTCAATACATCATTATGCCGTTTGGGTTAAAGAACGCACCGACTATCTTTTCGCGCATAGTTTTTGCAGCATTCAAAGAATATATCCACAAATTCCTGGAGGTGTATATGGATGATTGGACTGTATTTGGATTGGTTAAGCACCATTTAGCAAGCTTGCACTTGATGCTAGATACTTGTCGACGACACCAAATCACGTTGAACCTCAAAAAGTGTAAGTTCCTCATTCCCTTTGGAAACCTGTTGGGACATGTGGTCTACAAACATGGACTAATGGTAGATCCCAAAAAGATTGTAGTAATTCTGAATTTGGAAGCATCACGAAGTGTTAAACAGTTGCGCGCTACCTTGAGACATATAGGGTACTATAGGAAGTTCATCAAAAGCTATGCCCAAATCATCACACCAATAGAGAAACTTTTGAAAAAGGATGTCACGTTCTGCTGGAATGATGATTGCATGAAGAGCCTGGTTTATGGTGTGGAAGCTATCATGCTAATGAAGTATATTGTACCTAGTCTACGCATAACGACGCTCACAAGTATGACGAACGGCGAAGCCCTGGAAGAGAGTCTTGTGCAGTTGGAAGAACTTGAGGAGGAATGGTTCTTGGCTGGCTTTCATCAGCAGGTGCAAAAGTAGCGTGAGAAGGCCTGGCACGATCACCATATTAAGTTGCGCACCTTCAAGGTAAATTATTTAGTGTTGCTGTATGACAGTAAGTTTGATAAATTCCCAGGAAAGTTCAGAATGCATTGGCTGGGACCATACATTATTAAGGAGGTCACATATGGAGGCATGGTATAGCTAGTCAAGCTAAATGGAGATCATTTCCCAGGAAAAGTGAATGGCAGTCGCTTGAACCCCTACATGGGTGGCCCAGCTATCTGACTAGCCGGCAGAAGCACAGTCTTCGTGCTACAAGGATCTGGACAAAGGCGTGAGACTATAAAAAAATATAGGGGATGCCGGCATAGATGCAGAGAAATAGTTCCAACACCACGCTCTCGGAACAACACGTACAGCAGATTCAGTAAGCAGAAGCTCAGTGCATTGTCGACATTGCAGTAGTTCGAGAACAGTTGGAGGGACTCCGTGCAAAGATATCTATACCGAAAAAGTGACTCGAGGGTGAGTCATGATGTTTGTGTTGGGGGGTTGTTGGGCATGGAATCCCCCCAAGGCATGTTTTGGGGCTTAAAGCCCAAGTTTTGACTAAAGCATTTTGTAAAATCTCCGCGAATTGTGGGCGCGGGGCATAAAAGTATAATAGAGTCATAGGGTTGTCCACCCTAGTGTTACACTAAAAAATGTCACCATGGCTATTTACAGTTGGTATGGCTCTATCAACAGTCATACTACCCTCTTAAGCAAGTCTTATGCCTCTGCTATCCATGTCAAACTCCAAGAAAGAGAGAAAGTCTTTATAAATATGTTTATCTCTGGGTACGCAGGTTCTCTCAAACCTTACCTGCGGGTACGCACCTATTGTTCATAAGGTCTGCGTCCAAGGACGCTCTGTATCTAAAGGGGCAGGTGCGTCCCTCTGAAAAGGTTAAAATGCGCAAGTTTTATCTTCAAAAACTTACTTGTGGTCATTTGTAGAGCATTCTAGAAGGTTGTTTGACGTGTATTGAGCGCCTCCAGATGGTTCATGCACTCCTACCAAAGAGGAACTTATCCCATCAATAAGGGAGTGATCCCATCCAAAGAGGGGACTATCCCATTGATGGTGGACCTGATTAACTTCCTCTTGAGCACTATAAATACAGGCATTGGGCCAGAAGGAGGAAGGTTGAAAGCTATACATTTCTAAGGGTAAATGCTGCAGGAATTAGGACTCCCATTTAGAAGCTTGTGAGGAGAGATTGCCATCTTTACTTGTTCTATTTGGAAGTGGGTGAGCTTTGTCAAAGTAGAGGAAAACTCTTGTGGACCCTGGAAGGAGCTTGCACAACACCAAGGCTCAGGTTGTAATGGTTCCTTTTGATTACCTTTAATGCAAATTGGTCCATTCTTCTCAATAACTTGTTGTTTATGGGTTATTTCATGTACTCCTTGGTCTATATGTTGAATATGCTTTGTTTATGTTATAATCAGGTGCTATTTAATTGTTTGACTGTTGGTGATTGCAGGTTTTGGAGAAAAGGAGGAGCTCATCCAGATCAACAAAGCTTGGACTTCTACAACAACGTTTGGACAAAGGTAAGAACGAAACACTTGATTTCTCATATCATAATGCATGTTTAGAGAAGGATAGCTCCAGTTTGTTTTGTTTGTCATTAGAATGTCTTAGACTTCTAGGAAGGTCGGTTGTGTCCGCACTCTTGACTGATTCCGTGTGACAAATTGGCGACTCCGCTGGGGATAGATTCCATTGATGAGAAAAGTCTTTTCCTTTGTGTGAACTTTGCTTTGAGAAAATTGGTTTATTTTTCTGGTTTTGGCTCTGTGATTCTGTCTCTGGGTGGGTTAGCTTAGGGTTAGATTCATTTTGGTTTTTCTTGAATTTTCCAGTAGGACGCACCCTCTGAGTATTGCACAGTGCGTCCCTGGACGCACTGTTGCTGTGTGCACAGTGCGGGCCCGCACCTGTTCTAACGGGTTGCCTGCGTCCCCTGCTAAAATTTGAGAAAATTCCATTTTTTTTGCATTTTTGCTCTTAGTTTTTGTTTTTTCTTAGTTTTTACTGCCCAGATTCATTAGTCTCTTGTCAAAGATCTTCACCTAAGCTTGTTTCATTAGCATTCCTGTTTTAAGCTTTCATCAATTGGGTGTTTTGAGTCTCTTTTTGAGAAATTCTTGATTTGATTTCCTTTGGTCATTACTTGGAGGTTTCTCTCAGTCCTTTCACAATTTTGCATCTTTTTGCTTCTGTTTTTGCAAAAAAATTTCCCCCTCATTCGCGGGGGGGGGGCTAAATTGTGTATGAGTGTTAATCGCCTTTGAGTGTTTTTATTTGATCTTTGGAACTCTCACCCAATTTTCTCGACTTGCACTTGATTGGTTCTTGGATTACATTAGAATCATCTTGTGTTTGAGAATTCTCTTGCATAGATCACATTTGCATAATTAGAATTCTCATTTTCAGAATATGAATGAAAAATGTGCATAGATTACATTTGCATACTTTTCAAGTGAATTGTGCTTAGATTACCATTGCATAGTTTACATTCTGAAAAATCAATCGTAGATTTAGATCAGCTTTCTTTGATTTGAATTTACACAAAAATAAAGATAAAAAAAATGGTTTGGAATTGATTTGCATTAGTTTTTCTTGATGAAATTAGTGCATTAGAGAATTTGTTATATTTTCTCTTAGTGATCAATTTTTTGCATTGTTGGAAGTGAATGGAAACTCTCTCCTTACTCTAGTTAGGATTCATCGAATTGAAAGGATTGCATTATCATATTCGATTGCATTCAGTTGAGTCGGGTCATAACACCATTGGTTTCATATCCATTTACCCATTTGAGTAATAACAACCTTAATAACACAGCGCTTAATTAAAATTCATCTAGTAATTTTTACATTTCTAGGGCTTTGAAGCACCAACATAGCTTAGGCTAGTGTCTTGGAGTAGGTGAGTACTTAACTCTCCAAGACAGTAAAACCAAACAAGTAGCTGATCTTGTGATAGAATCAAATCCAATTGTTACATTTACACTCTGGGAAAGCTCCTCTTAAAGGAGAATCACGAGCTCGTGTCCGAACCAGTGAGGGGATCCATCCTCCCTCGTTGGGAAAGACGCCAGACACGCACGTATTACAAACGGTAAACCTCGGATTAACCATTGTCGAGGAGCCAGGGGTCACTTATCGGTAAACCTTGGATTACTGTCAAGGAGCCGGTAAGGGGATTGAGCTTGCTACTCTGCCCTTGCGTGCTGTCGGAGTTTAGACTGTTCCCCCAGGTGTACTTGTGGCCGTTGGTAACCTTAGTGACCATAATCTTTAGGATTCTACCCAAGGTGACGGTGGAGGGAAGATCCCACTGTACCTGGAGCAGACGTCGGTTATACTCACTTGGATTTTCCGGGGGGTTCGCTTCACTTCGAGACAGTTAAAGTGGAGGAACTTGTGCCGGTCTATTCATTAAGCAGGTTGCCGGGGTAACTGTTCCACCCTCCACTTCTGTACTGAATTCGGCGATGTTGGATTTCATCACCAACTAGTGTTTTCGGTCCGGAAGGCTACTGTTTGTGTGTGGTTTGACTCCTAGATTTGATAGCACGTGTTAATTTGTTTGTTTTTATTTTTAGAGACCATAGGTGTGAATTGTGAATTTTAATTGTTAAGTGTGAATTGTTAATTTTAGTTTTAGTTATAAATTGTTAATAAAATTCACTGAAGTTGAATATAATGGCAAGTGTTCCGGAATTTACCAACCTAGGAACCCCTCCTAATGAGAATCCTAGTACTTTTCCTTACTTTGGAAATGTTGGTCCTCCTTATATGGCTACTTTGTCATTACCTGGATTTACAATAGGTTTACCGATATGGTTATTTTCAACTTCGTTGGCCCAAAGTACTCCAATTGTTCCGCCTCAACCGGATGCTTCACCTCAACAGAGTTCACCATCTCAACATCACCAACCTTCTGTTGACCCTTTACCTTTTTCGCCTAATTTTTCTTCCTCCATTTCTTCCTCTTCGCCTGGTAAAAGCCTTGATGCTAGTAACCAGGAGGCTAAGAAGAAGAAGAAAGGGAAGAAGAAGAAGAAGAAGAAGAAGAAAGATAAGAAAGAGGTCAACCAACCAACCACGACTATAAGTGTTATTTGTGTTGAGGAAGACTCCGACATACATCGTAAACCCAAATACCCTTGCAGGCTTTGTAAGGGTGACCACTTCCTTGTCAATTGTCCTGCTATTCCAAAGGTCTTGGAAGTTTGGTCAGAAAAATCTCATCAACTTTTCGTTGATCCATCAACCAGTGATAGTCAGGTTCCTGGGAAAAAGGGTAAAGTTAGGTTTCCTTGTAAGTTATGCAAAGGGAGTCATCAAACTCACATTTGCCCTCACATGGATGAAGCCTCAACATTGTTGGAAAGCCTTCCTGTTCCACAGCAAGAATTTCCAACTGGTTACCGTAAACTTTCTCCCAACCTACCATCAATTGACGGAGTGATTGATCTAACTTCAAGTACAGTCGATCACACTCTTCCATTGGAGAGTGAAACTCATGTCACTCAGATTGATGATCCATTAGTTGATCAAATGGTCGATTCAATTTCACATTCGATCGACCACGCTTTCCCTTTGGAGAGTGAACTTCATACCACTCAGGTTCTTCTTGTTACATCAGATTCTTCTACGCCAGGGGGCATTTCACCTGTTTCTACAGAACCCCCTCCAAGCACTGAGGTCTTTTCCTTTGATTGGAATAGACTGACAGAACCTCGTCTTCCTTCCTCCATCCCTTTCCAAATCATTGTCAAGGCTGGTGGTAGGGGCATACATCGTACTCAGGTAGATGAAGGTGCTTATGTTAGTATTTTATCCTCAACTGTTTGGAAAGCTTTGGGTTCCCCTCAGCTTGCGCCTATTACGCAGAATCTGAAAGCTTTTAACCGAACCATTAGTGAACCTTTAGGGATCCTTCCTAAGTTTTCTATTACCTTGGAAGGTAAAACTATCTGTATTGATCTTATGGTAGTTCGAGGTCCCTTGGATTTCAATTTACTCCTTGGACGAGACTATGTTTATGCAATGAAAGCTGTCGTATCGACACTCTTTCGCGTGATGTCTTTCCCTCACAATGGCAGTATTGTGACTGTGGACCAGCTTTCGTTCCCTAGTCTTGTCTCAACTACCAATAATATGACAACCCTAAATGTTCCTGATTCTAAAGTGGTATCTACCCTGCCACGGGTTAATTATGTGGCAACTGGTCCCATGTTTTCAGTTACCGATGTAAGTGAGCCTCTCACTGTTGATTTAGATCCGTTAATTGACATGGAAAACTCTATGGGATTACTTGAACACGATGTTCTTATCCCTTTTGAGTCCCTTGACATGTGTTCCTTCCAAAGAACTATTCTTCCTTTAGATGAAGACCTCTTGGAAGCCATGATCAAGGTGTGTCCATTGACATGTCTTTCTTCCAGTTGGAAGCCATGATCAGTTAGCCGAGGAAAGTTCCTTTTACTGTGTCAACCTCGTTAAAAAATGAATCAGTGAGTACGAGGATAGTTTTTTCCTGTATTAACCTCGTTAAAAAATGAAAGGCTAGCATGAGGATAGTTCTTTTACTGAGTCAACCTCATTAAAAAATGAATCAGGTATATTTTAGGATATGTAGGTAGAAAGTAAGATTTTGAGGACAGTTCCTGTTACTGAGTCAACCTTGTTAAAAAATGAATCAGGTATGAGGACAGTTCCTGTTACTGAGTCAACCTCGTTAAAAAATGAATCAGGTATGAGGATAGTTCTTTTCTTGTGTCAACCTCCTTAAAAATGAAACAACTCCCTTTTCAAGTTAAATATTGAGAGTAAACCTTCATTTCATCCAGCCGGTTGAATGCAATGAAGCCTGGGGGGCATGTACCTCGCTTTGCATCATTATACTGGGGGCATGCGAACTTCTTGAGCATAGTTCCTTATCTTGTGTCAAGCTCATTAAAAAATGAATCAAGGATTTAAGAGCATAGTTCCTTGTCTTGTGTTCAAGCTCATTAAAAAAAAAAAAGAGAAAGAAACAAGGAGTCATGAGCATAGTTCCTTGTCTTGTGTCAAGCTCGTTAAAAAATGAAACAAGGTTTTTAAAGTAAAGTTTTTTGTTAGGTAGATTGTAGAGTAGTTATGAGCATAGTTCCTTATCTTGTGTCAAGCTCGTTTAAAAAATGCAACAAGGGTTTTGAGGATAGTTCTTTTCCTGTGTCAACCTCACTAAAAAATGAAACAACTCCCACAAATCTTTCCAAGATCTTGAAAGTAAAGCTTCATTCCATCCACCTCATTGAATGCAATAAAGCTTGGGGGGCATGTACCTCATTTTGCGTCATTATGCTGGGGGCATGTTAACTTATAACAAGCATAGTTTTTCGTTTCAAGCTTGCGTAAACATGAAACTGAATTCGAGCATAGTTCTTTTTCTGTGTCAAGCTCGTTAAAAAATGAAACAAATCCTCCTCTACTTGAGTCGAGAGTTTGACTAGATCTCAAATTTTAAGTTGAATATTTAGGTTAGTTAGTTTTGCATAATTTTCTTATAGTTTAGGTCGGGTCTTTCAAACGATCTCGTTCATGAACCTTCATTTCATCCAATTGGTTGAATGAAATGAAGCAGGGGGGCATGCACTCTAGCAGTTATGCTTAGGGGACATCAAGCACAGTTTCTCTCTGTTTCAAGCTTGTGTAAAAATGAAACCACTTTGAAGCATAGTTTTTCTCTGTTTCAAGCTTTTGTAAAAATGAAACCTATCTCGAGTCAATTTCAATTATTTTCAAGACTCGTTAAACTCATGAAAATCCCGAGATTATTTTGCTATCTTTCATTCTCATAAAACAAATGAAAATGCCGAGTTCTTTCCGTCTTTTCCTGCTCGTAAATTAAATTGAAAGTCGGCCATATGAGTACATTTTTTATCATTTTTTCGAACTCGTTAAAACTTACGAAAAAAATGAAAACCATGAGTACATTTTTATCATTTTTTCGAACTCGTTAAAAGTTAGGAAAAAGTGAAACCTCAGAGTCATCTTTTAAGCCCTTTTCTGACTCCTAAAACATGAAAAGATTGCCGAGCGTTTCTTTTACACTCGTTAAAACGAAATTAAAAGACGGTCCCCTTATAGCTCTTTTCTGACCGTAAAATCAGGAAAAGATTGCCAGGTTTTTGTCGTTTCAAACTCGATACGGAAATAAAACGACGTGTCCTTGATCGCTTTTTACTTTTCAGGTCAGTGGCACTAATTATGAAAGTACTCCTTGGTCGCAAGATCAAGCGGTTCCCCCAGGTATTATTTTATACTTTTTCGGGCTTGAGGGACACAAATTTACGAAAAAGTTCAACTTGGAGTCTTCTTAAGTTTTTCAGACTCTCTAAAATTGAAAAACGCCGAGTTTCTCCTATACTGGGCTCGTTAAACATTTCACAGTAAAGGACCTGTTCAATTACAAACAGGAACGAACCACTCCTTCCTAGGGTTCGAATCAAAACTGGGTTGGACTCATCCGAAGGATGAGCTTATAATCAAGCATATGTTATCCTCCTCAAGCTTGTTAAAAATAAAGAGGTACTTGCCAGAAATGGTGGGGGAAAAGAGAGAAGAATGAGCCTATTTGTTACCTTTTGTCTCAGAAGAAACTTTATTACCACTCTTGGACACGACACTTTTTCATTCACCTGGGTTGGGAAATCCTTTACCTCACAGTTGATCAACCACTTTTGAAAGTCTTCAACCGGGTTCCGGGGATTAACTTTGAGTTATTTAGCACCAAACCATCTGTCGTGTCGTTATGTGTTCAAGAGGTCTGCAAACAAAACTTTCATCTGCAAAATACTTGTCATCCATTTGACCATCCCTGAGTCAGTCCTTACAGCAACATTTCTTCAACTTGAACAATGATTTCGTGTTGTGGGCTTGCCTGCAACGGGTCACTTTCTATCGACATCAGCACATTATCTAGAGAGATGACTTAGAAATCGTCAGTACCTTGAAGTCTGCATGCATCAATGGCAGGTTTCTCGCCTTTGACGTCAGTTTACATCATTGACTTTCGATTGAAGGATTCCGTGAAATGTTCGACACCAACTCATTCATTCACATCTCATGGATTGTACTGGGTACTTTGAGAACCATTGACATTACTGGTGGTCTCTCTCACGCTTGTTAACAGTTCACATCATCGACTGGTAATCAAGTGGTTTCTACCATGTTCGACATCGACTCATTTATTCGCATGGCTAGAATCGTACCAATTCGAGAAGTAGGAATGAAGACCCTGGATCAAATCTTTACCATCCAGGCTGCAAGGAGTTTTTTATTCATTATCTAAGTAGACTAACCATAAACAGATGGCTGCGCCCATACTGTGTCTACAAAAGTATATGATTATGATGTACTGCAAAATCATTCCTGTATCAGAGTAGTTAGTCTATTAGTTAAAGTTTTAATCTGAGTATGGGAATGCCTACCTCAGTGATGATATAATCTTATACATGTATTTTGTGTTGAAAATTGCAGGTTCTGACCAGGCTCTCCACGAGATAATCCTCGAAATGATAAAGCGCTTCACCCTTCCTAGATAATACAAAACCCTAATCTATTCCAGGCTTCGCACTTTAGGGGGCAATCTGTTACACTAAAAAATGTCACCATGGCTATTTACAGTTGGTATGGCTCTATCAACAGTCATACTACCCTCTTAAGCAAGTCTTATGCCTCTGCTATCCATGTCAAACTCCAAGAAAGAGAGAAAGTTTTTATAAATATGTTTATCTCTGGGTACGCAGGTTCTCTCAAACCTTACCTGCGGGTACGCACCTATTGTTCATAAGGTCTGCGTCCAAGGACGCTCTGTATCTAAAGGGGCAGGTGCGTCCCTTTGAAAAGGTTAAAATGCGCAAGTTTTATCTTCAAAAACTTACTTGTGGTCATTTGTAGAGCATTCTAGAAGGTTGTTTGACGTGTATTGAGCGCCTCCAGATGGTTCATGCACTCCTACCAAAGAGGAACTTATCCCATCAATAAGGGAGTGATCCCATCCAAAGAGGGGACTATCCCATTGATGGTGGACCTGATTAACTTCCTCTTGAGCACTATAAATACAGGCATTGGGCCAGAAGGAGGAAGGTTGAAAGCTATACATTTCTAAGGGTAAATGCTGCAGGAATTAGGACTCCCATTTAGAAGCTTGTGAGGAGAGATTGCCATCTTTACTTGTTCTATTTGGAAGTGGGTGAGCTTTGTCAAAGTAGAGGAAAACTCTTGTGGACCCTGGAAGGAGCTTGCACAACACCAAGGCTCAGGTTGTAATGGTTCCTTTTGATTACCTTTAATGCAAATTGGTCCATTCTTCTCAATAACTTTTTGTTTATGGGTTATTTCATGTACTCCTTGGTCTATATGTTGAATATGCTTTGTTTTATGTTATAATCAGGTGCTATTTAATTGTTTGACTGTTGGTGATTGCAGGTTTTGGAGAAAAGGAGGAGCTCATCCAGATCAACAAAGCTTGGACTTCTACAACAGCGTTTGGACAAAGGTAAGAACGAAACACTTGTTTTCTCATATCATAATGCATGTTTAGAGAAGGATAGCTCCAGTTTGTTTTGTTTGTCATTAGAATGTCTTAGACTTCTAGGAAGGTCGGTTGTGTCCGCACTCTTGACCGATTCCGTGTGACACCTAGTTTTTGTAATGTAATGTTGGATGGATAGACCTACCCATGGTCCGTGGACCATGGGATTGTATAACGAGGCTCTAAGTGTAAAATATCACGAAGAAAGGAGAAAAGCATGAGAATTCTAAGTGATTGAGTCAAAGTGTAAAGTGTGTCTGTGGGTCGTAGAGTAGGAGAAGGCTCTGCAGCTAAGTGCGTAGAGGCCTAGTAGTCTGAAACTGAGTGTGCAGGGCAGGTCGAGTTTGTAACCATTGGGAGAATCAATAAAGAGAAGTTTTGCTATAATTCTATGTATATTTGCCTGGTTTAATGCATGATTGGATATAATTTACAAGTATATTGTTTATTTGTTGTGCACTCATGTATGAATGTTTTTTATTGCTAATTATAACTTAAGACATTCAAGTAGGCGAAGGCAATTGGTTAACATTGGAAGATAAGTAAGATCTTGGGTAATAGCGCAGAGCACGACACAACCCATGGTTAGGGCTACACGAAGGCAATGTATTAGGCTGCGAAGGACGGAAAGTGCGCGAAGCGACCTACGCACAAGAACAAATAGAGAACTAGTCGTACCTCTCAGACATCTCAAGGGTATAGAAACCTGGTTCTAGCACCCTCCCATACTACTTTGGGTGAGATCTCAGTCCGCGCTCCACTGACTATTGCCGAAAGGGCCAGTAGTACAGGGATTTGTTTGGCTAATTAACTCCGAACCTGGGTTAGGCCCCAACAAACCAACATTATGAACTGTGGTCCAATGCGGTGATAGCTCTTAATAAAGAAGATAATCAGGCTCCACACCCAACAATATCCCACTTGGAGACTGATTATAGCAACTCCATTGCTACTTCATTTGCTAGACAATGACTCCACTTTGGACTTGGCTGTTTCTCATCTCCTTCATCATACTTGAAGACCAATTGAAACTGAGCATAATCTCAGTTTCTCCCTGGTTACAACTTTTGTTAACATATCTGTAGGATTCTGGCTAGTGTGTATCTTTTCCAGCTTCAACTGTCCATGTTCCAACACTGCCATATGAAATGGTACTTGAGTTGTATATGTTTAGTCTTGGAATGAAATGCAGAGTTTTTGCAAGATGTATGGCACTCTAGTTGTCACTGTATAACCTTACCAACTCCTACTTCTTACACAATTCATCCAAAAACCTTTGTAACCAAATCATTTCTTTATTAGCCACTGTAGCACAAACATACTCTGCTTCTATTTTTGAGAGTGCAACAACACTTTGTAGTTTTGAAACCCAACTGACAGTTGTTCCACCTACAGTAAACACATACCATGTTGTGCTCCTCCTGTTATCTCTATCACCCACCATATCTGCATCAACATATCACTGTAGAGAAATGTTTGAACCACCAAATATTAGTGCTTTATTTGTGGTACCTCTCAAATACCTGAGAATCCACTTCACCGCCATCCAATGTTCTTTTCCTGGATTTTTCATGTACATGCTTACAACTCCCATTGCATGTGCAATATTAGGCCTTGTGCAGACCATTGCATACATTAAGCTTCCAGCCGCTAATGCATATGGAACTTTAGACATATAAACCATTTCTTCCTGAGTCTTGGGACACACCTCCTTACTTAGCTTGAAATGGCTAACTAAAAGGTATACTAACTGGTTTTGCATTTTGCATATTAAATCTTTTCAACACCTTTTCTATGTACTCACTCTGAGACAATGTTAATTTTCGATTCTTCCTATCTCTAGTTATTCTCATACCAAGGATTTGTTTTGCAGCACCAAAATCCTTCATTGCAACTGAGTTCGCCAATTTTTTTTTGAGCACATTTATTTCCCAAATGTTAGAACTTGCAACAATCATGTCATCTACATACAATAACAATATAATATAGCTGCCATCATTTTTCCTTTTGACATAAACACAATGATCAGAGTGACATCTAGTATAACCTTGTTCAGACATAAACCTGACAAATTTTAGATACCACTGCCTTGGAGCCCGTTTTAAGCTATACAGGCTCTTCTTCAACATGCACACTAGTTTCTCCTTCCATTTTACCTCATATCCTTGTGGCTGCTGCATATATATCTCTTCCTCCAAATCCCCACGGAGAAAGGATGTCTTTACATATAACTGCTCAAGATGAAAATATTCAGCTGCTACTAGACTTAAAATAGTTCTAATTGAAGTCATTTTGACAACAGGAAAAAATATCTCATCAAAATCTATACCATTTTTCTGTGCAAACCTCTTCACCACAAGTCTAGATTTATACCTTTTTCTACCTCCATCTTCTTCCTTCAACCTGTAAACCCATTTATTCTGCAAAGTTGTTTTACCTGCAGGAAACCTAACTAAGTACCAAGTCTGGTTATGTGCTAAGGAGTCCATCTCTTCTTTCATGGCTTTCTCCCACTTCTTCCTAGTTTCTACATGCACTGCTTCTTCATAACATTTTGGTTCACCAGAATCAGTCAACAATACATAATATAATGAAGGAGAGTATTGTTCAGGGGGTCACTTATCCTGGTAGATCTTCTAACACCACTTTCTAGTGTTTGAGGTGCTTTTTGTTGTTGTGGTTGCTATTGTTGTTCTGGTTTTTGATCATTATGATTTTCAGGCACCATCACTTTTTCTATGATCTCATCAAGCACTGTTTATTCTCTGTTTTCTTTTTCCTGTTTCTTTTCTTGCAACTGATCCTTATACAAAACCTTTTCATTGAATATGACAACTCTGCTTCTAATGATTTTTTGTTTTTCATAATCATAAAAGCGATGACAAAAATCATTAACGCCATATCCAATAAAGGTAAATTTCTTTGATTTTGCCTTAAGATTTGTTCTATTTTCTTTATTAATGTGGACAAAGGCTTCACAACCAAAAGTCTTTAAAAATGAGTAGTTTACCTTTTTACCTATCCATGCCTCCTATGGAATACCACCATCTAAGGAACTTGAAGGACCTTTGTTTATTAGATAAACAACAGTATCTACAACATCTACCCAAAATTGTAAAGGCAATCCTGCATGCAATCTCATGCACCTTGCACGCTCCATGATTGTCCTGTTCTTCCTTTCTGACACACCATTTCCTTGTGGTGTTCTTGAAACTATCTTCTCTCTGTGAATTCCATTCTTTGAAAAGTACCTATCAAACTCTTTGCTTCAATATTCACCTCCATTGTCTAATCTGAGACACTTCAACCTTTTTCCTGTCTCATTTTCAACCAAAGCTTTCCATTTCTTGAAAGTATCAAATACATCAAATTTATTTCAAATACAATAAATCCAAGTTTTTCTGGTTGCATCATCAATAAAAGTAACATAATAAAAAGAGCCACCGAGAGATGATACCTGAGCAGGTCCCCATACATCTGTATGCACAAGCTTTAATTTTTCGCTCTTCTTTTCTTTCCCAACTCTGAGGAATCTGACTCTCTTCTATTTACCATAAACACAATTCTCACAGAATTTTAAATCAACATGCTTCAAACTTGGCAACAAATTTATTGAGTGAAGGATCTGCATCCCATTCTCACTCATGTGCCAAAGCCTATGATGCCATAATGTCGTATCTTCTCCTGTAGAGGTTAAAAAATTAACATAATTAGAAATACCATTGCATAAATACAATGTACCAACATTTTCTCCTTTTTCTATTACTAGGGATCCTTTAGTGACCTTCCAGGTTTTATCTATAAAAGTAGTCACACATCCTTCACCTCCCAACTGCCCTATTGAAATTAGATTTTTCTTCAGATCTGGAACATGCCTTACCTCCTTCAATAGCCATTGATTTCCATTCCGTTGTTTTATGAAATTTTACCCATTCCAATTATTTTATAGGGCTTATCATGACCCAATCGAACCTGTCCAAAATCTCCTTGAACATAATCATGAAAATGTTTCCTGTCAAGTGTGGCATGGAATGAGGCCCCTGAATCTACCACCCAGGCATCAATAATATTTTATAATGAAAGAATCAAAGCATCCTGCAACACATCACCTGTCACATTTGCTTCATGATTATTTTCTTGTTGCGCGTCTCCTTCTTTTCCCTTCTGAGACTTGCAGTCTTTCTTCAGGTGTCCTTTCTTCCCACATTTCTAGCACACTATCCCTTATCTAGACTTGGATCTGCCTTTCCTTGACTTACTGCGATATCCTAGTCTCTTTCCTCTTTCCATTTTTCTTCCCCTAGTCTCTGTAGTCAAAGCATTATCTAATGTATCACCATAGCTTTTTCGTCGCATTTCCTTGCTAAGGATTGCACCGAAAACATCATCAAACTTTAAAGTAATAGATCCAGAGACAGAGTTACTAAATGCCATAACTAAACCATTCCAACTTTCTAGCAATGAGAACAAAAATAACATAGCCCTAACTTCATCATCAAAAGCTACCCCTACAGAACTTAACTGACTGGTAACTGTATTAAATTCATTTAAATGATTAGCAAAAGATCCACCTTCTGACATATTCATATTAAATAAACACTTCATAAGAAATACCTTATTTGAGGCCAACAATTTTTCATATAGTTTGGCCAATGCCGACATTAAACCTTTTGTTCTCATTTCCTTTGAAATATTAAAGGCTACCGACGCTGCTAGGCATAGCCGTATTGTTCCAAGTGCCTTTCTATCAAGAATATCCCATTGTGTCTATCATACTCATCGACTTCTTTGTCTTTTTGCTCAATGGTTGGTACATATATTTCTGGTACAAATAATCTTCCATCTGCATCTTCCATAGCTGGTAGTTTTGGCCATTAAATTTTTTGACCCTAAACCTACCATCTTCTGCCATTGTTCCCACTCGAACTAGGAACCCTTCTCTCCCACATGTTTATCAGCCAAATAGACCTTCGGCTCTGATACCAGTTGTTAGAAAATTACACATTACAAAGAAATGGAACGTATAAAAGATATTGCAGAAATATAAACACAAAAAACAAATAAAACAAGAGAGACACAGATATACGTGGTTCACCCAATTTGGGCTACGTCCACGGAGAAATAGCCAGTCCTTCCTTTTATATTATCCAACAAAATGAAGAGATACAACCTACAACAGATCTGTTGTAATACCCTCTTCACTTTCACACAATCTCCTTTCTTTCTCACTCAGAATACTGATATACATAGACGCAATACAATTCCCTCATATATAGTGAGGGGTTTCCTTCTAGGAAAAAAAATTCTAAATTAAACATGAATTCTATTGTCAGATCTCCGCCTAATGGACGACCCAGATTGACTACGAAATTACAACATTTTACAAGGCAATTTTACATCTATTTTTAGCTTTGGGGGTGCTGCCCCCAATCCCCTGCCAGGGGGGATCCTAAAGATCATTGCCGCCCCCCTGGACCCCCCTTGCAGTGCAAATATTACGAGCGGTGTTGCCACCACATTACGAACTCGGGTCCAATGCGGTGATACCTCTGAATAAAGAAGATAATCAGGCTCCATACCCAACACTTTGAATCGTCTTCCACTTCACGTAGATCTAGTTAGACCCCTCTTAAACATTAATGTAAAGGAATAATCCCCTTTTCACACAAAAGCATTTTAATCTAGGTTTTTAGCGATTTCAGGTAATTACCTCTTGGACCTTTGAAGAATCGTCATTTAGCTTCACTATAAGACACAAATGTATCTATTGCAAATTCAGTGATGAAACCACCAAAGATACTATCAATATAGTAATCAACTACCATTGCAACCTTATAATCAAATCCTTCAAGACATTTGACTAATTCTGGAGTCCACACAATAGGATCGTCATGCTTCCAAGTAGGTTCACTATCCACTAATTTGGATAGCCACTCGTGTAATTTGCAAGGGAATGTTGAAAAGAAAACTTCATGTACTTTTGTGTAGAGATACCTATGTAACCACTTTTCTTTTGACAAGCACGGATTCCTATTCTCCTGGGCTGCAAATTTGTGCAGCTTTCGATCAATCCACTTCTTGATTTATTTCTTAGTTGGCATCCACTTACACCACATCACATATCGCGGTCCCAGCAAAAAAACCATTTGTTGGATTGAGGGGGCTTGGACCCAGGTTCAGAGTTAGCTGTGCTAACCAAAAAAACCCTACACTACCAGCCCTTTCGACAACAACTTGCGTAGCCCAGGCTGCAGTCTCACTCGAGGTAGTATTAGGGGATGATAGAACTAGGTTTCTGCATCCAGGAGGCTATGTGATGTGGGGTGAAGACATTTTTTTAGTTTCAAGCCTGATCTTACCTTCATGAACCCTTATTCATGAAATTTCCGAACTTAAAGCTATTTTCAGTTAAATAGAGCTATAGACTTTGCATAAACATCTAATCATGCATAAAGTAACGTATAAAAATAGATCCAAATCTTTGCAGAGTAATTAAGAAAAAATACAGATAATTTCCATTCGATTGCACGTAAATACATAAAATACACAAGTATATAAAAATAAACATATAATTGTTTCAAATATCCTTTATTATTTAGATCTTCCTTATACAACTTTCTAGACCCTGCACACACAGCTGCAGGGGCCCGCACACTCAGTGACAGACTTACCAAGGTCTCCACACACTCAGCTGCAAACTTACCAAGGTCTCCACACACTCAGCTATAGGAGCCTTCCCCGTCACCAAAACATAGAAAGATCGTATAGACTCATAACATATCAAAGTAACATTCTATTCATTCTATTATATCCGTTAGAATCGTTAAGACACACTTTTATATACTCTTTTCTATTACAGTATGATGGTTCGCAAACCATGGGCGGATCTCAAAACAATACCAAAATGTAACGGGTTTTGACCTCCCTAAAACCCCTTGACTCCTATTGACCTACATGTCGCGCACTCCGCTCCTCAAAATGATGAGACTTTACAATATTTTATCAAAATTTGACCCAGGGACCCCATCCCAACCACTGTAGCTTCTAGGACTTCCATATCTGCCTTAATAGAAGCCTTGTGCTTCTCTCTAACTTCTAGAGGTGTTGTTGGTTGTAGCTTCATCACCGTCTCTATGACTTACATCTACATTTCAAACTTGCCTCGTTCAACCTCCGTTTTGGACTACTTCACAGCGAATACCAGCTTGTGGAGCTTCTCTTCAGAAGTTGCTTCAGTTTATATGAGGAGCTTTGGCATATTAATTCAAGTCTGAGTGATGGCGTCCTCCAACTCCTGCTAGAGTGCAGTAACTGCGTCTCTATCCTACATCTCCCTGGAAACTTCCTTAGATAACGGCTCATTATGAATCTTTATATCCTTAATCATGAAGAGTGCCTCTCTTCTCGGATTTTCAACTCAATAGATACTCCCTAGTGGAGTTCATGTAATGCTTGAATGGGAAGCATCGCTAAGTTCAACTTTGAGTTCCTGCCATATGGTGTTGCTTCCTGATCTACTGTGGTAGGAAATTGAAATGACCCTCCTGGAATAGGCACTGTGAAGACCTCTTTTGTTACCACCACAATTGAAGGTAACGTTGGTGTCGCACATGTCATTGCCACGCTCACTTGATTCTTGCTCACCTGAACCACGATCACTTGAATCGTGCTCACTTGCAGTTGTAGCTCTTTGAGGCCATGTTGGACCTATGACAATACTGACTTGTATTGATCTTCGATGTGTCCCAACATATCCTCAGTGACAGAGTGCATAGTGTCACCAATCTCATCAATGTCCCCCTTAGTGAGGACCATCGACTCAATGTTGGAAGTATTTTCAGACATCTGCTTCTTGTGCACACCACCAGTGCTAGATTTCTTCCTCTTCTTTATTATGAAAGGAGAATCAATGTCTTCTATCTCCTTCAAAGGGTCTGCTCTGCCCTGCTCCAGTTCCTCCGTGTCTGGATCCTCTTCATCTACACACTTTGGCTCCTGCGAGGTATTCTTCCCAAGGTCCACAGTGACCTTTTGAGGTACCTTCTTGGGGTCTTCCTTTAGCATATCTTTTGTTTTGCTGGTCCTTACCTGGTCTCCTTCGGATTCCTTGCTGGGGTCTAGCCACATGCTTGACTAGTTAGAGACTATGGAAAAAATATCTTGTTATGTGACCAAATAGGGAAACTCATACCATATTCCCTTCGCATATTTCTTTGCCTATATATGTACATTGTGGAAATCTTTTTTGAAGTTCACAACTTTATGATATTAAGAAAATAACACGGGTGATGTTGTCACTCACTGCATTATGAGTTTTTAGTTGATCAAAGCCGTCAAAGAGAAGCGAATTTTTAAGCAATCTTCTAGGCAATAGGAGAATTTAAAGCCAAATCAGAACCTATCCATTGCATAGTGCCCTGAATGAGCTTTCCAAAGGTATAAGCAAGTCTGAAAATGAACTTCTAGATCAAAGGATATGGCCTATTAAAGTTCGGAGGTTTTGTTTCCTTTTAAAGGAAAGGAGAGAAGGATATCGGAGGTTCGGTGCTCATCGTAAATTGTAGATTAGGGCCTACCAAAGCAGACACAAGGAGGAAGACATCAAAATTTGTGATCAACTAATCGCCGATATTGCAAATCACATATCGGTGGGTTTGGTCCATCGACTTATTGGGCATATCGGCGGGTCACAGTGTAGAGCGCCGATATCGCATATCGACAATTGCAGACGCAAAAGGGTGGCACACAAGCACTTGGCCATGGAAATTGATGATTACTGATATCACAAATCTCAAGATGACGAGGCATTGAAAATTACAAATCGGGGCTCTTTTGAGGTAGCGGCAGGGGTAGACAGCAAAATTTGTGATCCTCCGATTGTCGATATCACAAATCGGTGATTGTCGAGGCCCACGCATATCACAATCGGTAGTTGGCATCTACAATGGGTCACACTTAATGGAATCATAGGAGGGATATGCCGACAATGATAAAATAGCTGAGATTAGGGCCTGTAGTGTTAAATCACTGGGGAAGCCTGAAAGCATTTAACAAAGAAAATTAGTTGCAAAACTAGAGGCAGACGAGCCTTTCTCTCTCCTCCAAGGGGGCACATGGCAAAACACCATTGGTCCAGATGAATCCACATGGCAGATGATGTCAGCATGATGTGGCAGTATGGAGGACAGGTGGCACACAAGTTTGGTATTTTCAGGGGTCCTAAGGGGGAATTTCCGGGTGACACATGTCACCACTCACAAGAGGCCATACAAAGAGATAACTGCAACCTGAAGCAGAGGTAATTATAGGGATGGGCACGAAGATATTTCATTTACATTTCTATCTGATCATTTACTTATTTGTTTTCATGTAAGGTGCCTCCCTCCAATGAGGCAGTTAATTCTATAATGTTTTTGGGTCATAGAGCCATCCCCAGCCAAGACAACTAGTCAATCTGACAGTTGGGACTCGACTAAAGATATTTGTGTTGTAATGAATGTCCATGCTCCCCTCTCTAGATAAATAGGGGAAAGCAACACTTAACAAAGGTTAAAAAATTCTAAAGAAAACTCTACATGTAATTTTTATACTGTATGGCTTTGTAATACAAATCTTTTAGAATATCAAGGAAATGGTGGTGATTCTCCCTTCAAGTATTACAGTATGATATTCCTCTATTAAAACCCATTATGTTCATGCGTCTTCTCTGAATTCATGCAATTGTAGCTGCTAGAAATATTTCAAGCTTCATCACAACTTCATTTGTATCGACATTGTTAATGCATGTGCCTATATGGATGATTGAAATTATGTCTTTAAATCTGCGCTACATGAATCATATCATTCAGTCCCTCCTTTATGCAGTATATATGCTTGTAACTCAAATAAGTATAGAATTTCTTAATGCCTCAAGCTCTATGTGTTAAGTGTAGAATTCTTGAAGTCTTATGCTCTATGTGATGAGTTGCTCTTTCTCCTTATCCTATCTCATTTTCTCCACAAAAGCTTAATAAATTGTAAGTCCTTGAACTACTCAACCTCCACTGTTTTATGCATATTTATGATATTTGTACATGTGAAGGAGTACCAGAAATTCATGTCTTACTCATTTAGGTGAATGAACCAACCCATTATATATATATATATATATATATATATATATATATATATATATATATATAGATATATATATATATATATATATAGATATATATATATATATATATATATATATATAGATATATATATAAACTATATGTGATGTCTCTATTTCTAGAAAATCATATGAGACACACAAAGTCTAGATGTGCCCAGGCACTGGTCTTGTAAGCAATCCAAGGCTATCTCTAGGAGCTACAACAAGTGATATATGTGGTTTCTCACTGACCACTGTGTGTAGATCATCCTCAAACAACACCAATTTTTTTTTATTCTCTACCACCTGACTTGGATCCTTGGATGCCCATATCAAAGCGTACCTCTTAGCTTCACACAAGTCTGGTTCAACATTAGGGAACTGTGATTCGTCAGGGATTCACCAGGATATCAAATAAATTAACAACAACAACCATGCATAGTGGAATGGTTTTTCTTCTCCCTGGGCTTCATGACAAGCATCTAGAAACTCCTGGCAGAGATATCCATTCCAATTAAACTGTACCCCTTGGCTGCACTGCATAGCCAACTGAATGACTAGGGTTGACACCTTGTTTGCCCTGAACTTCCTCGAAATTTTACCGCCTAGAATGAATGTGGCAAAGGTGAAAGCCTAATCAGAAATTGAGCTGACATCATAGCCTCGCGACTTATTGACAACATGGAAATCCTTCTTTACTTGGTTTGCAAGCTTCTTTTCTTGAGACTTGCCAAAAAAGAAGCGTTGGCATGGTCTGCGCATGCACACGGCAGCGTGATCATTCTTTAGATCAACATAGCATCAATTAGTGATTAGAATTTAAACAAGAACACAAAAAATTACAAATATAACCATAAATATAGAGATGCATCAGAAATAACACTTCATTTCATTAATATCAGATACTGAAATATGCTTATGAACAAAATGGAAATAAGACTAGCTCGGGTGATGGTAGATTATCTCTAATAAGAGATGTGGTAGCTACATGCCTCTGAAATGTGTTACAATGAGGCTTGAAGGCCTATTTATCATTGAGAAACAATGTAAAATCCCAAACATCCAAAAACCTAACCCTAGGAGATGAAACACTATACTATGGGCCCCATTCGGATAAATTGTTACATCAACTTCCCATGGTTGTAACTTTGGAATACAATCTCCATTTGACGCACACAATCCCTCGTTAGAAAGATCTATCTGAGGACTACAACTGCTGAGATAAAATGCTAGTTATTTTCCAAAAAAGCATCATTTAGGGCCTCAAAACAGCTCTGAAAGTTCAAGATCCAAAAAACTACCAAAAATAGTAAATTGTGCTACAATTAGGAAACTGAAAAATTGAAAGAAACAATGGTGGGGGTCCAAGTGGAATAGGTGGGTGGCCACCAATATACACCTAGATCATTCCTCCCCCCTTAGGAAGCAATGGTCCCCATTGTGTTGACTTCCTCCATGAGATGAGGAAACTTCTGCTGAACTTGGTCCCTGGTGAGCCACTTGCCCTGGTGAAGGAGTTGGCATGCTTTGACAACTCGATATAGTTGGATCCTTTGCTGTCAGGTTTTCTTGATCTTTGTTTCCATGATTTGATCAGTGGTGGCTTGTTCCATACAGTATGGGTTTAACTTTTTTGGTGTGAGTTGTTTTGCAATGTCGGATGTGTCCAACAATGGTGGAAAGTAAGGCCGAAGGCAATCCACATTGAAGACTAGGTGCAAACCAAGGAATGGTGTAATATTGAGCTCAAAGGAATTTTCCCCTACTACCTTGGTGATGGTGTATGGACCATATCAGAGCGAGTGAAGCTTGCGGTGGGGCCCAGCGAGGCGTTCCTTCTGCAAATATAACCAAACTTTGTCGCCCACCTGGAACTTGTGTGACACTCAATGCTGATCATGCAGCTGCTTGTACTTAACGTTGGCTCTGTCCAATATGTCATGGACCTATTGGAAGATGTCTTGAATGTACTCAATGAAGTTGTTTTCCTTGTCGGCTTCGGTCTGGACATGAGCCAAATATGCTTGAGTAGCTGCAAATGGTATGACCACATCAATGGGATATAGTGGCTAGAATCGCAAGTCCACCTGAAAAGGGATGTGGCCAGTCAAGATGTGGAGAGCCTGGTTATAGCCGTGATGGACATAGGGGAGGTTGTCATCCCATGTGTGTGGATTCTTTAAGTTGTACATGCACATAATGTGTATGATCATCCTGTTGACAACCTCTATATGGCCATTACTTTAGGGATGGAAAGTTGTGGACTTAGTGAGCTTGGTGTCCAAAATCGACTAGAGACTGGAGCAAAATGTACTGAGGAACCTTTTGTCATGATCTGATATGATAGACTATGGGATCCCAAAATGTACCCACACTCGTTCAAAGAAGAGTTTAGCAATGGATTCTGTTGTGATATTCTTCTTGCAGGCCGCCATAAGGGCCAGCTTCAAGAATCTGTCGATGACCACAAAAACACAGTAGTTGCCATGCTTAGTAGAAGGAAGGCCCAACATGGAATCCATGGAGATGGATTCCCAAGGTCAACTAGGGGTAGGAAGCGGATTATATAGGCCTTGCTTCTTGATGGTCATTTTGGCAATTGCACAGGAAGTGTAGGATCTGATGTACTACCTGCCATCCTATCAAAAATTCAGCCAATAGAAATACTTCTACAGTACTGCCACTATTTTCTCGATCTCGAAAAGCCCAACAACTCGACTATAGTGCGCTTCCCATATCATCTTGGCACAATCACTTGAAGGAACACAAAGGTGTCCCATGTGGCATAATAGTGCATCCGGGAGGTGAAAATATGGAACTTGTTGTCCCTCCAAGAGCTTCTAGTATGTGTCGCTGAATTCTGGGTCGCTTTTGTAGAGAAGTGGCCAATCAGAAGTCTTGTACCCACAAGAGTTGAGCACGGTGGTTAACGCCATGATCGGTGGTTAGCTGAGGAAGTCTACAAAATTATTGGTGCTTCCCTTCTTGTACTTGATATTCAAATGGAACTGCCGCAGGTATGTGGACCACTTCTGATGGTGATCATTCTGAAACTTCCCTTGCATCTGTATGAACTACAGGGGCTGATGGTCTATGTGGATTATCGTTTCCTTCCCAAAAATGTAATGCTTTCATTGTCGGCAGGCCTACACAATGGAATACATCTCTTTTTCATAAGTGGGATACTTCAGAATGTTTCTAAAAGTATCTCATTGTGATATGCCACTGGATGCCCCTATTGAGTAAGGACTGCCCCAATAACATAGTCAAAGACATATGTCTCGATCTAAAATGGTTGTTGCAAGTCTGGTAATGTGAGAACTGGTGCAGAGTGGAGGCGATGTTTCAACTTTGTGAATTCCTTCTATTGAGATGCAGACCAAAATAATTTTTCTTTCGCTCCTCCCTTGGTGACTTGACTCAAGGGCCAAGTGATATGAGAGAATCCCAACACGAACTTGCGGTAGAAATTGGCAAGACCTAGAAAGTTGCAGAGCTCTAACAAAGTGGTTGGGGCTGGCCAATCCCGAAAGACTTGGATCTTGGTTGGATCCACATGCACCCCCCATTCATCAATAATGTATCATAGATACTAAACCTGGGTCATGCAAAAAGTTCATTTCTCCAAATTGGCACACAACTTGTGTTGTCGTAGTGTTTGGAGAACCTACCGGATGTGGTGGAGGTGCTCTTCCTAGCTCTGGTTGAATATCAGGATGTCACCCAAGTATACCACTACAAATGAGTTGGTGAATGGCTATAATACGTCATCCATTAGCCTCATGAAGGTTGCATGGGCATTCGTCAACCCAAAATGCATAACCAACGATTTGAAAAGGCCCTCCTTAGCTTTGAAGGTAGTCTTCCACACATTAGAGGGTTCGATTGATACCTGGTGATATCTGGACTTCAAGTCAATCTTGCTGAAATATTCCCCCCTTGATTTGGTCCATAAGGTCATCAATCCATGGGATTGGGTACCTATCCTAGACAGTGATCTTGTTTAGCGCCCAATAGTCAATACAGAGTCTCCAAGTCCCATCCTTCTTATGTACCAACACGTTCGGGCTCCCACAGGGCAATGAACTTGACCAAATGTGACCTTTCTGCAACAACTCCTAAATCCACCTCTTGTTTTCGTTGTTCTCTAGAACAGAGAACTGATAGATTGGTACATTGGGCAACAATGCACCTGGGGTCAGATCGAAGGAGCACTTAACCTAATAGTGTAAAGGCACCCCTGCAGGGGAGGTGAAGATGCCCTCGTACTCCTCCATGACCTTGTCCATATATTGTTGTCCTGTGGAGTGGCCCTGTTTGGAGGTCATGGCCACCGTCTTATTCTTTCCCTGAGGGTGTATCATTAGGAAAACAAATTTCCTAGTTTTGGAAATGAGCTTACTACATTGTTTTGAAGTAACCAAAGAGATGGCGCTAGGCGATGCTATCTTCGATATCCTATAGAACTTATTTCCCAAGGTAACAATAACAACGTGAGGCCTTGAATCATACAAAACATGTCACATCCAGAAGTATGGATGGCCTAATAATACATCAAAAACATAAAGAGGAGAAACGTCACATAATACCTCATCTGTGAAGGGCTTGATGCTGTATGGAAGGTGCCACTATTGGCTAACATGAAGATCCCATCCTTGGTGAAACCATATGATGGTGTATGGTTGTGGGTGTGCTCTGGTCGGTAAGCACAACCACTTCATCATCTCTGCTGAAATGAGGTTCTTTTGATTCCCACTATCGATAATGAACTATAGCGGGGAACCCTTTAACCATATTTGGGAGTGGAAGAGGTGCTCCACCTCCTATGGATCTTCGGGTTCCTCCTTGTGGATATTTGTGGTGGCAATGGTGGCATTGGGCTCCTCATCAATAATTTACTTCCCTTTGCCCTTCCACTTGTCAAGTTATGACTTAGAGTTAGAACATGCATCTGATTCAGAAGCCTTTAGCTCGGCCACCAGTGACTGCTTGGCCTGACACTCACTTGTGTTGTGAGTGGAGCTCTTATGGTACTCACACCACTTTCCCGTGTCCTTCTTCGACTTTGTGGTGTTGTTTTTTTCTTGCGGCTTTGGAGGGTTGTCCTGGGCCACCCCACCTTGGCTTTGTCCTTTGTTTTGTGGTTTGGAGGCACCTTTCCCTTGCTTCAGATTCGCAGATCCAAAGTATTTCTTTTTTTGTTTAAGCTTCTTCTCAATCTTGACAGCATATTGGTACGCCATGCTCAACGAGGAGATGTCTAGGAACTCCATATCATCCTCGATGTAACTGTGTAGGTAGCCACAGTACTTGAGTACCAAATGTTTCTCAAAACCCTCTATGTTAACACAAGAAAATTGTACACCTGCTAGTACAATCCAAAAGAATTAAAGTGTCCAGCAGAATGCACAGGTGGGAAATTTTCCAGCCGAATACATTAAAAAGATTAAAAAATCAAAGGTTCTCCTAAGGTCCAAAGTTTATAAACGAAATTAATTGAGGTCTCATGTATATTTCTTCGATAAATGTGCGTGTGAGGCATATTGCCAAAATATCTGCGCAGTTGGAGAAAAGGTGACTCAACAGTCCAAGACCACTCCACACACTTGGAGCCGATTTCTTGATACGAGGTCGGCCTAGTACAACCGAATTTGAGTTGCCTTGGAGAAGTGAAACCCTCAATGGAATCATCTTGTCCTACTCATGTGTCTTTATCATGCATGTAGTAAGAGAGGGAAGAGGGATTCAAAAAACTCTATATAAACAAGCCATGGGATATCCAAAAAGAATAGACATTGTTATGTTGGCCAAATTTATTGTAAGAAAACCACCATTTCATTGTTGAACCAAGGAAGTGAAGAGCACTAGCATGTTGGCCAAATTTCTTCTAAGAAACCCACCATCTTAGTGAGTGAAAACAATCCACCCTTTGAAGAGTCTTCACACTTCTTTGAGAGAGAGGAGAAACTTGCAAAGAGATTGAGGAAAAGAAACATCCTTGCTAAGGATTATTGAGCTCCCTAGCTCAAGGAATTCTCTTCAAGTGCTCTAGTATTATGAATGTTAGATCTGAGACTTTTGTGATCCATATTGTAGATGAAAGTCTTTCGGATTAATCACATCATTAGGATTGGGTCGACATTTCGAACCAACTAATGTGGTTCATCCTCAGGACAAGGTGAAAAAAATCATACAATCTTTGAGAATAAATAGTAGGGATGCATCATAGCCCAGGGTCAGCCATTGGAAAACTAGCCATTGAAAACTAGTCGTTGGAGATTAGGTAAATCGAAATTCAAAAAATGGAATTATTTGATATTCTAATTTTAGTTATAAATTATTTAATATTCTAATTTTAGTTATGAATTATTAATATTTTAGTTCTGGTAAATTAGTAATAATAGTAATAAGTTGTCAAGATAAGATAAAATAAGTTCTTAATAAAAAGAGGATGGGAGATTATATAATAATAAGATAAAAATAGTTGTTATATATTAATTAATAATCAGGTTACAAGGTTAAGAGAAAGATTCAAATATGCTACAAGGGATGGGAATTATTTATTATAAATTTTAGTTATAAATAAGTAAATATTTATTATTTATTATTATAAATTTAGTTATAAATTAGTATTGTTAAGAATACTCCACATTAATAAGATGGTTAAGAATAACCTATAAATATTACTAGCGATAGTTATTAGGAAATTATAAGAATATTAAATACTAGAGAGGTATAGATCTAAATTATTATATACTATAAAGAAAAAGGTAAAGAGGATTTATGATAATGAAGTAAAGAAGAGTTAAGAGAAAGATTCAAATTATTATATGCTAAGAGATTAATTGTTAAAATAGGGTTAGACTATGCATAAAGATATGTTATCAATATAGAAAGGGAGACGAGGGAATTTATTTAAAATCGAGTCCTTAGGAGCTTGAGAATTATAAGATAAAATATATCAAGAAAAAAGGAGGGGGTGGGGGGGAGGAGGGATAAAAAGAACACAGAGGACAGAGATGAAATGGTTATAAGGAGAGGGTTGGAATCCAACTTTTACTTAATTTCTAGCCATCATCTTTGTTGATATTTCTAGCATGCCTTTCAATTTTGATCGCCTCCCTAAGCTTCCTACGGTGGAAATGATCAACCCTAGCAATGAATCTTGAATCCTCAATACAAACATTTTGTTTGGATTTCTCCACATGCTCAACAAGAGCCGAAGAGCGGGAACGATTGTGCCTTATGTTTGAAGTGTGCTCATGGATCCTCTGGTTAATTGATCGACCTGTTTCTCCAATATAAGGAATACCGCAGGAGCATGGAACTAGGTAAACTCCCTTCATGTCCTTCGGGTCGATAAGGTCCTTAACCAAACCAAGATAATTTCTAATGGTTCTCAGAGGTTTGAAATAAGAGGAAACATTATTCCTTCTAAGGATATGGTCAATCTTATTTGAGGTCCCTTGAATAAACGGGAGATGAACCTTCAAGGCAAGATCAACACGAGCAGATTTAACTCTAGGTCCTTTACTGGCTCTTTGAAAGGCCTTGAGGCTCTGAGTTTTGCTATACCCATTATTTTTAAAAAATTCAAGGAGATGAGATTTCTCCTACTCTAGGTGGTTTTCATCAGAGATCCTCAGAGCCCGGGTAGCCAAGGTGCTGAGAACACCAAATTTTTTAGCAAGAAAATGATGAGAGCTAGCATGAAGATATTGTTTCATGTGAGTTTTTTTGCGAAAAACTTGGTGAGAAACAGAACCATCATTCATTATACAGAGGAGAATGTCAAGGAAAGGAAGGCATCCATCCACCTCAACTTCCATCGTGAACTTGATGGATTCAGATTGGGAATTAAGGTGGTTTAGAAACAGATCCAACTTCTCATGACCATGGGGCCAGATGATGCAAGTGTCATCAACAAACCTCTTCCATTTCTTAGGGTGGAATTGAGCTGAGGCTAAGGCCTTGGACTCAAAATCTTCCATAAATAAGTTGGCAACAATAGGGGAAAGAGGGGAACCCATCACAACACCGCATGTTTTCTCATAGAATTCACCCTGGAAACTAAAGAAAGTTGAGGTGAGGCAAAGGCCAACCAATTTGGCAGTGTCCTGGTTAGTGATCCGACTTATGACATCAATGGCCTCTTGAATGGGAATCTTGGTATATAGGGAAACAACATCAAAACTAACAAGCAGATCACCTGGTTCCAGTCTCACATCCTTCCATTATCTAACAAAGGACACAAAGTCCTTAACGTAGGAATCAGTGTGACCCACAAGAGGCTTAAGCTTAAGAGCTAAGAATTTAGCAAGGAGATAAGTAGGTCCACCTATTGTGTTAACAATAGGTCTCAAGGGGACTCCAAATTTATGAATCTTAGGAAGGCCATAAATTCTAGGGGTGAGGGGATTTCTCTCAATGAGCTTTCTGGAAAGGGGACTGAGAGACAAATTTGACTTAATGGCTACCGAAACATTCTTAGAATATCAAATAACTAAAATTAGAATATCAAATAATTCCATTTTTTGAATTTTGATTTACCTAATCTCCATCAGCTAGTTCTCAACGGCTACTTTTCAACAACCAGTTTTCCAATGGCTGACCCTGGGCTATGATGCATCCCTACTATTTATTCTAAAAAATTGTATGATTTTTTTCACCTTGTCCTGAGGATGAACCACATTAGTTGTTTCGAAACATCGACCCAATCCTAATGATGTGATTAATCCGAAAGACTTTCATTATATTATGATTGTATTCAACCTCTACCACCAACAATCAATAAAGGGAGATTTTCCATATATTATTGATGTGTTTGCTCCATTTGAGCATTGTTATGTTCATGCACCTCTTTGTTTAAGTTTATGTTTTTTTGTATGAATTGTATCCATTGTTTACAATGTTGTGTTTATTTAAGTCTGTCCACTAACAACACCAAATTTGACTATGATCTTTTGCAGGTAACAATCCACTGCTACAGGGGTGTTTTTGGTACACTTGTGCTCCAAAAACAATACAACAGGAATGGCAACTCCACTGATCTCTTTTCAATAATATAGACATTTTTTGCAAGACCTCCTCTTTGCATAAACATCCTTCAAGGCGCTCTTCACGTCCTTGGAATTTTTACAGTCCCCCTGGACCTGTTTTAAGCCCGTGGAAGTGAAGAAATTTCTGAATTTTCTCGCCTGTGTGCTTTCTTCTTTGACAAACGTGAAGCACGCTTCTGTATCTTTGAGAACTGTAAAGAGCGCGTCTGTTTCTATATAACACACACAACAGACAAAAAAACAGCAAAAAAAGCCTTGTACTTTTAAGTTTTCTTAGGTGATTGGCAGCCTCTAGTGAATTGCCTTCACCTCTGCATTCTGTGTTTACTATTTAGTACCCCTGGTTTCTTGAATGAACCCCATTTCATCAAGAAATTATATTATTTATTTGTTTTATGTTTTCATTTTAGTTGCAAATAAATACCCACATAGCTTAATTAGGGAGAAAAGTAAGTGTCCACAATCCACATATGTTTTCAACCTATTTCGCTTAATTTTTTTCAAATCACGTTAGCTTGATTAGTAAAGCAAGTAAGTGGCCATTATCCACGAATCATATTACTAACCAAATCAATATTTGTTTTTTGGGATTAGGAGGAAATGTTAGTAAAGAAAGTGAGTAATCCCTACTTCCCATACGTCTCCTAGACGAACTTGGGCTTGCATATGAAAACCTTCTTGAAAATATTTGAATTTCCATCTCCCTCATTAAAATCCACATAGTTTAATAGGAAAAAGTAAGTGGCCCATAATCCACAAATGAATTTCTTTTTCCATGCAAGGAACAACCAACACCTAGTGTAATTAAAGGGATATTGAAAAGGATCATCGCATATCCAAATCTTATCACACTTGTATGTTCACATTGCATCACACACTAAGCCTCCATACACTTTGTACTAAAAGACCATCCATTTTTGGATCTTTGGTTACTTTTATATTTTGGCTTAACAAATCATCCCATAAGTGAAATAATCCTCCTTAAAAGCAACTATAAATTGAACAAATTAAGTTTCCCCACAAGGGCCACAAATTTTTTTTAGTTCAGGTTAGGACCATTGGGGTAGGAATCCCATAAGTTGGCATGGTCATGATTCACCAATGAAACATAGTTGTTGAATTTCTAGGGAGCTTAAAAATCCTTCAACAATTCCACAGAAAAGAAAACCTGATCATGGAAGAGACCCGATTCAAAGGGGGTTCGGCTTAGGCCCAGTGCATGCGATACTCTTTGGGGATACTGTTATCGGGAGATATAGTGTCTATGTAGAGATGATAGTCCCACTAAGATGGTTAGCTATCTTAGAAACAAACAGATTAAATTTACTTTCGTTTTCCTTTATGAGAAGTAGATAGGATAGGATCAAAGAATACCAACCTCGATCTTTTGCTCGGTTCTTTGCTTATTCCTTCTCCTCACCGACAGGTCTTTGCCGCTTCTCCCTTGACCACTCTGCTTCAAAGAGTACCTCTAAAGTCAAAGCAGCATAATACCTTCAAAGTGTAGAGATCTACAATCATAAGCAATATAGGACCAGATATATATTGACCACACAAACACATATATTATCAGACATACAAGAATGTGGAGGAAAACTTGAATAGCTTTATTGATATAAAGATTAGAAGAGAGGATTACAACCCATTGATATGACCCAACATCATCCTCCCAGCATGAAATCCATTCTTCACCTCATGAAAAGCTTAGATCACCCAACACTATGATATTCCACCAAGAAACCAACAGAACTTCCTTACAAGATACAAAATTCTAGCCTCTGGATCTCTGGGATGAGGGATCCATATATAGGTGATTGCAGGGAGGTGAGTCAGCTTCTAGGATTTTGATTAGCGTCTTCTCTCTGATAGTTCTTGATCCCACTTGGAGATTGATGATCTCTTACTCATCCCTGGGCGAATTCAGAGAGGCAAGTGTCACAGGAGAAGTTTCTGGAAGATTCCATGGTCATCCACCTAGCAAACTGTCTCTGCCATTTGTCCATTCTCGACCATCGCACCCTACAGAAGGGCTTTCTAGTATGCATCACACCTTTTACACTGGGTAGGTGAGATGCATCGCACCCTTAGCACTGAGCAACCTGTATGGTCCAGTTTTGACCAGTTCTGAGCAGTTTTTTGTGGAGAACTTCTGGGAGATGATGTAATCAGCTGACCTTGTTCCTTTAGGGCATGAAACAACACTTTTAGGGACTCATAAGCCCTTGGTTTATGGACATATATGATTGGGGTTGCAGTGCCAAAAAATGTCTATAACAGTTGCCCCCTAAAGCATGAGGTCGTTAATCTTTTGATGTCAGGTGAAATGCTTTATCATGAGGATCCGAGGTCTTTCGAACCAGAAGGTGACCTGTAATAAGATAAAATACAATACATTATCTTCATAATATTTTCATGATCTAGCTGAGGCGGGCATTCCCATGCTCAGCTTTATAAATTCATTTTCATGTACATGGGACAGACAACCGACTGTGTGGCAAATTGATGATTCTGATAGAGCCATCATCCTTTGATTCGGATGATCATCTGTGCAGTAATGATTTACATTTGATGTCTTTATTTTCCTAAATATATCGCAGCCTGGATGGATGAAACTAGATCCGGGGTCTTCAAACTCGTCCAATCTTCGCCCGAAGTACAAGTCGATCCATGTGAAAATTGTTCTGGGGTTGAACATGGAAAGACATCGCCTGATTACCAGCCAATGATGTAAGTTGTTAACAGGAACGAGAGGAATCTCCGATAATGATGATGACCCTAAAGGTATGACAGTACAATTCGTGTGGTGTGAAAATGGGACTTGGCAGTGAACACCACGCAAAATCTCTTGGTCGAAGGCCATTGATATAAACCTGTCGGCGAAAGTGAGAAACTTACCATTGAGGCATGCAAGCTTCAAAGAACTGAAAGGGTTGTTCCTAGGTCGACTTCTTGGATAGTGAGTTGATGTCGACAAGAAGTGACCCATCGTAGGAGGGCCTTAATGAATCCCACATCTATGACACGGAACAGAGAAAATGACTTTTGGAGGTGAAAACGATCTGATGATACAAGGTTCAGGGTGGCGGTCATGAAAGAATGAAGTGTAAAGGTATTTCAACGGATGAGACACAAGATGGGTTGGTGAATTCTCTGATCGACTTATCTTGAACATATCAGTGACACTGAAATGGATTGGTAGCGTTAACCCCAAAGATGGATGGTATGGTGGACCAATGGTAATATGACCGGTGAACGGAATAACCCAACCCGACTCAATCATGGTGATGGAGTGAAAGTGTCATGTTCAAGAGCGACTCGCTACCAATAAAGTTTCTTCAAGTTTTCTTCCCATTTTTTCCCCAGTCATTGCTGACCAACACCTCTTTATTTTTATCAAGCTTGAGGAGGATAACATTTGCTTGTTCTATAATTTTCCCTTCGGGCAAACCCATCGCTATGTTTTAACGAGCCTAGCGACAGTGAAACTCGTTCTTGTCTGTATGGACAAGTTTGTCGCTATTGGTTTTAACGAGTTCAACGACAAAGACAACTCGGTCCTTTTTCAATTTTGGAGAGTCTGAAAAGGAAACTCCAGTGATCCTTTTTCGTCATGTAATCCCTTAAGTCCAAAAAAGTATAAAATAATACGAGAGGGATGAATTTTCGATAGTTTTAACGAGCCAAACAAGACAAGCACTCGATATTTTTGTGTAGTAATCCCTCAGGTCCAAAAATATTAAAATCTAGAGGAGGGATAGCACTCTCGGTAGCTTTAACGAGCTGGAGAGGCCAACTTCTCGACAATCTTTTCATATTTTACGAGTCAGACGAAAAGAGCTTAAAGGAGACTCATTTTTTGAGGAACGAGTGATAATTTCAGGTAGCAGCTGATTCCAGGTAAGGTTTGGAATTTTCCAATCACGAAAGTGTCACAAGGATGGCTAACAGAATCACTCTTCACAGCTGTTCCTCAAAAGGGGTAAAAAATCAAATGGAGGCGAATGATCGGCTAAAATAGAGTGGAGGTGATGATGAGAACACGACCAAGGCTCAAGAGCTGATGATAATGCATTCACAATGGTTATTTACTGGAAATTGGTTCACTTTTTAATGAGCTTAAACTCTGGGGGGGAACGTTTGCTCATTGCTTAAGTTTAATTTTTAAGGAGCTTGAATTTCACATAAAAATTGCTCATGCCAGTCGTATGATAAGGACATCTCATCGGTAGATTCCATTATTATGGAGCTTGCACCTTTCGAAGCTTTGCTCCGTATCCTTTCATTATGCAAATTAGGAATGACCAATCCTATGAGTTTAAATGGTTTGAGAATCTACAAACTAAGAAAATAAATGGTCGTTCTTCACTTGCACGCAAAAAGTTTTGCATGCCCCCAGGTATAGTGAAGTAGAGTTTCCAGGTTACCCTTCAATTTGCAGACAAAACATTTGTTCTATCATGAAAGGCCTACCTTCTGATGGAGGTATCTTATTCCAGTCTAATACCCTCTTCCTATATGGATGGGCATCAGACCAGTCACATTCCTCCGCAGAAACCTACTCTATACCCAGAGTTTCCCTGCCAAAGCAGACCAGGGTGCATGCCCCCTGGGTTTCAATCCTGACCCTCGAATTACTCGCGTTCTTCAGGTGGACAGACTGGAGATTGATGAGACATTCCTTGCATAAAAAGAACATTTAGGGATGGCATTTGACTATTAGCTATGTGTGAGCCAGGAAACGAAAGTTGGTCTACGAGCTGGACCACTCGGCCTTCGTGCAGAAAACACATTAATCGAAAGAGTGAGGAGACAATGGCTCCCATGCTATAAATATAGTCGTGCCCAAGGAGTAGATTATAATATAAAGGTCCTTGGACTACCATTACATTCATATAAACGGTTTTCCTTCTCAAAGTTATAGGCAAACTTGGAAGGATCCCTAACGGTTGATTGGTTCCTTTATCAAAGCCTGTTAGATTCCGCATCTCAGGTAGAAGCGATGGCGAACCAAGCGCTTTCCAAGTAGTTGAGGAAAGGATACTCACAGAAGCCCCCTCATCTATGATGGTATTGACCATGACCATTCTGTAGGTTTGAACAATGATTCGAAATGGTACACTAGCCGGTAAACGGGGTTTGCCTAGTAGATTCCAATCGAAGGAAACGATTAGGTTGCTCGGAGGTGGGACCGAATAAACGGCTGGGTATGACTCTGATGAACTTCCTTCCTGCAGTAAAGGAACGGGTAGATTTCCGCCATGTTCATTGGAGTCCGTGTTTATGAAAAGAATTTGAACGGTGTCGTTCTCATTCTCTTCGGTGATTGTATCATCTGAAGATGGACCTTCCGAAGACAAGACTGGGTCGACTGCCACCTCAACCTTTTGACTTTCGTCTGGTATGGGTTCAACAGGTTTATCTTCAATGATAGATGCTTCGACCGACCAAAAAGTTGTGTCGGTTGGATTTTCAACTAGAGATGGACTTGGCAAGAGTTTATTGTATCCAGGAGGAAGCTGCAGCAGTGAAGCGGGACGGTTATCCAAGACTCTTTTAGCTTCGTCCAGGAAGGGACAACGGTGGATGACATGATTGCCTTCGCACAGTTTGCAAGGAAATTTACATCTTCCTTTCTGTCCAGAGACTTCATTTTCACTAGTTGATGGTGTGCTTTCAACATGATCGTCAGAGGTTGATGACACCGAATTGTGCAAACGAGGAGACCAGTCCCTTATGATCTCGGGGATACAAGGACAATCTCGATGATAGTGGTCCCCTTTGCAAATGACACATGGAGATTTAGGTTTGAACGGTGCCGTGTGTGGATTTTCGCTAGATGATGCATGGTTACCCCTTTTTGCCTTTGGATCCTTCTTCTTCTTTTCCTTCTTCTCCTTCCCCTTCTTCTCCTTCTTAGTTACTTGATTTTTTGCTTTACCAGCTTCATCAAGTGAAGAGGAAGGAGGAGAGGGAGAAATGGATGAAGTAGAAGGTTGAGGGGTAATTCTAGTATCGTCTAGTTGCTAACTTGATTGTTCAGGAATCACGATATTCTAAACGACAGAGGTCGAGAAGAGCCACTTTGGCAAGCCAATTATCAATCCTGGAAGTGACAATGTGGCCATATGAGGTGCACCAACATCTCCCCAAGAGGAGAAAGGACCAGGATTTCCTCCAAGGGGAAATCCTTGGTTGGTGGACTCCATTTTCTCAACCTAAGACCAACGAGGGAACAATGACGTTATTCAAATTAAAATAAATTTTAGACGCTTTGACACAACTTGCTTTTTCAATTTTTAAGAGTCGAGAAAAAACAAAAGATGACTTAGTTGCCTTCAATTTTTAATGAGCCTGAAGTGAAGAGTGCTCAGATGGACCTTTTCCTTTAAGGAGTTTGAAAAGGAATGAAAGAGACTACTCTGGAAATCTAGACAGAGGGATTACCAAACCAATCACAAAACTGCAGAATAATTTTTACGGTACGGCAGTCAATCTTCCCGAATGCTGTGTTCAGTGCATTGCGATCAATAGGGCGGCAAACACGGCTTCCTATGGATAAAGGATATAGCCTATTGTGGTCTCCCAATATATACTCGACGGTACGTGGGAGCACAAGTTCGTACTGGCACTTGTCGTCTCAAAGAGGAGGAATCACCCAACCTACGATGAAAGCGATAGTTACCAGGCTTTACGACGCCGGAATACATCTCTAGCCTAGACTTCTAGATGTTGTGCGTTAGGTTCCAAAGCATCTTTATGTTCATTGAATTTATTTTATAGTTGATCTTTCTTAAGAAATTTTCCTTTCAGGTTCACTGTGTGATGTAGATATACGATTCCTAAAATGCAATCTAAGATGATAAACAATCGTTTAATATTCTTTTTGCAATTAAAATCCTAGCTATTAAAGAAAGAGAGATGATATTCTTTCAACATAGAGTAGATAGCACACACTAGATGCACTATCCTAAATCAAACCAACAAGAAATGTAAATGTAAATGCACATGCATTTATTTTTTTTCCGCTTTCTTAATGTGTGAATGACATAAAGAATGCTCACTAAAAATTTGAATTATCTTTTCAAAGCGACAGTACTAACAAATTTCTCTTCAAAAATGAAAGGAAGATAATGATGACACTTTGCGATTTTGAATTGAAAACTACTTTCGACACTTGAAAAACTACTAATTCAAATCAAATACAAGAGTAACTGTATAATTGACCATCAAGAACGATAGGATTGTTTTCTTTGACTGAAAACGACGCTTGCGACACTTCCAAATCAAAAGATGACGGTTTGATTACGCTACTTTTTGCACAAGAGAACTGTAAATGGCACACAATACATAAAAACATTCACAATTATTTGTAATATGGAGGTAGAATCATGCAAAGGAAGGGAGTTTCCACAGTGGTATACTAATCAAAGACAACAAAACTCCTGAATAAAGCTGAAGAGAGTGAACAAAGAAACCAAAATCTGGAAGCAGAAGAGGTCTTATCTGATCAGTGCACCTGCAACACAGGGAAAGTGCGATGCAGCGCACCTACTGCACACGTAAGGTGTGATGCATCCAGATTCCCAAGAGGAGAAGGTGCGATGGTCAAGGGATGAGACTTCAACTTGGTTCTTGTTCACAGTTTGCATCTTATTTCAGGGATTTAGGCCGAGCTAATGCTAGTCAGTAAATAGAAATCACAGGGGCTGATCTAATGAGGTTACTAGAGCCACCACTAGGGCACTTAGGATGTTTGCAAATCGATTGTTCAGTTCATAAACAAAACCCAGAGATAGATTGAAGCAACATTGATCTACTTTGCACTTGCATAGCAAATGCAGTTCGAAGGCTAGCTGGCTTAACTTCAGGCTCCATCTGTAAGTTTATAAAGCAAAAAAGTATAAACAAGCAAACAAGCTATTCTCTCCCTAGCGAAGTCACCATTTTGTTATCGGGAGATCTAGTGTTTATGTAGAGCTGCTAGTCCCACTAAGACAGGTAGCTATCTTAGAAACAAACAGATTAAAGTTACTTTCGTTTTCCTTTATGAGAAGTAGATAGGAGAGGATCAAAGAATACCAACCTTGATCTTTCGCTCGGTTCTTTGCTTGATCCTTCTCCTCACCGATAGGTCTTTGCCACTTTTCACTTGACCACTCCGCTTCAAAGAGTACCTATAAAGTCAAAGCAACATAATACCTTCAAAGTGCAAAGATCTACAATCATAAGAAATATAGGACCAGATATATATTGACCACACAAATGCATATATTATCAGACATACAAGAATGTGGAGGAAAACTTGAATAGCTTTATTGATATAAAGATTAGAAGAGAGGATTACAACCCATTGATCTGACCCATCGTCATCCTCCCAGCATGAAAACCCTTCTTCACCTCATGAAAAGCTTAGATCACCCAACACTATGATATTCCACCAAGAAACCAACAACACTTCCTTACAAGATACAAAATTCCAGCCTCTGGATCTCTGGGATGAGGGATCCATATATATATGATTGCAGGGAGGTGAGTCAGCTTCTGGGATTTTGATTAGTGTCTTCTCTCTGATAGTTCTTGATTCCACTTGGATATTGATGATATCTTACTCATCCCTGGGCGAATTCAGAGAGGCAAGTGTCACAGGAGAAGTTTCTAGAAGATTCCATGATCATCCACCTCGCAAACTGTCTCTGCCATTTGTCCATTCTCGCCCATCGCACCCTACAGAAGGGATTTCCAGTATGCATCACACCTTTTACACTGGGCAGGTGAGATGCATCGCACCCTTAACACTGAGTAACCTGTATGTCTAGTTTTGACCAGTTCTTTGCAGTTTTTTGTGGAGAACTTCTGGGAGATGATGTAATCAGCTGACCTTGTTCCTTTAGGGCATGAAACAACAATTTTAGGGACTCAGAAGCCCTTGGTTTATGGACATATATGATTCGGGTTGCAATGCCCAAAAATGTCTATAACAGATACCTAACCCATATAGTGCTTGGTACTGGTAATTGATTACTAAGAAGCTAAAGACTTGAATGCTCATGTGGAACGAAGGTACTTAGTGGCAAAAACTATGGCATCCTTCCCTATAGGTGACAATGCAGGAAACACTTGATCCTCATTACCATTAACTTGGTTGATTCCTCAGCTGCTAGAAGGCGTCACTAATTCTTTCAGGACGTTGTCCCAGGACCCATCAAAGGTTATATCTTCAAGGCCCAATTAATATGAGAGTGAACAAGATGATTAGGTATTCATAGGACTATTTATCATACACAACAAACAAAAACCCTTTTTTGTTTCCTTTGTCACATATTTTAATTAAAGGAAAATAAACCATTGATATTTTCACTTTTCTTTATGTATGTGATCCATTTTGCATTGATATATTGATATATCTATATATATATATATATATATATATATATATATATATATAGATATCTTCCCATCACTAAAATCAAATTAACACATAATATAAAACGACACCATAGGGGACCCCACGACTCCCCTTTGATCTAGGTGTTTCTTAAACCTCCCCCCATTACTAGGAGACATACCACGACTCTCACTGTTTAGGCGAAGAAGACATCATTCAATCACCATTATCAGATCCTAATTTATTAGTGAAACTTTGCTTGGAACTCCTCCACGACAAGGAACACCCTTCACCACTCTTGAAGGATCCCCACCTGCTACCCCCTTTGGGAGCACACACACTTGTCCTTTGGACAATCCCCAAGCTACCCATCAGGGTAATCCTCCCGTGAGATCCCCACAGAGGACTCCATTGCACATAACTGTCAAGAATCGATTTGCAATGGAAGCAAATGCACAAATCCCATTTTTAGCTTTGCTAAATCTCCCATATTTAAGCAAGCTAACAAATGACCTGATCGAACATGGTCAAAATTCGCCAGCCATGCCCACAAAGCTCCCTTTAGATATTCCAAAATTTTGAGGGAAATTAGGGCGAAGACCCAGGGAACCACATCATGACATTTCACCTGTGGTATTCATCTAACAATATCACATAAGATACTATTAGATTAAGGCTATTTCAATGCACCCTGATGGGGCCTGCTGTGAAGTGGTATATAGACCAACCCTCTCTGTCTCACAAAACCTTTAGCTCATTAGCTAAAGCATTCCTTACTTTCTTCCAACTCCCAATCCGCCATGATTCTGGGTTGGAAATTTTAAACAATTTCAAGAAAACATAGGCTATGCACAGCTTGGACCACATCCATGAGTGGCGAAAATGCCATAGCTTGTGCAAAATTGATTTTCAAGATAAACTCCTCCAAGACATTTTCTTGAGATCCCGCACCTTCGAAATCTCAAAATAAGTAGCTAAAACATTCCCGCAAACTGAGGAAGAAGGCATCAATAAATCTCAGCAATTGGAGTTGGTCTACAACCAGTTAGGATACATTTACCATGTACTCCTAGACGCCCCGCACCTACAATCTTATCGATAAGTAGCATGTGTGTCCAATACTACTCACAGATTAATTGGGGCCCTATCCCAAAGACATCACAATAGTAGTAGCCAATACCCTGCGTATCCAATGAATGACCCATCTTACGATGCTGCTCCACCATTACAAAATATTAGGTATTATAATGGTCAACCCGCACCTATGCAAAATATAGGCAATAGGGTTGATCCAGATCTTGGGGGGAGGCCCGCAAGATCTAAAAAAAATTAAAATGGATCTTGGGGAGGAGGCCCCTAAGATTTGAAAAATTGCAATGCCAGAAAGAAAATGAGAGAACACACAATAACAAAACCACAAAGAAACTTTTTATTAAAATAGATAACAACTGTAAGGACTACATTGTGGTGGACAATCTATCCTTTTACAAAATGTGACTTGTTACTTATAGTCTTTTTCAGTTACAATACCATAGATAAATTCCATGGGTAAATGAATACCATGGGTGGATGCCACTTACAATACCATGGGTGGATGCCACTTATAATACCATGGGTAAATTCCATGGGTGGATGAATAACATGGGCAGATGAATACTATGTGTTGATGCCATTTTCTCTTTGGATCATTCCTTCCTCCTCAAGAATCAATGGTCCCCATTGCGTGAAGCTCCCTCCTGCGAAGCCTTTGTTGAATATGAAGATCCACTGAAGAGAAGGGTTTTATGTGGTTAACCCATAACCATGATGAATGAAGATCCGAGGATAGAGATACCTTGTAATTCTTGTGACCAACTGTGATACTGCTAGTGTGCGACCTATCAAATGGACTTTGATGAAGAGTGGTTTTGTGGATGACCCATAACCATGATGAACGAAGATCCGAGGATAGAGATACCATGTAATGCTTGTGACCAACTATGATACTGACAGTGTACGGCCTAGAAAATGGACTTCGATGAAGTTTGGGTTTGTGGATGACCCATAACCATGACAAAATAAGATCTAAGGATAGAGGTACTTTGTAATGCGTGTTACCAACTATGATACTAATAGTGTGTGATCTAGCAAATGGACTTCAATGACAAGGATTTTGTGTGGTTGATCCATAACCGTGATGTTAATTGTTGATGAAGTAGTAGGTGCCTACTGTTAGCGCTTGAGATTTCACCCTAGGCTGAGGAAGGTAAACCTTCAAGGCAACATCAAACCATTTCACCTCGTAGCTAGCCCTACGGGGTATGAGAAGGCTCTCTCCGATCAAACTCGGTAGATCTTTCAAATAGGATGAGCTGACCCAATTAGGAACACTGATATTAGGCTAGTAAACTGATGAGGAGGGTTGATTTACAGTTTTTTGGGGTTTTTGGTGGCAATTGGAGGGAGTGCAATTCAGGGTGTGGGGATTGAGCTCAGTTTTTGCAGGTGGGTCTTTGGGGCAAGGAAGGAGTTTGTGCTGATGCCTTAAGCTGAGATGGATGATCAAGGAAGAAATAGAGGGAGCTAAAGAGAGCAAACAATGACTTTGAATCCTCTTTAGACAGTGGAAAACATAAATATTAAACAAAATTGAAAGCTGAGCATGGCATGCATGAATTCAAACTTTATCACTTCTTTTGTTTAATTAGCAACAATAGAATAAGAGATGGAACACATAAACACACTTACAATGACAAGTAGGAAACACACCATCAACACAATAATCCACAAGAATCCACAATGATGTCTGCAAAACCCTGGCCTTCCTTTTCCTCAAATTGCAGAGATACAAGTAAAATATACAATAGAGCTTCTCCCTCAAGAGTCCAACCTGCCAACCTCTGAAAATGATTAAGAAAATACATAATATAGGCAAGCCAACCTCTTCCCTTGCCTCTAGGGGTCGAGCTCATCCTTCTAGGAGCTGTTTCAACTAATTCCAAACTGAGCACTAGATAATAGGCAGTCAAAACAACTTGCCTCTAAAACTTAGGAAACCTATCCATGCATTTAATATTCACTATTTACATCAAGGAAACTTCTAGAAGTGTTAAAAGAGAGTAAATGTATCCATGTGCCATGAAAATTACCCAACAATCCATCATTTACATACATCAAAAGTCAAACAAAGTAAAAACAGTGTTTTGCAGGCCGAAATAGTCAAAATGGTGAAATTTCCCTGAGTGGTCGCGCCCCTCCCTTGGAGTGGTCGCGCACATTGGAAGCTGTGTTTGAGGGCCTTCCTGGTGTCAAAATTAGGTACAAGATAGCTTGTTGGAAAGGTCTATGAGTCTACTTTCCAACCCCACTATAATTTCTGAATTTGGAGTTGATTTGACCCCTCAAAAGTCATTTCTCCCAAGGCAGCTTTCTGCAACTCAAAAAAGGGGCAGAAAGTCAAAATTTGCATGTATTTTGAGCTTTTGGAAGTCCAAATCTCCATAAAATTTGAAGTCCATCCATAGGCAAGTGTATTTCTGCATGAAAATTCCAAAAATGTAGAGTTTTCCCCGTTCTGAGCTATCCCCACGAGTGGTCGCGCGCGGGGTGAGACCACTCCAACGGCCAAAACCTGTAAAATTGCACAAAAAATTCACAAATGACAAAATTTTCTCCAAATTTCTTGAAATTTGGGCTGGGAGTCCCCAATCAAGTACCATGCTCAGTCAAAGAGGCTTTGGCCAAAATTTGGAGTGGATCGGGCGTTTTCCTTCGTTTTTGTGCTTTGGCCAACCGTCCTTGGAGCACCTTCGTTCTTGCCGGTATTTTTGACATTTTTCTCAAACCATGACACCTGTGTAAAAAGTGAAGGAGGTTTTTCGTCTTTGGCATGTTATGGACAAAAACCTCTCTTAGTTTTCCAAAATTCATCTTTTATTGCTCTGAAACATCATTTGAGGGCAACTTGTCCCGATGTGTGAAACAAGGAATTTTGTCGAAATGGAGCGAAATGAAGGGGATAGGGGGCTTCTAAATTCTTGGGGAAATTTTTGGAAGTAGGGAGGGATGTTAGGAAGCAGGGGAAAGTGGAATCTTAGAGATTGAGTGAGGGGAAGGGGTCCAAAAGGGCAAAACACAGGCCCAACCTAGAAAATTGCTAGGTTGTAGCTAGAAACTAGGGTTTGTGCAAAAATGAGGAATTTGGCGAATCTAAGGGATGGGAAGTGTTTGATAAGGTACTTTAAGGATAGGGGAAGGTGTATGAACATCAGGAAACAAGTTTTTCCGGTGATTTGACCATCCAAGAGAAATTTCCTTCAAAACCCTAGGAGAGGGAAATGACCTTGCCTGGGCGCAACATGAAGCATGAACAAGGTGTAAAATGACTCATTAGACACTGACATGACAATGAAAACCCTATGAATGATGATAGACTCAGCTGAATGGAGACATGGACCGACATTTGGGCAAACCCTAGACCTAATTCCTAGTGACCAAATTTTGCTTGAAGACTCACTGAAATGACAAAATTTGACCTTGACACTTCAAAATCATTTTGTAAGAGCATATTTGATCACTGGAGGAAGGCTGTAAAGACTGACACTAACATTGGCTCCAATGGGGATGGTAGCTCCTTGGAGGTGCCAAGAACCTTAGACCTCTGGGAGAGCAGACCAGTGCCTTACAATCATTGGGCAATGGAGTCAAAAACTCAAGCTGAAATGCATGACTGAAAACTGATGACTTGACAACACAAATTGACTCTCACTCAACTAAAAACTGACTCAACACTTAAACACAACCGACAAACTGAAAATGATGCTCAAAGGGGAGCTTATTCATCACAACCTACTCTAACAGTTTCATACATCACCGGGTCAAGTGAAATGAAACAACCAATGTAACCAAGCAAGTATCCGATCTGCTGTTCGAATTCTCCACAAGTTCTCGCTTATGAATAACAAGAGAGAACTACTGAAAGGCAACTCCCATGACAACTTAGAAACAGATCCGTGGAATGATATGAATTCTCTATCCACCTCCAAAAACACTGCATAAGGATCTTGAAATTCAAGCACACTGGAACTTAGCTCATCCAATGGATTACTTCTCTTTTCCTCATACCATGAATGCAAATTGTGATCTGAGCCTTGTGACGAGACCTCTGCTGAAAATGACAAAGAAACCGGCTGCTGGATCAAATTCATATCAGCACATGTTTCAAGCTCACATGTAGTCAATGGAGAAAGACTTTGACTGCAAACCTCATCCAAAACATCAGCTATTGGATCATGAAAAACTTGATAAGACTGCTGTAATGTATCCATTGAAAATGCATGACATCCTTCTAGCTGTTCATCTTGTTCTTGAGAGATTTTATGAGAATTCTGCCTTATAAACTGAAATGCTTCGAAACAAAAGGGCATAGAATCTTCCTGCATCATCAAATCATGTATGTCGGCTGCCATACCTTCATCTGTAATCTGCCCTTCAAGTTCATTTGGTAGCTGCAAATCTGATGCTACAGGCTGCTCAAGAATTTTGTCATTTGTCTCATCCTCAACATTTACACTGATAGATTGCTGATTTGTTATAGGCTGTCCATTTAAAGATTTACTATACAACCTACCCTTCAAAAACTGAAATGTTTCGAAACAAAAAGGTAGGGAACCTTCTTGTATCATTTGATCAAATATGTCAACTTCCATGCCTTCATCTGCAACTTGACAACCAATGGCATTTGGGGGCTGCAAATCTGAATATGAGAAGTCTGGAACAAGGTTTTTATTGCCTTCAAGATGGTCTAGATCAAGACTTGTTGACAGCTGATTTCTAATTTCATGGAAGTTGTCTCTAATGAGCTGACATGAATCAAAACAAAAAGGCAAAGATCCTTCACTTACTTCAAAATTTGCTGCACTTTCCTCATCACTGTCATAGCTGATATGTGATGGCTGAACATTGTATTCAAGCTGCTGAAAATGAACTTTTTCCTCCCACAAACTGGCTGCTGATTTGTCTGCAAGATTAGCTTCTGTTTGGAGAACATAATCATCATCATACTCATCAAAATGAGGCAAATCATCACTGTAAAACACATCATCAAGCATGCAGGTCATATCAACAGTTCTTTCTTCTTCACAATGATCTATAAAACAATCACTATGACAACTGGGATCAGAAACAAAATATTTTGGGTCAGCAACTTGTTCTTCTTCAATCAGCGAGCCATGAGTTTGAACATCATAATCATTCCTTGCGTTGATCTTGTCCATCATCTTTTCCACTGCACTTACCAAAATGTCAAGCTTTACCTCTAGAGATGTTGATTCGGCCAGATCTATGTTTTTCATCTCTTCTTCCTTCATCCTTGCCCTTCGGATCAGCAGATGTGCCTCTACATTCACTGCACTGTTCTGCATCTCGTGAAGTGTTGCAATATTCTTTTCTCAGCTGAAACTCCATCTCCGGATCAAAGGCACCAGGATAGTGCAAGAGAGCAGATCTAGGAGAAGGTCTTATATCAACTGGCATCGAATAATAAAATTGATTAAATCTGGCCGAAAACTGTTGTACTGTCTCACCTGGCAATCTTTTCAGCGGGTTATACTCTTCTACAATCAAGAAAAGGTTTTTCCCGATCATCCACCTATCGAGAAAAACTTTGACGAACTGCTGGAAATCTGAGATGCTTGCATCAGGCAGGGTTTTGAACCAACTCTTCACTTTGGCTTGCAAAGAAAGAGAAAAAAGCCTTATACTAACATCTTCTTCATCAACTTCAAAAAGATCTAGAAAATTCTCAAAATTCTGGACATGTTGCTCAGCGTTGACATTCTTACATTCACCATCAAACATCGGCAAGTATAGATCATAGTTTTTGGGGAAAGCATGAAGAACAGGAGGTAAAACAAGAGGTTTATACCGATCTGGAATTTTACAAGGAGTAGGGATATGTATAGCAGGTATAGAATCAGACTTGGTCGCTTGAGGTTCATTACAAAATTCGGAAAAAGGATCTTGATCAAGCTCAAAGGCATGCAAATCTTTGGTATTCACAATCTTCAAAGGGAAAGAATCAACTGCAGGCCGAGGATCCCTTCTCAAATACAATATACTTTGCAAAGCCCTTTTTACATTCTTAGGAAAAGAGGAGAAATAATTTAGAACAAAGAACAAAATATCTTGGATGAAATTCCAACTTGAGTACCTGATCTGTCCATGTTGTCCTTTCATGTTTTTGCTGGTCGGGATCTTCCTCCAGTGGAGTCTTTGGATCTGATCTTGAAAATGATTTAGAGTCGCCAAGTGAATGATTTCAGCCTGTCAAGTGTCTGATCATTGTTCACCATCAACAATCAGATCTGAACTTGATACATGTACTGGGGTAAAATGCAAGTGAAGTGTCCGTATTCACAAGCTCATGGAGATTGACTGAAGCAGCGTTTATCTACTAACGTTGATGTAAAACAAGAGCGTTTTCGAAGGCTACCTGGCGTATCTTCAGGCTTCGTCTAAGACTTGTGAAACACACACATCAACACACAAACAAGTTTTTTCTCCCCAGTATGGTCGCCACTATGTTAGCGCTTGAGATTTCACCCTAGGCTGAGGAAGGTAAACCTTCAAGGCAACATCAAACCATTTCACCTCGTAGCTAGCCCTACGGGGTATGAGAAGGCTCTCTCCGGTCAAACTCGGTAGATATTTCAAATAGGATGAGCTGACCCAATTAGGAACACTGATATTAGGCTAGTAAACTAATGAGGAGGGTTGATTTAAAGTTTTTTGGGGTTTTTGGTGGCAATTGGAGGGAGTGCAATTCAGGGTGTGGGGATTGAGCTCAGTTTTTGCAGGTGGGTCTTTGGGGCAAGGAAGGAGTTTGTGCTGATGCCTTAAGCTGAGATGGATGATCAAGGAAGAAAGAGAGGGAGCTAAAGAGGGCAAACAATGACTTTGAATCCTCTTTAGACAGTGGAAAACATAAATATTAAACAAAATTGAAAGCTGAGCATGGCATGCATGAATTCAAACTTTATCACTTCTTTTGTTTAATTAGCAGCAATAGAATAAGAGATGGAAAAAATAAACACACTTACAATGGCAAGTAGGAAACACACCATCAACACAATAATCCACAAGAATCCACAATGATGTCTGCAAAACCCTGGCCTTCCTTTTCCTCAAATTGCAGAGATACAAGTAAAATATACAATAGAGCTTCTCCCTCAAGAGTCCAACCTGCCAACCTCTGAAAATTATTAAGAAAATACATAATATAGGCAAGCCAACCTCTTCCCTTGCCTCTAGGGGTCGAGCTCATCCTTCTAGGATCTGTTTCAACTAATTCCAAACTGAGCACTAGATAATAGGCAGTCAAAACAACTTGCCTCTAAAACTTAGGAAACCTATCCATGCATTTAATATTCACTATTTACATCAAGGAAACTTCTAGAAGTGTTAAAGGAGAGTAAATGTATCCATGTGCCATGAAAATTACCCAAAAATCCATCATTTACATACATCAAAAGTCAACCAAAGTAAAAACAGTGTTTTGCAGGCCGAAATAGTCAAAATGGTGAAATTTCCCTGAGTGGTCGCGCCCCTCCCTTGGAGTGGTCGTGCACATTGGAAGCTATGTTTGAGGGCCTTCATGGTGTCCAAATTAGGTGCAAGATAGCTTGTTGGAAAGGTATATGAGTCTACTTTCCAACCCCACTGGAATTTCTTAATTTGGAGTTGATTTGACCGCTCAAAATTCATTTCTCCCAAGGCAGCTTTCTGCAACTCAAAAAAGGGGCAGAAAGTCAAAATTTGCATGTATTTTGAGCTTTTGGAAGTCCAAATCTCCATAAAATTTGAAGTCCATCCATAGGCAAGTGTATTTTTGCATGAAAATTCCAAAAATGTAGAGTTTTCCCCGTTCTGAGCTATCCCCACGAGTGGTCGCGCGCGGGGTGAGACCACTCCAACGGCCAAAACCTGTAAAATTGCACAAAAAATTCACAAATGACAAAATTTTCTCCAAATTTCTTGAAATTTGGGCTGGGAGTCCCCAATCAAGTACCATGCTCAGTCAAAGAGGCTTTGGCCAAAATTTGGAGTGGATCGGGCGTTTTCCTTCGTTTTTGTGCTTTGGCCAACCGTCCTTGGAGCACCTTCGTTCTCGTCGGTATTTTTGACATTTTTCTCAAACCATGACACCTGTGTAAAAAGTGAAGGAGGTTTTTCTTCTTTGGCATATTATGGACAAAAACCTCTCTCAGTTTTCCAAAATTCATCTTTTATTGCTCTGAAACATCATTTGAGTGCAACTTGTCCCGATGTGTGAAACAAGGAATTTTGTCGAAATGGAGCGAAATGAAGGGGATAGGGGGCTTCTAAATTCTTGGGGAAAATTTTGGAAGTAGGGAGGGATGTTAGGAAGCAGGGGAAAGTGGAATCTCAGAGATTGAGTGAGGGGAAGGGGTCCAAAAGGGTAAAACACAGGCCCAACCTAGAAAATTGCCAGGTTGTAGCTAGAAACTAGGGTTTGTGCAAAAATGAGGAATTTGGCGAATCTAAGGGATGGGAAGTGTTTGATAAGGTACTTTAAGGATAGGGGAAGGTGTATGAACATCAGGAAACAAGTTTTGCCGGTGATTTGACCATCCAAGAGAAATTGCCTTCAAAACCCTAGGAGAGGGAAATGACCTTGCCTGCGCGCAACATGAAGCATGAACAAGGTGTAAAATGACTCATTAGACACTGACATGACAATGAAAACCCTATGAATGATGATAGACTCAGCTGAATGGAGACATGGACCGACATTTGGGCAAACCCTAGACCTAATTCCTAGTGACCAAATTTTGCTTGAAGACTCACTGAAATGACAAAATTTAAACTTGACACTTCAAAATCACTTTGTAAGAGCATATTTGATCACTGGAGGAAGGCTGTAAAGACTGACACTAACACCTACATAGCCTAGGGCGGTGTTAGAGTCGGTCTAGTAGCCCTCCACCAGAGATCAAAGCTCTTTTCATTTCATGATTAGGTGTCCCATCAGTGTGATCATGTTGCATTCCGTTAGGCATGCCATAATCCTGGTGGAGGGAGTTTGTGTCGTTATTCCTCTCTTGTTTGGCACTTCTGGTTCAGGTTTGTTCAAGTAAATAAAATCCTCAAAGGGTCACTCATCTTGCTTTAAGTTTTAAGGTATTAGGTCTAGGGTTGAGTCCATTTTTGTCTTGAGAGGTCATAAAGGATTAGCAGGCCAGAGGGATGTCCTTCCTTAAATATTATTTCAAAGATTCTCATCATTGTACAACTAAATTTTCACCTTGTTCTCAAAAACTCTGTTTTTGAAAACAAAGGTCATTATCTCATTTTTGTAAAAATTCTCAAAATTTCAAATTCTTCAAATGTCAAAGTGCAGCCTTGGTCTCCTTTGCCAAAGCATCCTAGAAGCTATCCCTGCAAAATTTTTCAGAAGAAATCATCATTTCAACCAATTTTTCAAAGAAAAGAAATCAAAGGTCAGAGCCAATTAATTCAAAAAGTGTCAACACTCAAAACATTACAAAGTGGGTTTTGGGCAAGTGAAAATCAAAAGGAAACCTATGAAAGCACATCACTCCTCATTTGTAACTCATTTGCCTCTTGCAAGCTTAGTGAATCCTTGCAAAGTCGAATTGAGGAGTTCTTGAGCAAGTTAAGCAGTTTCAGGGGCGCGCTACGCGTCAGGAGAGGCGCGCTACGCGTCAGGGAGATTTTTCCAGTGTTAATTTACAAGTGCGCTACGCGTCAGAGGGACGCTACGCGTTGGGCCGGGTGCGCTACGCGTTGGGGTTTCAGCTCAACAAACTACGAGTTAGTCATCAAATCGATTTTTCTCTCAAGCAAAGTGCAGCATTTGAAAAAGTCAAAAGCAGTTAATTGGGTGCCAAGTCAGCAATATATTTCAGTCATCTTGCCTTCATAACCATGTCAAAAACTGAATCAGATTATGAGCAGAGCTATGACAGTGATTCAACACCAGAGGTAGAAGTGCCAAGGAGGCATCATAAGGGTGGTAAGGGTGGTCGGCATGTTAGAGAGGAGCCCACTTCATTGGCTCATTTGCAAGCTTGTCCACTTGCAATGTCATGTTTTCGGTATCAATCATGCTTTGGATATTGTGAGAGGATCTCACAAATTCAACACCATAGAGAGCTGGTCCACTTGTTTGTCCTACATTTGCACAATGGCCATGTGAACCTTGCAGGAGTGGATTTCACCTTATCACCTGAAATGGTTGCTCAAGCCACCGGGATACCAAATGTTGGGGAAGAGTGGACCAAACGCAAGCTGCTAGACAAATTTCATTATCAACCATACATCAAACCCGGATGCATGAGGCACCTTACTGCTGTTTTTCCTTTTAGATTCCTAAGGGATGAGTATGCACCCTTGATGAGGCTCATTATGCGTTATTTCACTTGTGAGGGCAGATTTTCACGTTTATATTCGTACCATATCCGTTTGTTGATGCATTTCACCCGGGTACGAATGATGAACATTCCATTTTTCATGTGCCAAAATATAGAGAAGATGGTGCCCGTAGTGCAAAGGAAAACTCCCGCACAACAGCTCAAAAGTATATATCATTATGCACTGATCGAGATCATAGTGATGCATCAGTTGGCACAGCAGGGTATTGCTTGGGAGGATTTCATTTCTCGCGACTTCTTCATGGTGCCACAGCCACCTCCTGAGGTTGTCCATGATGAGGGAGGGCCTTCACAGCAGTTTGATATTCCTGAGCCAGAGCATGTCAACACTCCTCCTTATGTTACATATCAGAGAGGCCACAGGGCCTTATTTGCATCTGCACGGCGAGTATTATCTCCACACCAGGTGGAAGGGGTCTTGCCTTCTTCATCAGCACATCGAGTGTTATCTCCACATCAGGTGGAAGGGGCCTCTCTTTCGATAGCAGCACATGCACAAGAGAGAGGCAAGCAGCCCAAGATTGATGAGGGGTCATCAGGTGATCGAGGCATAGATTTTGTTGACCTTGATATCAGTTCTCCTAGCCTAGAGCCAAAGGAGATCATCCAGCAACTAAGGGCTGAAAATGACTTGTTGCAACAAAAGTTGGAAATGGCAAATTGGACAATCACATACTTAGAGCAGTGCAACAAGCAATTAGAGGATGAACACACTCTTGATGAGTTGCGGAGGATTCAAGAAGACCGGAACTTGGCTCGCAAGAGACCCGGTGATTTGACACCTAAGGAGCAAAGCTCTATGCTCATTCAGGTGAACACACTTTTAGAGAGGTTGATAGCAAAGGCAAACATGGACAAAGACATGCTCCGCCACATGAATAACCATTATTGGGCCCGCATGCATGTGTGCAAAGCAAAAATGAAGGTACTTAAAGCACGCTTGGCCAAGGCACTAAAACGGAGGAAAAGGCTCGATCCACTTCAAATTTTGGCCGAAGCCACCTTGAGGGAGCATGGTGCTCAATGACACACCTCCAGCTCAAAATTCAGGAAATTTTGAGCAATTTTGGTCAATTTTGACTTTTTTTGTGCCAAAGACAGGTTTTTGCCCTCAACGCGTAGCGCGCCACGCGCTACCCTTAAGTTGGGGAGGTCCATTTCAGGAAAACTCAACATTTTTGGATTTTTCATGGCAAAATACACTTTCTCAGCCACTGCCAAGAAATTTCATGGAGATTTGAGCCCCCAAAAGGTCAAAAAACAAGCAAAAAATGACCTTCTGCCACTTTTTGGACACACAGGAAGCAGTCTTGGGAGATTGCAATTTTGGAGGGGAAAATGGCCACCAAATTGCGAAATTCCACTTGGGCTGGAGAGTAGACATCCAGAACTTTCCAAAAAGCCCACTTGTGCCTCATTTGGATGCCGGGAAGTGCCTCAAAAGTGGCCTGAAAGGCGCGCTACGCGTTGGGAAAATTTGCCAGTTTTGCATCTTCAGCACAGGAAAACGCAGCAGTGACTAGTTTTGACTTTTTGGTTGGATTTTTCATCCTCCTTGATGTATTTGATGTAATTTCATGATTTACATGAAAATTTTTACCTATTCTAGAAGATTCATTCATAAAATGGCAAAAAATTAATGAATGAATTGGTTTCCTAGCTTATAGAGGCAAGTTGTTTTGATTGCCTAGATTGTAGTGCTCAGTTTAGAATTGGTTGAAACAGCTCCTAGGATGATGAGCTCGACCCCTAGAGGCAAGGAAATGTGTTAGCTTGCCTATATTATGTACTTGATTAGTCATTTTCATGGTTGGACTCTTGAGGGATAAGCTTAGACTGTTTTACTCTTTGTATCTCTGCAATTTTTGCAAAGGAAAGACCAGGGTTTTGCAGCACTATTTGGGATTCCTGTGGTGTTTTGTATTGATGGTGTGCTTCTCTCATGTACTTGTAAGTTTGTTATGTGTATCATTTTCCTACTTCTCTTTTCTGCACATTAATTAAATGAAGTGTTAAGGTAGAATTCATGGTTTCTATGCTCTGCCTTTAAGTTTGCTTAATATCTATGTTTTCATCTGTCTAAAGAGAACTCTCGAAGGTTTCTTGCTCTCTTTAGCTCCTCACCGGTCATTTCTATCCATTCAATTAATTCAAAGGCATCAAGACAATCTCCTACCTTGCCCCAAAAAGACCTCTGCAAAAACTGTGTCTCATCCCCGCACCCAAAATTGTTGTGCTTAGTTTTCCAACAAAACCCTAAAAATCTTAAATCAAACTTTCCCTATCAGTTTACTAGCCTAAAATCAGTGTTCTTTATTGGTCATCTCCGCCCTTTGAAGACCTTTTGCCGAGATAGACCCAGAGAGAGCCCTCTCCTGTCCCCGTAGGTCTAGCTACGAGGCTAAGTGGTTTGATGTTGCCTTGGATTTTGTCTTTTTCAGCCTGAGGCCAAATTCAAGCACTAACATATTGGCGACCATACTGGGGAGAACAAACTTGTTTGTGGATTGATGTGTTTATTTCATAAGTCTTAGACAGAGCCTGAAGTTATGCCAGGTAGCCTTCGAAACACTTTTGCTTTGCATAAGCAGAAGTAGATAAACGTTGCTTCAGTCAATCTCCGTGAGCTTGTGAATACGACACTTGAATTGCATTTTAACCCAGTTCATTTGCAAACTCTGAACTTTTGGATGATTAGTTGAGAGTTTTCACAGGCTGATTGGTTATTTGTTCCTTGATATCCAAACTGGCTTCAGATTCTAATCATATATTCAAATCTCATTCATGTCCAGCTGTTTTTGAGTATCTTGAAGACATTGATTTTGACGAGAGTTTTGAGTTGTCTTTGTTCAAAACCAAATCTGAAAGTGCACTTGATTCTCTAGTTCCCAACCCTGATTTTGCTGCTGCCCTTGAAATCGAGAGACACAATAAATTGGTTGAAAATTTCATCCTAAGACACCTTCAGACAGATATCCAAGTCACTAATCTTGCTGATTTCCTCGAAACTATATCTAGCAATATTGGATCTACTATCACGGCTTCAGTTCCGCACGAACAGACCAATCCTCCTTTTATTTCTATATCCCCTATAGTTACATATCCTGAATCCACAGTCAATTCTCCCTCTTCATCACATATCGCTTCTCCTCTGCCTACACCTCCCTATACCCCTCATACTACAGCTACACCTACTCCACCTGCTACTCCTAGACCCAATCTACCTAAAGCAATGGCTGCCCGGTTTGCCCCACTTGCTCTTCCTCAGAATTTACATGATATGCCAGCTGATTATCAGAGTAAAATTCCCATGTTTGATGGCACTCCTCAAGGTGTTTCCGCTCAGCAACATATAGACAAGATGACAACTTTCTTTGATCTATATGAGATAGATGAAGAGGATGTAACTATGCGTTTGTTTGTACAAACATTCGGAGGAGAAGTAAGAAAATGGTTCAGAGGTTTGACAGCTAGAAGCATACCCACATTGGAAGAACTTCAGAAGCAGTTTCTAGATCGATGGGAAATCAGAAAAGATCCACTTCAGATCAATGATGAGTACAACAATCTCAAACGTAATCATGGTGAGTCTGTCCAAGATTACATTATTAGATTTAACACAGTTTACAATGCTATTCCAGATGATTTAAGACCATCTAGAAAATCAGCACTTCTCAAATTCCCGGATGGCTTTGATCCGGAGATGGCCTATTCATTGCGAGATAGGGATCCGCCTACCTTGGAGGATATGAAGAAAATCGTTGTTAGTGTTGAAGTGAATTTGAATGATAAAAGAGTGAGGATGAAAGCCAAAAAGCGAGTGACAATCAAAGAAGAAGCTTCTACATCAGATCAGCTCCTTCGCAAGGTAGAAAGGGTAGAAAGGTTGCTTGAAAATACTCATCTCAGCAAGCCGGAACCGCAGACCTGTAATCCTAATTTCCGAGGTCCGCAGCAGCCACAATACAGAATTAAGCAGCGTGAAACAAGGGCACAAGAAACAGTAGTTCAGCAGCAAATAAAACCTCCGCTTCAGCAGAATTTTGTTAGCCAAGAATCCGAGGATGAGGGTGATACTATAGGAGAGGAGAATCATTTTTTCACTCCTGATGATCTGTCTACTTATATTACAGAAGAAGAAGAATTGGTCAACAATTCCATCATACATCAGGATGAGGATTATATCTTATCAAATGATGCAGCCCTCGTGGAAGAATCAGAGGAGTACCAAAGAGGATATCTCAATGCTTTGTCCGCTCAGCAGAGACAATTAAGAAATCGAGCTGTTCCCGTAAATCCCATTCAGAGGAGGAAAGATACTTCAGCCAAAAATGATTCAACTTCCCCACAGACAAAGGGAAAAGATATAATTGATCCCCCAGCAAGTCAATCATCTTCAGCGGATAAGGTAAATCAGCCACCAAGCATAATGAAGGATAAAGTTGAAAGAAAAGAAGTTCCGGTCAAAGAAGGTGAAAAGGTTTCAGCATTTAGTTTGGAGAATGAAATTTCAAAGCTGAAAGTGTTTATTCCATTGACCGAAATCATGAAGAACACCACCTACCGAGGTCAAATTTCCAAAATTCTGAATATTGATCCAATGCTTGACACGGTAAATGTAGAAGATGATCAGCCAGAATTAATTTTTGGGCCTGCTTTAAATGGTGAGTCTCCTGAAAATGATGTTCCTCCCTTCTATATCAGTTTGAGGTTGCACGAGTATGTTTTGCACAATGCTATGTTTGACTCGGGTGCTTCGCACAATTTAATGCCGAAAGCAATCATGGAAAGGCTGGGATTGGACATCACAAGAAGATATCATGATTTGTATTCATTTGATTCCAGCTGGGTAAAGTGTATTGGATTGATCAAGGACTTGGTGGTAAGCTTAGATCAAATACCAGCTAAGAATGTTTTGATGGATGTGGTTGTGGCAGATATTCCTCCGCGTTTTGGTATGTTGCTTTCAAGATCTTGGGGAGCTAAGTTGAAAGGTACACTTCAGCTAGATTTTTCTTATGCTACAATTCCAGTCTTCGGTCAAATGAGAAAATTATATAGGGAGCAAAAGATGAAATACATGATAACTAGCAAATAAAAGCCAATAAATCATCCTGTAAATTATGTACATACATATTTGGAGTCGTTTGTTTTGTTTGCTGATAATTTTAATGAGGTAGATAGTCAGTTAGTTCAGGCAGAGGATATACCAGAGATTACTGAAAATTTTAGAGAAGTTCTACAAAAGGAAAGAGAAGAAAAGTCAGCTGCCATGAGGCAAACAGCTGAAGCTAAGGGGCAACAAACAAAAAAAACAGAGGCAACACAGTTTCAACAGTTGGAGGAAGATAAAGATGGTCTTTGGACCATGGATTTTGATGGCGCTGTGGGCAGCGATGGTGCTGGTATTGGTGTGTGGATTCGAAGTCCCTTTTCTGCCCGAGACAAATTCTCAAGCAAGGTGAGAGTGTGCTCTTATAAACTAGCATTTGATTGTTCAAACAATGAGGCAGAATATGAGGCTCTTATTGCTGGCCTTAAAATTCTTCGCAAGCTGAAAGCAAAGAAGATTGCAGTCTATGGCGACTCCGAGTTGGTGATAAAGCAAGTTAAAGGTGAGTTTCAGGCCAAGCATCCTCGCATGAGAGCATATCGAAATGCTGTCCTAGATATTTTGAAATTATTTTCTGAACATACTTTGACATGTGTGCCCCGCATACAAAATGGTGTTGCTGATGCATTGGCCAAGGCAGCAAGTAACTTAAAAATTCCAATGAATTCCAGCAATAAATTTGAGATTTATGTGAAACACCGCCCCACAGTTCCGAATAATTAACGATGTTGGCAAGTCTTCCAGGATGATGAAGAAATCAAAGATTTTCTCCAGATTGAAGGTGAGTTTAAAGACATCTCCATAGATACTGAGCCAGATGAGGTAAATCAAATGGATGTGCTGCAACTTAAGGACAATTTTATTCCTAAAGAATTGATTCCTTTGGAAGAGTTGTTTGATCAAGATGATGTGGCCCGCAAGCCGACATTGAGACCAACTGAAGAAGGTGTTGAGGAGGTAAACATTGGAGCAGCTAAGAATCCTAAGATGGTAAAGTTATCTAAGTCATTGTCACCAAAGGTAAAGAAGGAGTATGTCAGATTGTTGTCTTCGTTTTCTAATGTCTTTGCATGGGATTATTCAGATTTGAAAACATATGATACTAATATCATTCAGCATACTATTCCTATAAAGCCAAATCAAAAACCTTTCCGCCAAAAGTTAAGGAGAATCAATCCTAAATTGCTGCCATTGATAGAAAAAGAAGTGAATAGGTTGTACAAGTCTGGAATCATAGTACCTATCAGATTTTCCGATTGGATATCCAATTTGGTACCCGTAAGAAAGAAGACCAGTGAGATTCGTTTATGCATTGACTTCAGAAATTTGAATAAGGTGTCTTTAAAGGAAAATTATCCGCTGCCCAAAATGGATCATATATTGCAGCGAGTAGTTGGAGCATCAAGGATGTCGCTACTTGATGGCTATTCCGGGTACAATCAGATTTTGGTGCATGAGGATGACCGTGACAAAACCACATTCACTACTCCATGGGGAACATTTCATTATGCAAAAATGCCATTTGGTTTGAAAAATGCAGGTGCCACTTTTCAGCGTGCGATGGACATGGCCTTTGCCAATGAGAAAGATGTCTTTTTAGTTGTTTACCTTGATGATTTGACTGTTTTTTCAAAATCTGATGAAGAACATTTATATCACTTGCAAATTGTTTTTCAAAAGTGCAGAAAATATGGTATTTCACTGAATCCAAAGAAGAGTCTTTTCGCCATGAGTGAAGGCAAGCTCTTGGGTCACATCATTTCCAAAGATGGCATCCGTATAGATCCTGCACGTGTTGAAGCTATTCAACAACTTGAGCAGCCCCGGAACAAAAAAGAAATACAGTCCTTTAATGGTAAGCTGAATTTTCTGCGTCGCTTCATTCCGAATCTTGCTGAGCATCTTAGAGAAATCACAAACATGCTGAAAAAGGACAGCCAGCTTGTCAGGCGGAAAGAGTCGATTGTGCGGACACAACCAACCTCCCTAGGAGCCTAAGACTCTCTAGTGACAAACAAGACAAACAAGAACAATCCTTCTCTAAACATGCATTTACTATACGGAAAATCAAGTGTTTAGATCCTACCTGTAATCCAACGCTGTTGTAGCAGTCCAGCTCCGCTGATCCGGATGAGCTCCTCCTTCACTTTGAAACCTGCATACACTAACAATCAAACGATTAAATAGTACTTGATAATCTCATAGAATAAAACATATTTAACACATAGACCAAGGAGTACATGAAATAACTCATAAATAACAAGTTATTGAGAAGAATGGACTCATTTGCATTAATAGGTAACAAAAGGAACAAATACAACCTGAGCCTTGGTGTTGTGCAAGTCCCTCCCAGGGTCCATCAAGAGTTCTCCTTTACTTTGACAAAGCTCACCCACTTCCAAATAGAACAAGCAAAGATGGCAATCTTTCCTCACAAGCTTCTAAATGGGAGTCCTAATTCCTACAACATTTACCCTTAGAAATGTATAGCTTTCAACCTCCTCTCCTTCTGGCCCAATGCCTGTATTTATAGTGCTCAAGAGGAAGTTAATCAGGTCCACCATCAATGGGATAATTCCCTCTTTGGATGGGATAGCTCCCCTATTGATGGGATAAGTTCCTCTTTGGTAGGAGTGCATGAACCATCTGGAGGCGCTCAATACACGTCGAACAACCTTCTAGAATGCTCTAGAAATGACCACAAGTGAATTTTTAAAGATGAAACTTGCGCATTTTAACCTTTACAGGGGGACGCACCTGCCCCTTTATATACAGAGCGTCCAAAGACGCAGCTTTTGTGAACATTGGGTGCGTACCCGCAGGTAAGGGTGAGAGAACCTGTGTCCCCAGAGATAAATACATTTAGAAAGACTTTCTCTCTTTTTTGGAGTTTGACATGGAGAGCAGAGGCATAAGACTTGCTTAAGAGGGTAGCATGACTGTTGATAGAGCCATACTAACTGTAAATAGTCATGGTGACATTTTTTAGTGTAACAGATTGCCCCCTAAAGTTCGAAGCCTGAAATAGATTAGGGTTTTGTATTATCTAGGAAGGGTGAAGCGCTTTATCATTTCAAGGATTATCTCGTGGAAAGCCTGGTCAGAACCTGCAATTTTCAACACAAAATACATGTATAAGATTATATCATCACTGAGGTAGGCATTCCCATACTCAGATTAAAACTTTAACTAACAGACTAACTACTCTGATACAGGAATGGTCTTGCAGTACATCATAATCATAGACTTTTGTAGACACAGTATGGGCGCAGCCATCTGTTTATGATTAGTCTACTTAGATAATGAATACAAAACTCCTCGCAGCCTGGATGGTGGAAACTAGATCCAGGGTCTTCATTTCTACTTCTCGAATTGGTACGATTCTAGCCATGCGAATAAATGAGTTGATGTCGAACATGGTAGAAACCACTTGATTACCAGTCGATGATGTAAACTGTTAACAAGCGTGAGAGAGACCAACAGTAATGTCAATGGTTCTCAAAGTACCCAGTATAATCCATGAGATGTGAATGAATGAGTTGATGTCGAACATTTCACGGAATCCTTCGATCGAGAGTCAATGATGTAAACTGACGTCAAAGGCGAGAAACCTGCCATTGATGCATGCAGACTTCAAGGTACTGACGATTTCTAAGTCATCTCTCTAGATAATGTGCTGATGTCGATAGAAAGCGACCCGTTGCAGGAAAGTCCGCAACACGAAATCATTGCTCAAGTTGAAGAAATGTTGCTGTAAAGACTGACTCAGGGATGGTCAAAATGTATGACAAGTATTTTGCAGATGAAAGTTTTACTTGCAGACCTCTTGAACACATAACGACACGACAGATGGCTTGGTGCTGAATAACTCAAAGTTAATCCCCGGAACCCGGCTGAAGACTTTCAAAGTGGTTTGATCAACTGTGAGGTAAAGGATTTTCCAACCCAGGTGAATGAAAAGTGTCATGTTCAAGAGTGGTAATAAAGTTTCTTCTGAGACAAAAGGTAACAAATAGGCTCATTCTTCTCTCTTTTCCCCCACCATTTCTGGCAAGTACCTCTTTATTTTTAACAAGCTTGAGGAGGATAACATATGCTTGATTATAAGCTCATCCTTCGGATGAGTCCAACCTAGTTTTGATTCGAACCCTAGGAAGGAGTGGTTCGTTCCTGTTTGTAATTGAATAGGTCCTTTACTGTGAAATGTTTAACAAGCCCACCATAGGAGAAACTCGGCGTTTTTCAATTTTAGAGAGTCTGAAAAACTTAAGAAGACTCCAAGTTGAACTTTTTCGTAGATTTGTGTCCCTCAAGCCCGAAAAAGTATAAAATAATACCTTGGGGAACCGCTTGATCTTGCGACCAAGGAGTACTTTCATAATTAGTGTCACTGACCTGAAAAGTAAAAAGCGATCAAGGACACGTCGTTTTATTTCCGTATCGAGTTTGAAACGACAAAAACCCGGCAATCTTTTCCTGATTCTACGGTCAGAAAAGAGCTATAAGGGGACCGTCTTTTAATTCCGTTTTAACGAGTGTAAAAGAAACGCTCGGCAATCTTTTCATTTTTTAGGAGTCAGAAAATGGCTTAAAAGATGACTATGATATTTTGGTTCGTGAAAAATGACAATTTTCCCTCTAAGTCCCTTTGTCCTGCACAAAAACAACACATTACTCATACCTATTTAAGATAGGCAAAAATACATCGAAAAACATCCTTCCATGGTGAAAAATGAACAAATTCATCCAAAAAACCTATAAAAAGACTTTTTACCATGTCATTTTTACCATTTTGCTGTTGAGGTTGAAAAAAGGGCTTTTGGCAAGAAACTTCCCGTGGTCGCTGCGGAAAATCCGACCGTCAGAATCGAACGCCGTCTCTTCCAGGTATTTTACAACATCCTACTCTTCAATTTCATCCGATTAAAATTGTATTTTAGGTTTTAGTTTTGTTTTTTGGGGGGGTTTAGGTTTCAAAATGCACTCTGCGGTGGACGCAGGTGCCCTTCGGGTGACCTGCGTCCCCCGACTTTTTCCTATACAGGAAAATGGTCGGGGGACGCAGCCCACCTTCAGGCCAGCTGCGTCCGGACGCCCTGTGTTCTAAACACGGGGTGCGTCCTCCGTGGAATGCGGAATTTGAAACCCCAATCCTCACAAACAACCATTCAAATTTCCCCAAATTAATTCTAATCATTGTTTCTTGGTGTGTAGGGCACTCACCATGTTGGATTGGAGAGAAAGAGAGCACGAGGACGTTGATTTAGCTGCAATTGAACATCAACCTTCCATTGATGCCCTAAAAGCGTGCGGGCTATATAAATACTGGGCCATACCTGGCATGAGGGCTCAGGTGAGATTCTTAGAATGGCTGGTTGAGAGATGGAACGTTCAAGAGCAATGCTTTTACATAGGAGGGCACCAGCTCGAGATAGAGCCCTCTGATGTATATTTTCTCACTGGCTTGCCAAATAGAGGCGAGCAACTCAATCTAGCCGGGACTAGGCCAGGTGGCCAATCCCTTGTTAGTCTCTGGGAAGATTGGTGCACACCCAATGCACACCATGTGAAAGGCGTGGAAATCAAACACATCTCTCTGCGTGAAATCAAAGTTATAGCTTTCACGGTTACCAGAATTTGCGGCGCAGCCGCTTTACACATTGCTTCTGGGTCCCAAATGCGGATGGCGATTGACTGTTACCAAGGCACCATTTTCAACTGGTGTGATGCTGTGTCGGCTAATATGAAGAGCCAACTGACTAAGGCAAAGAATGGACGACTGAAAACTTTTGGATATGGGCCTTTAGTCGTGAGCTTTGCCTTAGAGAGAGTTCTGATGCTGATCCCTCAGCAACTCACTGTTGATATCTTGGGTCCTTGGGAGCCAAAGCTGGTACGATGGGTTGCGGTGATGGCCCGACATCCTGACGAGGGCGCGGCGGTTGTTCGATTCTCTGATAGTTATTTTCACTGGTTAGAGGACCAAGTTTTTTCGATCCAGGACTTTTCGTATGCCAGAGTAGATTTTCGAGGTGATCCGGACACGGTTCTTCCACAGGGAGAACAATGGGATGACAGAGGTACTTTATTTTTCACAAGTTTTCAAATTATGTATTTTTTTGTTTTTTATATATATCGTCTCAAAACTGACAGTAAAAATTTTCAAAATGCAAATGTTGGTCCACAGCGCCCAGCCAACCTCCGGCCTTTTGAGAGGAGACATCCAGTTGCACCGGTACCGGCCCCACAGGACGCGGCTGCAGAGGTACTAGCTGAGTTGGAGCATGATCTAGAGCGTCTGACGGCGGATATGCCTGAGACTACTATGGATGATATTCCTATCAGGCTTCAGCGCTATGTAGTCGCAGTCCCTGGACCGTTTAGGAGATTTTTGCGTAAGGTAGCCCGTGCAGTGGTGTCGTATAGGGAGCACCACCAGTGATTGGCTAGTCACTTTGTAGACACATGTGACATTTTTGACTTTTTGTACTTTATCACTTTTGCCGATCATAAGGTGTTTTTCAACCTATGATCGAAGACGATGTATATTTTTTGACACACTCCTATCTATATATATATATCACTATTACCGGCTTATCTTGTTTAACATATGTGATGAAATGCTTTTAAATTTACTTGCATGATTTATCGTAAATGTCTGTCCAACACTCGAGAAGCAATTGCATCTGCTAATGTATTTAAAGACCTTGGAATATGCTGATATTCAATGTAATCAAATTCACGTTCCAAGAGACGCACTCTCAAAAACAACCTTAATAACACAGGATTTCTAATGGCATAAACTCTATTAAGCTGTAATACAACAAGTTCAGAATCTAACCTCACTATCAAATGTCGAATTCCAAATGAAATAGATTCGGATAATAATTCAACCACTGCACTGTATTCTGCAATGTTGTTTGTTGTTTGACCGAGGCTTACCCCATGCATAGAAACTAACTCGTCAGAGGGTGAATAAATAACCCAAGCTGCGGAAGAGATATTTCGTGTACTACGACAAGCACCATTAGCAAATCCAATGTATGTTTGGAGAGGTGTCGACATCTGCAATATCAAGAGTAAAACCAAGATAAGCCAGAATAACGACGAAAAACACACTCGCTAAACTAAGCACACTGACTAACTAACAAACATACTAGCTAGAAAGAAAACCTAACCTAACTAAAACTTCTCCATACCCACCATTTAAGCATAATACCTCTTTAGGTAAAGTCCATTTCTGGGTTTACCCAAAGAGTCCCCATCAAAATCTACCAGCTCATAAGCCCCTTTTGCTAGCTTTCGCTTTACAATATAGGGTCCATGCCACATAGGAACGAATTTTCCAGCACCTAGCTTATCGTTAGCTTGATCATATAATAGCACTAGGTCTCCCTCCGAAAAAATTCGAGGGGTCACATTTCTATCATACTGAGCTTTCATTCGCTTCGCGTGAGTCTCGATTGCCAATGCAGCGTCACGTCGAGTCTCATCTAATTTAGCTAAGTACAATAAACGTTTCTCCTCTTCGGAAGTAGCTGGGAGTAATTCGACAGCCATTTGAAGTGATGGGATTTCGCATTCAATGGGTAACACGGCTTCCAAGCCATAAACTAGCTAGAAAGGAGTGAACCCTGTTGAAGTTTTCACTGAGGTTCGGTATGCCCATAACGCTGAAAATAACATGTTGTGCCAATTCGACCGATGAATACCAATGGTTCGTCGGATCATGATAACCAGAACTTTGTTGATAGACTCAACCAAACCGTTGGCTTGCGGATAATAAGGAGTAGAGCTATCGTGGCGCAAACCAAGCTGGCTTGTAAGCTCAGTCATCATGATGTTTCGAAAATGGCTCCCATGGTCAGTAATGATTGCTTGTGGGACACCAAACCTAGTTATAATATGATTGAATACGAAAACTGCAGCTGTTTTGCCGCTTGCGTCGAATGTAGGCATCGCCTCGGCCCATTTAGTGAAATAATCAACTGCGAGGATGATATACGCATGCCCCCCGGCCGAGTGAGGGTTACAAGTAATAAAGTCGATACCCCATTTTGCGAATGGACCAACGGCAATTATAGGGTGGAGAGGAGCAGGTGGTGCGCGCATCTTTCGATCAAACACTTGGCAGTTGTGGCACTTCCGGACTGCAATGATACAATCTTTAAACATAGATGGCCAGAAGTAACCAGCGCGCAACACCTTCTGAGCTGTGGCATACCCAGACATATGACCGCCACATGCTCCAGAGTGACAATCATTCAAAACCCTCTCAGCCTCTTCGTGAGTTAAACAACGTCGAAAAACTAAGTCTGCCCCCCAGCGATAAAGTGTATCTCCAATAATTTTGTATTGCTGGGATTGAAACCGAATTTTTCGACGTTCCGCCTTTGAAGCTTCAGGCCGAAAGGTTTGGGTTTGGAGATAGATGATTATATCCCCGTACCACGGATCTAAAGTACTGATAAGAAACAAAGATTCGTCCGCAATGGACTCCTCTGCCACAGTTTCTGTGTCAGCACGCGGGAAATCACACATCAATTCCGCAAAAACTAAGGATTTCTTAGACTTGGACTTCTCGAACTCCAAGTCGAAATCTTGCAGGATAACGATCCATTTAGAGTACTTGCCCCCTAACAGTTGTTTTGTCAAAATGTAAATCATAGGGTTGCAATCCGAAATAACTGTAGTTTTACGTAGAAGAATGTAGTGACGAAAACGCTGGACAGCTTGAACGGCTGCCAGGGCCAATTTCTCCACATGCGAATATTTTAGCTCAGTAGGATTTAAGGTCCTACTGAGATAATATATCACATGTTCCGCTCCGAATTCATCTTCTTGAACTAACACCATTCCAATGGTGGAATGCGAAGCTGCGAGGTATAAGAAGTAGTCCTAGTTGTAGTTGGGAGGATGCAACAACGGTGCATGGGTCAACGCGTGTTTAAGTGCATCAAAAGATTGTTGGGCAATCTCGTCCCAAGAGAATTGAGCGTTCTGTTTCAACAACCGTGTAAAACCTTTAGTGACCTCGGCGTAGTTTGGGATGAATCGGCGTAAAAAGTTCGCTTTCCCTTGCAAACTTTGGAGTTGGCGCAAACTTGAAGGAGGAGGCAATTTGATGATAGCTTCGACTTTCGAGGGATCGGCGCGAATGCCGGCTTTTGAAACAACAAACCCCAGCAATCGACCTGTTTCTATACAGAAAACACATTTGTGGGGATTCAACCGAATTTGATAATGCCTACACCTCATAAAGATTGCTCGTAAGTGGACAAGGTGATCAGCTCGATGGAATGAATGAGCAGGAAAATCATCGAGATATGGTTGCACAATGTGCTTGATATCATGAAATGCGTAAGACATTGCTCGTTGAAAAGTGGCCCCGACATTCTTAAGCCCAAAAGGTAATTTCCAATAAGCAAATGTCCCCCATGGACAAATGAATGTCGTTTTTGGTTGGTCGGCAGGTAGAATATTGATTTGATTATAGCCCGAAAAACCATCCATGAAGGAAAACATTTCACTTCCAGCACAATCATCAATAATTTGATCGATATAAGGCGTAGGATAGTTGTCTTTTGGACAAGCTCGATTGATATCCCTATAGTCGATACAGATTCTTATTGTTCCTTGTTTCTTGTTGACCGGAACAATATTCGATACCCAATCCGTTAACGAGATCGGATAAATGAAACCTGCTTTCAACAGCTTTTCGACTTCTGCTTTAATGGTAGCCGCTTTTCGAGGGTGAATCTGACGCAACCGTTGCCGGACGGGTTTAGCATCTGGGTAGGTCTTTATTTCATGAACAACAATGGCATGATCGATTCCCGGCATTTCCTCGTAAGACCAGGCAAACACATCGCGGAATTCTTGGAATAGGGCCTTGTAAGTGTGGATTTCATCTTCTGTACATGCGGCACCTATATGAATGTTCTCCTCAATTCCGGGCTTCACTGAAATATCAATGGGAATAGTACGAGAAATATTCCCTAAATTCAACTCTGAATCAGGATGTTTCGTTGGATCCTGAGCGTCTTTGACATATTCAACAGTAAAGATAGATGAAAAATCATTTTCAAATGCATCATCCTTAGGTAAAAACGAAGATCTGTGATGGAGATCCTCCCATGGTAGATCGTCTACACTTAGGATTTCGCGAAGTTGTTCGTCAGATGACACAACTTCGGGAAACGCTATCCATTCTAAGGTTGAGGTGAAAAGTGACTCTTCACTGACCAAATTCATTTGGTCGATCTCGGTTGAATGAGAGTCGGTAAAAGACATGACAACTTCATAAGCAATTTCATATGAACTCAAAGGCATAGCATCACCGAATGAGTCTATCTCAGAGTCAGATGGGACAATCCAAGGATCATCATAAATAATGTTTTCTGATGTAATCATATGAATTGTTGCCAATGAAGGTTCTACACTGAGTGGAGGGAGAGGAAAAGTTCCCAGTAAACCGGAATCCTTAACTAAACCTACACCAACGTCCCTATAAGGGATTGTCGTCTTACCGACATGCTGGATACTCTCTGAAGAGGCTGGGTCGGATGAAAAGTATGTCAGCTGATCAATAGTCACGATCTTACCGTTATGTGGAAACTTAATTACTCTGAAGACCGATGAAACGACCGCCGTCATAGCATATGACCAACTTCGACCCAAAAGAAGGTTGTAGTCTAGAGGGGCATCAACCACTTCCACATCCAGACTAACGGTTTTACCTTCTACCCCTATAGGCAATTCCTGTAGAATACCAAACGGACGGAACCCACGGCCATCAAAGGCCTTAAGGATGGTGGGGGATTGGTTCAACGAAGGAGAACCAAGGGATATCCAACATTGAATCGACATAATACACGTAGAAGCTCCCTCATCAATCACAGTCCTATGAATAGGCCTGTTTTTGACTATCACTGGAATTTGGAAAGCCATTTGATGGGGGAGACGCGGTGTACTATTTTCTAGATCGAAGATTATTAGATTCGGGTCTTGAACATCAACAGCTCCTATAGCCGACAAAAGTAATTTTCGTTGTGCTGGGCATGATTGCAGCACTTCTAACGCCGACATTGCTGAAGGTGAAACAACTAAGTCCTCAACAATGTTGTAATTCTGGGCTACTCTCGCATGTGGATTGAAAGCAGACCTTCGAAGTACACCCTTGGCGGGCGGTTTATTTACTAAGTCCGGGTTAGGTTTCTCAATCTGTAGTGGATCGGAACCAGGAGCTGAGGTTGATGGGTTAGATTGAGAAGATTCTGCTTCCTTACCATCAACAGGATTCTTACTACCATAATCTTGCGATCGAGTCGCAATCCACACATGAGACATCATCAAAATGGGTTCTTCACTGGCATTCGAGGAAGAACCTATCATCTTATTCTCCTGCTCCGGAAATGGATTTTTTAACACAGCAGGAGTGGGAGAACCTTTGACTATTTTCACAACCTCGGCCCGATGAGGGCAATCTCTCGTAAAATGATCCTCTTCACAAATAAGACAAGGATATCGAGGTTTGCGCTTTTCTTCATTGGTTTCCGGCTTTTCTATTTTCTCCTTCGGAGCCTTGTCTGCTTTAGTCTTCTTCTTTCCTTTCTTCTTTCTACCGTTTTTTGATTTGGCCGTAGATGACTCTACAACGTGAATATCGGCGGTAAGTTCAGGAGAAGACTCTCCTGTCGGGGAATCGGGCAAAGTGATAATAGGAGTAGTTGAAGCCTTGGAAGACTTCTTCTTGCTCTTTGTATTCACGATACCAATCATACCATCAGCGGCATGAGATCCCGAAGGAGCAGCAGCGATTTGATTCGACTTTGGAAGATCCGGAATCTTCTCGTGTAACGTACCCGACTGAGTGTAAACTAAGTCAAGGTATTGCGCCTGAGCAATGACTTGCTCCTCAGTAACTACTCTGGCCTTAGCTACATCTTCAGTAATCTTCGGTAATAATGATTTAACAAACCATTCAGCTAAGATTTGGTCCGGGATAAAAACTTTCACTAGCCTTCTTCGACGTCTCCACTCATGAATGTGATCAGAAATATACGTGGACGTTGATTGTTTTAGTGAATTTAATAACTCCGTGCCGTTATCGTATCTGACCGGCAACTGAAAGTGAGTTAAGAACGAGGTAGCTAACTGGCTAAAATTGTAAAAAGAGGCCCGTGGTAACTCAATGTACCACTTGGCCGCGAGACCAATGAGTGTACGCTGGAAAAGACGTAAGCGGATCGAATCATCCGAGATAGAATTTGAAGCACACCAGAGGTGGTAAGTCATCACGTGATTGGACGGATCCTCTCCAGACTTACCTTCGAACTTGGGTATATCGCTGGGCAACTTATTTGGCATTGGCGGCCAGAACGGAAGATATTGAATTGGATCGTTCGTTAGGCGCGTCAAGTCTGGTAAATCCAAAGTTGCGATAAACGGTAACTGCCGGTTAGGATCTCTAAAACTCTGGGTCACAATACCGGCCCCAGGAGGAGGATATCCAGGATAACTAGGAACAGGAGTCGCATTTGGGATATTATATCCTCCTGGAAAACCAGGATTAACCGGACCGTACTGGGGTTGTTGAGGTTGTTGATAAGTGTACCCAGGATACGGTTGATACTGGTAAACCGGTTGTTGGACAGCTTGCGCAGGTTGGTACTGTCCCTGGTACGGTTGGTGAACAAATTGAGGTTGAGTAGTGACAACCGTACTTATACCAGGCTGGCCTGCAGGCATCTGGACCGTGGTTTGAATCGTAGATCCAGACAACGGTAAAGATGTCTGAGGAGTGGTTACAGAGACAGTAGAAACCGAAGCCGTCGATACTCCAGAAGTAAGTATGGTAGATGTGGCGGTAGTTGCAGCAGCCGTTTGAGATGGAGTACTAGGTGCAATTGGCGGCTGAGTAACTACCGAAGTTACAAAAGTTTGAACACTTGACTGGACAGGTTGCGGTTGCTGGGGTGGACCAAAAACTACGGGTTGTCCAGCTTGAGGTACCAACTGTATACTTGGCTGCAACACCTGTTGACCCTGTGACGGATCCCACACTAACATTCCAGGGTATTGACCCGTAACAGGTTGAGGATACTGAGATCCATAGCCGGATTGAGGATAAGATTGATAATTGTAAGATGCAGTTCCCATACCTTGACCATATGATTGACCTTGAGGTGGTTGATAACCTTGACCTGAGTATTGACCTTGAGGTAAATACGGATACTGGGGTTGACCTTGACCTTGAGGTTGGTACCCTTGAGGTTGATACCCTTGGGGTTGATACCCTTGGGGTTGCCATCCTTGGGGTTGCCATCCTTGAGGTTGATATTGATACTGAGGTTGACCCTGGGGTACATATTGAGGCTGGGGTTGACCTTGAGGTATGTATTGCCCCATAGGCGCGTACTGACCTTGAGGTTGCCCCCCAGACACAAATGATGTACCTTGAGGTTGCCCCCCAGGCATTAACTGAGGCTACCCCCCAGGCGGTAATTGACCACCTTGAGGTTGGGAAACGGGAACTGAACCTGACATCATGTAAATGTCTCCTACACCCAATGGTATATTACCACTGTTTCCAACTAATAACCCATGATCAACGGGTTGAGGAGATGCCCCCGCAAAGGTACCAGAAAGAGATTGATACCCAGTGGGAACAGAAGGACCGCCATGTAAGAAAGATTCAGGACTTTGAGTAAACACGGACGATGGACCAGCCATATTTACAGGTGTGTGAATACCTCCAGGTGGAAAAGGAGTACGAGGTGTAGAAAAACCTAGCCCAAAGTTGTCTAAATAATTGGTTAACGAAAGGTACCAAGTAGTACTTCTAGGAGGACTGTAAAAGATAGATTCACGCTCCCTTAGATCAATAGTAAGTTGATCTTCAAGGTTAGAGATGCCTATTTCTTCCTCTGGAGCAAGTTCTTCGATAGCAATCAAACCAGTAGGAAGATTTTTGGTGATAATTCTTTCTATTCTTGGTGAATCAGGAACACTAGAAGTCGGAGTAACAGGTTCAGATATTTCTGGTTCTTCGCCTGTATCACTAGCAGACGAAAAACTACCAACAAGCTCAGAAACTGTAACAGCTTCAGGATTATAACCTGTCTCTAAGCCTTGGTAATCTGAATGGACTACCAAGGAAGATTCTCCTTCTTCAGGTGAACCTACTCTACTGCCACTAGGAGGAGTTACAAGGACCTTTAAACCTTCTAGATTACCTGGGTCGTCTCGAGGAGGTGATCCCCTAAGCCTACGGGATCTTCTCAACAATTCGGCCACAGAAACAACTTCAGAAGACTGGCCCCGAAGTCTACGGGACTGTCTTGGTAATTCCGCCACAGCTAAAAACTTTTAACTACTACACACGAAAACAAAATAAAATTTCAAATCAAACCACCTAAAGTCTCTAAAGAACCAAACAAATTTGAATCACACGCCTAAAGAATCTAGGGCGTCAAACCAAGCACAAACAGTAGCCTTCCAGACCGAAAGTGCTAGTTGGTGATGAAGCCCAACATCGCTGGATTCAGTACAGAAGTGGCGGGTGGAATAGTTACCCCGGCAACCTGCTTAATGAATAGACTGGACCAAGTTCCTCCACTTTAACCGTCTCGAGTGAAGTGAACCCCCCAGAAAATCCAAGTGAGTCTAGCCGACGTCTGCTCCAGGTACAGTGGGACCTTCCCTCCACCGTCACCTCGGTAGAATCCTAAAGATAATGGTCACTAAGGTTACCAACCGCAACAAATGCACCTGGGGGAACAGTCTAAACTCCGACAGCACGCAAGGGCAGAGTAGCAAGCTCAATCCCCTTGCCGGCTCCTTGACAATAATCCAAGGTTTACCGACAAGTGACCCCTGGCTCCTCGACAATGGTTAATCCGAGGTTTACCGTTTGTAATACGTGCGTGTCTGGTGTCGTTCCCAACGAGGGGGGATTGATCCCCTCACTGGTTCGGACACGAGCTCGTGCTTCTCCTTTAAGAGGAGCTTTCCCAGAGTACAAGTGAGACAATTGGATTTATTCTATCACAAGATAAGCTACTTGTTTGGTTTTGTTGTCTTGGAGAGTTAATTACTCACCTACTCCAAGACACTAGCCTGATCTAAATTGGTGTTTCAGAGCCCTAGTAAATAAAAGTTACTACGTCGATTTTACTTTAAGCGTTAATTTTATGGTTTTTCTTAAAGACAAAAGGTAGCGGAAGTGAAACCAATGGTGTGTAGACTCGACTCAAACCACTACAAAAATGCACCTAAGATGATTTACGCTACTTTCCTTTTTCAATGAAATTCTTAACTAAGAGAGTTGAGAGATGCAAATTTTATAGAAAACCACTTCCTTAGAAAAGACAATCAAAGAAACAATTCTCTTTATCTTTTCAAGCATACAAACATGACCACTCCTTACGTGCACGAAAAAACTCTTTTTCTTTCAAAACTTTTCAAAGCTACTTGAAACAAAACTTTTCAAAGGAGATGTTTTTGCATTTTCTCTTTTTAATAAAGCATATAAACCTATCTTAACAAAAAACAATCTCAAAAGTTATAAAATCTATGAAAACTTGACTCACAAGCAAATCAAAATGGAAATTACTCTAAGCAAACCTAACAAGGCAAAAGCTCACAAAGATGATTCTAGGTTGTTTTACTTGACCAAAATCAAATCAAGGACCAGTTAATGCAGAATCAAAAGACTAGTCAAAACAAAACTCAAATCTTTTTGTTCTTTTTGTAAAATGGAATTCAAGACTCAATCAACAAGCACTTCGAAATTTGCCCAAAGAGACAACTCAATGGTAAGTTGCTCTCACAAGTAGACTTTATGACAGGTCCGACTTCTTAGAACGCTGACAAAACCAGAGAGATCTAAGGCTTGACAACTTCTACCGCCAAAGTCACTACAAGACCTACTCAAAAATCAAACCCTAGGGCTTACACTTCGATGAAATCCACTAAAACACTCAATGCTATCGAAACAAGTTCAGGTGAAGATCTGACAAGGGACTAATGAATCTGGGCAGTAAAAACTAAGAAAAAACAAAATCTAAGAGTAAAAATGCAAAAAATGGAATTTTCTCAAATTTTAGCAGGGGACACAGGCGACCCGTTAGAACAGGTGCGGGCCCGCTCTGTGCACACAGCGATAGTGCGTCCAGGGACGCACTGTGCAACACTCAGAGGGTGTGTCCTACTGAAAAACTCAAGAAAAACCAAAATGAATCTAATCCTAAGCTAACCCACCCAAAGACAAAGTCACAGAGCCAAAACCAGAAAAATAAACCAATTTTCTCAGAGCAAAGTTCACACAAAGGAAAAGACTTTTCACATCAATGGATTCCCCAGCGGAGTCGCCAATTTGTCAGGCGGAAAGAGTCGATTGTGCAGACACAACCAACCTCCCTAGGAGCCTAAGACTCTCTAGTGACAAACAAGACAAACAAGAACAATCCTTCTCTAAACATGCATTTACTATACGGGAAATCAAGTGTTTAGATCCTACCTGTAATCCAACGCTGTTGTAGCAGTCCAGCTCCGCTGATCCAGATGAGCTCCTCCTTCACTTTGAAACCTGCATACACTAACAATCAAACGATTAAATAGCACTTGATAATCTCATAGAATAAAACATATTTAACACATAGACCAAGGAGTACATGAAATAACTCATAAATAACAAGTTATTGAGAAGAATGGACTCATTTGCATTAATAGGTAACAAAAGGAACAAATACAACCTGAGCCTTGGTGTTGTGCAAGTCCCTCCCAGGGTCCATCAAGAGTTCTCCTTTACTTTGACAAAGCTCACCCACTTCCAAATAGAACAAGCAAAGATGGCAATCTCTCCTCACAAGCTTCTAAATGGGAGTCCTAATTCCTGCAACATTTACGCTTAGAAATGTATAGCTTTCAACCTCCTCTCCTTCTGGCCCAATGCCTGTATTTATAGTGCTCAAGAGGAAGTTAATCAGGTCCACCATCAAAGGGATAATTCCCTCTTTGGATGGGATAGCTCCCCTATTGATGGGATAAGTTCCTCTTTGGTAGGAGTGCATGAACCATCTGGAGGCGCTCAATACACATCGAACAACCTTCTAGAATGCTCTAGAAATGACCACAAGTGACTTTTTAAAGATGAAACTTGCGCATTTTAACCTTTACAGGGGGACGCACCTGCCCCTTTATATACAGAGCGTCCAAAGACGCAACTTTTGTGAACATTGGGTGCGTACCCGTAGGTAAGGGTGAGAGAACCTGCGTCCCCAGAGATAAATACATTTAGAAAGACTTTCTCTCTTTTTTGGAGTTTGACATGGAGAGCAGAGGCATAAGACTTGCTTAAGAGGGTAGCATGACTGTTGATAGAGCCATACTAACTGTAAATAGTCATGGTGACATTTTTTAGTGTAACACAGCTAAAGTGGACCGAAGAGGTGGTAAAATCTTTCAATTTGGTAAATTTGGTTTTATCTTCAGCCCCTACTCTAATCAGTCCGGATTACACACAAGATTTTATTTTGTTTTCATTTGCTTCTGAGCACACATTGGCAGTTGTATTAATGCAAAAAAGAGATGGAGTTGAGAAGCCCATTGCTTTTTTCAGCCGTATTATAAGAGACGGAGCGTTGAAGTATAACATCATCGAAAAACAAGCACTTGCGCTTGTGAAGGCCCTGAAGGATTTCCGTGTGTATATATTGCATTCCCACATTATAGCATATGTTCCTAACGCGGCGGTAAAGGATGTGTTGGTGCAGGAAGAATCAGAAGGAAGGCGAGGAAAGTGGATTGCTGCATTATTCGAGTATGATGTGGAAATTAAACCCACTAAGTTGATCAAAGGGCAAGGTCTTGCCAAATTGATGGCTGAAACAAATCTACATGTCCTAGACATTAACTTGATAGCTGCCATGTCCGATGAAGATGAGGAGAATTCAGCACAACAGGTATCTGACATCTTTATTTCTTCTCCTTGGTATGCTGATATTGTATATGTACTTCAAAATTTGTCTTCACCTCCCGGGATGCCTTGAAATAAAAGTAGGACATTGAAGTTGAAAGCAGCCAAGTTTTGCATCCTTAAATCTGCATTATATTGGAAAGACCCCGGTGGGATATTATTGAATTGTTTGGTTGAGGAGGAAGCCAAAACAGTGGTGGAAGATTTTCATAAAGGTGACTGTGGGGTTCATTTGTTTTGGAAGACTACAGCAAATAAGATCCTTAGAGCAGGTTTTTATTGGCCTTCATTGTTTTCAAATGTATATAAAGCTGTTAAGAGTTGTCATGAGTGCCAAATTTTTCAAGGGAAACAGAAATTGCAGCCATTGCCTCTCAAACCAATTGAAGTCAGCGCACCATTTCAGCAGTGGGGCTTGGATTTTATCGGTGAGATTCATCCGGCATCGTCAGGACAACATAAATGGATATTGACAGCTACAGATTACTTCACAAAATGGATTGAAGCCATTCCCACCCGGCAGGCCACAGATGCGGTAATTATTTCTTTCCTTGAAAACAATATACTGTCACGTTTTGGCTGTCCAAGTAAGTTAATTACAGATAATGCAACAGCATTTAAATCAAAGAGAATGGTTGACTTTTGCTACAAGTATAATATCAGCTTGGGGCACTCCACCGCCTACCATCCGCAAGGAAATGGGTTGGCAGAATCTTCAAATAAGTCCTTGGTAAATATCATTAAAAAGTTGCTGGAAATCAATAAAAAGAGCTGGCATAAAAAGTTAGTGAATGCACTATGGGCTGATAGGGTAAGTCATAAAAAGTCAATTGGCATGTCTCCTTTTGAGTTGGTGTACGGGACAGATGCAGTGTTTCCTACTTCACTTGCTATTCCGATAGTCAAATTGCTTCAAGAAGCTGATAGTGAGGAAGATCCCATGCAAAGGCGGATTAATCAAATGATTCATTTACAACAGACACAGGAGGAGGTTCTTCACAATAATCTCAAGTTGCAAGAGCGCATAAAGAAGATTTATGATAGGAAAGCAAAATCAGATGACTTCCAAATAGATGATGTGGTTTTGAAGTGGGATGCTCGGAATGAAGACAAAGGGAAGCACGGAAAATTTGATAATTTATGGAAGGGTCCCTATAAGATTGCAGCATATCATGGCCAAAATGCTTTTCTTCTCAAGGAAATGAACGGAGATGATTATCCCGGAGGGTCGATCAATGGTCGGCTGCTGAAGAGGTACCATGTCTGATGCATTTTCTGTTCTTGTCACCATCATTGTATATACCGTTTTACTTCTGTTTTCTCGCATGTGTGTACTGATCTTTCACCCTCAGTTTGGGGCCCGCAGTGAAGGCTATAATTCTGAAGATGAAGATTGGTTGGTTTGAGGTTTGTCAAAGTGTTTTTATCAGTCCATTTTCTGTCCACAATTGGGTTAGTTTGGGTCAAAGTTGTGTCCAATTTTCAGTCAAATCTGCAGTCACTAAAGCTGTCAAAGTTTGTGTCAAATGAGTAAATAATGACTCCATCGCCCAATGGTTGAAAGCACTGGTCTGCTCTCCCAGAGGTTTGCAGTTCTTGGCACCTCCAAGGAGCTACCATCCCCATTGGAGCCAATGTTAGAGTCGGTCTAGTAGCCCTTCACCAGAGATCAAAGCTCTTTGCATTTCATGATTAGGTGTCACATCAGTGTGATTATGTTGCATTCCGTTAGGCATGCCATAATCCTGGTGGAGGGAGTTTGTGTCGTTATTCCCCTCTTGTTTGACACTGCTGGTTCAGGTTTGTTCAAGTAAATAAAATCCTCAAAGGGTCACTCATCTTGCTTTAAGTTTTAAGGTCTTAGGTCTAGGGTTGAGTCCATTTTTGTCTTGAGAGGTCATAAAGGATCAGCAGGCCAGAGGGATGTCCTTCCTTAAATATTATTTCAAAGATTCTCATCATTGTACAGCTAAATTTTCACCTTGTTCTCAAAAACTCTGTTTTTGAAAACAAAGGTCATTATCTCATTTTTGTAAAAATTCTCAAAATTTCAAATTCTTCAAATGTCGAAGTGCAGCCTTGGTCTCCTTTGCCAAAGCATCCTAGAAGCTATCCCTGCAAAAATTTTCAGAAGAAATCATCATTTCAACCAATTTTTCAAAGAAAAGAAATCAAAGGTCAGAGCCAATTAATTCAAAAAGTGTCAACACTCAAAACATTACAAAGTGGGTTTTGGGCTAGTGAAAATCAAAAGGAAACCTATAAAAGCACATCACTCCTCATTTGTAACTCATTTGCCTCTTGCAAGCTTAGTGAATCCTTGCAAAGTCGAATTGAGGAGTTCTTGAGCAAGTTGAGCAGTTTCAGGGGCGCGCTACGCGTCAGGAGAGGCGCGCTACGCGTCAGGGAGATTTTTCCAGTGTTAATTTACAAGTGCGCTACGCGTCAGAGGGGCGCTACGCATTGGGCCGGGCGCACTACGCGTTGGGGTTTCAGCTCAACAAACTACCAGTTAGTCATCAAATCGATTTTTCTCTCAGGCAAAGTGCAGCATTTGAAAAAGTCAAAAGCAGTTAATTGGGTGCCAAGTCAGCAATATATTTCAGTCATCTTGCCTTCATAACCATGTCAGAAACCGAATCATATTATGAGCAGAGCTATGACAGTGATTCAACACCAGAGGTAGAAGTGCCAAGGAGGCATCATAAGGGTGGTAAGGGTGGTCGGCATGTCAGAGAGGAGCCCACTTCATTGGCTCATTTGCAAGCTTGTCCACTTGCAATGTCATGTTTTCGGTATCAATCATGCTTTGGATATTGTGAGAGGATCTCACAAATTCAACACCATAGAGAGCTGGTCCACTTGTTTGTCCTACATTTGCACAATGGCCATGTGAACCTTGCAGGAGTGGATTTCACCTTATCACCTAAAATGGTTGCTCAAGCCACCGGGATACCAAATGTTGGGGAAGAGTGGACCAAACGCAAGCTGCTAGACAAATTTCATTATCAACCATACATCAAACCCGGATGCATGAGGCACCTTACTGCTGTTTTTCCTTTCAGATTCCTAAGGGATGAGTATGCACCCTTGATGAGGCTCATTATGCGTTATTTCACTTGTGAGGGCAGATTTTCACGTTTATATTCGTACCATATCCGTTTGTTGATGCATTTCACCCGGGTACGATGAACATTCCATTTTTCATGTGCCGAAATATAGAGAAGATGGTGCCCGTAGTGCAAAGGAAAACTCCCGCACAGCAGCTCAAAAGTATATATCATTATGCACTGATCGAGATCATAGTGATGCATCAGTTGGCACAGCAGGGTATTGCTTGGGAGGATTTCATTTCTCGCGACTTCTTCATGGTGCCACAGCCACCTCCCGGGTTGTCCATGATGAGGGAGGGCCTTCACAACAGTTTGATATTCCTGAGCCAGAGCATGTTAGCACTCCTCCTTATGTTACATATCAGAGAGGCCACAGGGCCTTATTTGCATCTGCACGGCGAGTATTATCTCCACACCAGGTGGAAGGGGTCTCGCCTTCTTCATCAGCACAGCGAGTGTTATCTCCACATCAGGTGGAAGGGGCCTCACTTTCGACAGCAGCACAGGCACAAGAGAGAGGCAAGCAACCCAAGATTGATGAGGGGTCATCAGGTGATCCAGGCATAGATGTTGTTGACCTTGATATCAGTTCTCCTAGCCTAGAGCCAAAGGAGATCATCCAGCAACTAAGGGCTGAAAATGACTTGTTGCAACAAAATTTGGAAATGGAAAATTGGACAATCACATACTTAGAGCAGCGCAACAAGCAATTAGAGGATGAACACACTCTTGATGAGTTGTGGAGGATTCGAAAAGACCGGAACTTGGCTCGCAAGAGACCTGGTGATTTGACACCTAAGGAGCAAAGCTCTATGCTCATTCAGGTGAACACACATTTAGAGAGGTTGATAGCAAAGGAAAACAGGGACAAAGACATGCTCCGCCACATGAAGAACCATTATTGGGCCCGCATGCATGTGTGCAAAGCAAAAATGAAGGTACTTAAAGCACGCTTGGCTAAGGCACTAAAATGGAGGAAAAGGCCCGATCCGCTTCAAATTTTGGCCGAAGCCACCTTGAGGGAGCATGGTGCTCAATGACGCACCTCCAGCTCAAAATTCAGGAAATTTTGAGCAATTTTGGTCAATTTTGACTTTTTTTGTGCCAAAGATAGGTTTTTGCCCTCAACGCGTAGCGCGCCGCGCGCTACCCTTAAGTTGGGGAGGTCCATTTCAGGAAAACTCAGCATTTTTGGATTTTTCATGGCAAAATACAATTTCTCAGCCACTGCCAAGAAATTTCATGGAGATTTGAGCCCCCAAAAGGTCAAAAAACAAGCAAAAAATGACCTTCTGCCACTTTTTGGACGCATAGGAAGCAGTCTTGGGCGATTGCAATTTTGGAGGGGAAAATGGCCACCAAAATGCGAAATTCCACTTGGGTTGGAGAGTAGACATCCAGAAATTTACAACAAGCCCACTTGTGCCTCATTTGGATGCCGGGAAGTGCCTCAAAAGTGGCCTGAAAGGCGCTCTACGCGTTGGGAAAATTTGCCAGTTTTGCATCTTCAGCACAGGAAAATGCAGCAGTGACTAGTTTTGACTTTTTGGTTGGATTTTTCATCCTCCTTGATGTATTTGATGTAATTTCATGATTGACATGACACTTTTTACCTATTCTAGAAGATTCATTCATAAAATGGAAAAAAATTAATGAATGAATTGGTTTCCTAGCTTATAGAGGCAAATTGTTTTGATTGCCTAGATTGTAGTGCTCAGTTTAGAATTGGTTGAAACAGCTCCTAGGATGATGAGCTCGACCCCTAGAGGCAAGGAAATGTGTTAGCTTGCCTATATTATGTACTTTCTTAGTCATTTTCATGGTTGGACTCTTGAGGGATAAGCTTAGACTGTTTTACTCTTTGTATCTCTGCAATTTTGGCAAAGGAAAGACCAGGGTTTTGCAGCACTATTTGGGATTCCTGTGGTGTTTTGTGTTGATGGTGTGCTTCTCTCATGTACTTGTAAGTTTTTTATGTGTATCATTTTTCTACTTCTCTTTTCTGCACATTAAGTAAATGAAGTGTTAAGGTAGAATTCATGGTTTCTATGCTCTGCCTTTAAGTTTGCTTAATATCTATGTTTTCATCTGTCTAAAGAGAACTCTCGAAGGTTTCTTGCTCTCTTTAGCTCCTCACCGGTCATTTCTATCCATTCACTTAATTCAAAGGCATCAAGACAATCTCCTACCTTGCCCCAAATAGACCTCTGCAAAAACTGTGTCTCATCCCCGCACCCAAAATTGCTGTGCTTAGTTTTCCAACAAAACCCTAAAAATCTTAAATCAAACTTTCCCTATCAGTTTACTAGCCTAAAATCAGTGTTCTTTATTGGTCATCTCCGCCCTTTGAAGACCTTTTGCCGAGATAGACATGGAGAGAGCCCTCTCCTGTCCCCGTAGGGCTAGCTACGAGGCTAAGTGGTTTGATGTTGCCTTGGATTTTGTCTTTTTCAGCCCGAGGCCAAATTCAAGCGCTAACAGGTGGGAGGGCATGTCTCCAAAGAACTCAAGACAGATTCTACTATGTTGAAATTGATGACTGTGAATTAGGTGCCTACTAAAGCGGGGTGGGAGGGCATGTCTCCAAAGAGAACCCACTCTAAATGCTGCTCCAGATTTAAAATGGACATAACTCAGTCAATATAACTCACAATATTTATTACAACCTATTTTTTGAAACATAATGACCATTATCCATCTTCCCATGTGTTGGAAATCCTTTTTTGGACTCTCTGAAATATCAGATTCCCGCTGCAACTGTTCCGCCGTCACAAAAGTTCTGAAAAAATAGATGATTTTAAATCAGTGATATCTCCCACATACGAACTCCGATTTGACCCATTGTTTTTTTGAAATTGGGTGATTTTTCAAGAGGAGATCAAATATACAATAATTGTTATGAAATTATGCACAAAACTACAAAAAAGGATAGGATAATCACCATCCACTAGTCGTCATCAGAAAAAATCTACAACATAACTGATTTTAAATCAGTGATATCTCCCTCATTCGGACTCTGATTGGGCCAATTTATATATATATATATATATATATTTTATTTTTTTTAATTTTGGTATTTTTTCATAGGGAATCCGTATTTTCATATCTGATCTGTAATCTCTCTACCCAACAAAATCTTGCAAAAAAATGAAGAAAGAAAAATTCTTCCGTCTTGGCCCAAGAAAGTGCTCTATAGAGATCACAGCACATGCCTGAAGTTTGTTGAATATTTCTACAAAAATTTGAAACAGAAATATAAATTAAACCCTCATTCCCATGGAATTGTAACCTTCTTTGATACCACTGATCCGTATCTTGGGGGGAGGCCTCCAGGTTCTAAAAAAATTGAAATGGATCTTAGGGGGGAGGCCCCTATGATCTAAAATATTGCAATGCCAGAAAGAGAATGAGAGAACACACAATAAAAAAACCACAAAGAATTTTTTTATTAAAACAGAGAATAACTGTAAGGAATACATTGTGGTGGACAATCTGTCCTTTTATAAAATGTGACTTGTTAATTATAGGCTTTTTGGGTTACAATACCAAGGATAAATTTCATGGGTGAATGAATACCATGGGTGGATGTGACAATACCATGGGTGAATGAATACCATGGGTGGATTCCACTTACAATACCATAGGTTGATGCCACTTATAATACCATGGGTAAATTCCATGGGTGGATGAATAACATGGGTGGATGAATACCATGGGTTGATGCCATTTTCTCTTTGGATCAAGGGTTAACTAGTACCAACCCCCCCAAGGACGCTTGTATCACCCCCCATAAGTAAATCAATACTCCTCCCAGAGTACGGAGAAAAATTTTGCTCCTCCAAACCAGTACGTTAACCAGGGATAGGAGAACCAATATTCTCCTTTCCCAAGTCTGCAACAAAACAACCCACCAAAGCAAAAAATGCATGGGTAAATCTAGTGCAACCATCTCTAGCTTCATTGCATCAATCAGAAGAACATACGAATTCAGTTAATTCTTATTAAAGTTCTAGGAACAAACTGAAAAATAGTCATAGAGACAGCCTGAGCGGGGAGGCAACAACCATTAGCAACCCTCAAGGGCACCGGGAAGTGACAACCCCAACAAGAACCAAAACCAGGGTACGACCAATAACAACTTGCAGAAACAGAGTAAGAACACTAGTTTTCAGACTAATCATATATGCACCATCTTCGGGGAATATGGCCATTATAATCATCACTGTCCCAAGCTTCCTTATTTAAAAAAGATATAAGACAGTACGGGGCAAAGTAGTGAGCTAACTGCAGTCATCTAGGAACCCTTTCCCTATCAGGGAATTGTTAACACCCAAGAATAAGACCCATCTGTAGGGAACCTCAAAAAAACTCCTAACCATGATATCTTCATGACAAGAGAGGATTTCCACTTGCATACAACGAATCGTACTTATGAGGCTCCCCCATAGCCAAGTCCGTCCACCTCGTCTAAGGCTATACCTACTGGACTATTGACCATTACACGACCTCCTATAGGTGTCATGCCTTAAATGGTTAAAGGACCTTTAGGGAATGCAGGGACCAATTCAAGAGCTGCCCACAATTACAACATAGTAGATTACTTGGCTCAGTCACCGTAAGCTATGTCAACACTTGAAGTCTTGTAAACATGCCCAACCCATCAGAAAGCCTTACTTTTTGCCTTAGGTGGAATCGACCCATCTGATTCCTATCTCATGGCATTTGACTTGGACAAAGCTACTCCTCGGCTACCCTCAGCCATCTTTTTCCAAATCCCTATCTCAGTCCAGAATATCAATATCCATCATTACATCGTTGACGAAGGGGCTTCCACATGCATCATGTCCAAATCCATTTGGAAAAAATTAGGATCCCCTAAACTTAAGCCTTCTGACATAACGCTCAGAGCGTACGATGGGTGCCCTTCTACCCTCATCGGCCTATACCCTAGTGTTCCAGTTAATTTGGTTGGAAAAACTGAGTTAATAGACATTGAAGTACTCGATGCCCAGTTGGATTACAATATCCTCCTAGGCCGAAGCTATATGTACGAAATGCTAGTAGTCACCTCATCGGTGTCCAGAATCATGATGTTCCCCCATGAGGGAAAGGTCATTACCATTGATCAACTCACATACTATGAGAAGACAACTTCACTCACACTAGATGACGTGTTTCCCTTAGTATCCTGAGAAGTGGTCACTACTTACATTGAGCTCAGTCGAGGCCAGTTTAAGCCATCGAGTATCCTAGGAACATTCCCAGGAGATCCTCTGGTAATACAAGAGATTTTCCCAAGTACTGGAGCACCAATTTGCATGATGACTTCATCAAACACTACCCAAACACCGGAATCAGTTCCAGAAAAATAAACACCTGCAACTGAACAAGTCAAGTATTTACCTTCCGCAATTACGCAAACAACCTTCTTATATCCACCACCGGGTTTTGTTTCACACCAAGTCATTACAACAATCACGTTGCCTGAACTAGCCCTCACAATACCAGTCTGGTATTTATTCCCCAAGACCATGCCAGCTAGCACTGGTTACACTGCGACAGGGTGTTCCCTATCCCTCCTGAGGGCAATAAGACACCCCATATGACACCTACCTAGGTTTCACCTATGCCACAAGTAGTGACGATACCAACACCAGCTAAACCAAAACCAATGGATAATAAGAAAGGAAAAAAGATGGAAGCCCCAAGCACTTCCTCCTCTAAGACACCTCAACCTTGCACATTGTGTGAAGCCTAGGGCACCCCACTGATAAGCGACCCAAATTAGAGAGGCTAAAATACCTACTACATGCCCCAAAAATGCTTGTAAACTATCTAACCTCTAGTGAGAAGAAGAATTTACCCACGCATTATAAAGAATTATGCACCAATCATTCATGTGCCATTTGCGTCGAGTACGGGAATTATACCCATAGTTGCCCCGAAGTGCCTCGATACAAAGATGTGTTAGTAACACTCACTCAACCCAGTTCCCCATTACTCTCTATAGAGGATGGCTCCACTATGCCGTAACTAAAGAAGCCTCTTGCTCTTCTCATCCGACTGGTACATCAACCTCCACCCACTGTCAGAGGAGCCCTCAACATGCAAATAACATTTAGAACATTTAATCAACCAATGCCCTGACTTACAAGAATTTAACTGATTATATCCAGTTCCTCATGTCACCCAACCAACAATGTTGAGGTACAAGCATCACACTTTCCAAATTTGCGCTGACAACCTTCATGTTCAACACTATCCACATCTTACTCGATTTCGTCCAATTTTAGGATTCATGCGGCGAGTTATCGTAGAGAATCCATATTTTCCCAAAGCACAGACCCAACCATCAAGAAATTCACCGCCCCCCGGGAATGAAGGATCAAGGTCCATTCTATGTGTATTCGAGGAAAAGTGACTCCCAACAATATTGCATAACCATCAATATGTGAGCCCCCTTCAACACCACCAAAACAGATTAGACCTTCCATATGGTAACCAGGCATCAACACCTAGAACCATAAGACTAGTATGCAGAATATGTATCGCTACTACTCATGCCAATGAAGCCTACCCTATGTTACACACATTTCAGCAGCTTAGGATTCAACACCAACGTCCCATGGAAGAAACTTTCTCTAGCTCCCCGTACACCAACAAGAGAGAGAGAACTTCCTCTTAAGACACAACAACCACCTATAACTGAGATTCTACCACCACCCAATGATGAAAATACACAACATCATATAAAATTTATTTCCTCTTCCATAGGAACCAAGATCCGTGCAATCTTCTCATCATTTATTGGTGTTGAGACTGCAAAGTCTACTACAATGGTAGTACCACCTCCGACAGTGCAAAACCATCCAATATGCACCTTTTCAACCTCTCTACGTTCTACAACTTCAAGTGATGAGTCATATTCGTGTTTGTCCACCAGCACAACCAAATATACAACTCAAGAATTGGCCCACTCCCAGTCAACCTTGGATAATATTTTCCAATCGGATGGAGATATTATTGAGGCCATGATGGAACTCGAGTGTCCTTGGGATGCCATGCATCATCGTTCCTTATTATTACCCAAAGAAAAATTTTCCCCTAGCAACAAGCAAACCCCCGACATTTATGCCATTGAAACAAAAGACTTTCTCCCCCTAGGAAAAGTGGATTAGTTCAAAAACCCATCCCAACACCTGATGCATTTGAGGAATGGAACTTGTCCAATATATCACACACCATAAAAGTGAATATTACAAAAGATCCTGACAAAACCGAGGAAATCTCCCTGGGGCAGCATTCTCCCCTGAAGAAATAGTTGCATACACATCCCTATTCCAAGAATATAGAGATATTTTTTCATGGGACTACTCAGAGATGTCAGGAATTAGTCCCACAATCATGAAACATCATATTGACACATGGCCAGACGCTCACCCTGTCTGCCAGAAAAAACGCAGTTGACTCCTTCTAAAGATGTGTAAGCAAGAAATCGATAAGCTTCACAAAGCTAGACTTATCTACCCAATTGATTACACATCTTGAGTTTCCAATCCTGTACCTGTCATGAAAAAATAGGGCACCATTCGCGTTTGTTCTAATTTTAGGGACCTAAACAAAGCATGTTCTAAAGATAATTACCCAACACCATTCATCGATCAAGTCATCAATTCTTGTGCCAAAAATGAGGCCTTATCATTTATGGATGGGTTTCAAGGTAAAACCAAATCCAGATCCGTCATATGGATTAGTACAAAACAACATTCACCACCTGTTGGGGGACATTCACATACCAAGTTATGCCCTTTGGTCTAAAAAACGTTGGTGCCACTTTCTAGCAGGCCATGAACTACATCTTCCACGATATAGCTCACCTCATTCTCACATATCTGGATGATCTCATAGTAGATCCCCTAAAAGTCCAGGCCATCAAAGAGGTACCTCCCCCCAAAAAAATTAAAGAAGTTACAAAGGTTACAAGGTAAATCCAACTTCTTACGCCATTTTGTACCATATGACGCCACATGAGCATAAGGTTTTCTACTTCTCCTTTGTCAAGACATCACTTTCCAATGGGATGATAAAGCTCAAAAATAATTTGACACCTTGAAGGATGCCTTATCCCAAGAACCATTGATTAGCCCCCTGACCATAACAAAGATTATACCTAGGGAATATTTTAAGAAACCCCCCAAATTTATATGTATAATAAATGGGTGAATCCCCATGGTATATATAAAAATGTATAGGCTATTTTTTCATTGATATAATATACATATATAATTATTTGGCGATCTTTCACTGATTTATAAAAAAAAAAAATCTTGGAGAATTGTTCACTAGGTTATATGGTATTGCAAATTCTTGGTTAATCTTCTAAAAAAATAGAAAACATTGTAAAATATTGGTGATTCCTTGATAATGTATAAAAATATATATAATAATAAGAAAAATATTTAGTTAAATTATAATATACTTGTTTTCCGTGTTTTGGAAATGAAAATTCACGAGTAATGTTACTCTAGGTTCTTATTATACATTACCGAAAACCTTTTTGCATGATTTTACCATGTTTTACCATAAAGGTCTTATCACATCCCAAGGGTAAACTAGTTGGAAATGCACACCCAAAGGCAAGTGATGTTGAACTAAAGAAATTATTTTGCTTAAACTTGGTCATGATGCAACTAGATAACTCAATCATATTTAATGTAATTCATATTCTATAGGCTTCACATGAAAATAAGGTCTATGAATAGCTATATAAAAGTCATGAATATTTACATCAAATTATTTTGTTTTCTCATACAAAACTTTTATAATAGGTAGATACTTCTCCAATTCCCCGAGTTCAAATAAACCAACAACTTTAAAATATAATGCTCCCTTGTCATATGTAGGTTTTTCACCTAATTTTTGGATCATAACTATTGTAGTAGTTGTTGCACTTTATTCTACAATTGAGAACCCTAATAATGTTGAATTGGTAAACAATTATTTGAAATCACAAAATGAAAAATGAAAATGAATGGAAGATAAATATGTATTGAAACTTAATTTCCTACACGATGAAAAAAGAAAGAAGGTAATAACACAAACTCATTAAAAGACTACAGTTGGTGAGTTAAAAAATATAAAAAATAGTCTTTGCATGTTCATTACTTGGAAAAATATGTCACAAAATAATCATCATCAAGGGATTTTTCAGTTCAATAATGGTAGTGCACAAAACAATCTATCGTTCTCATCTAATAACATGTGATGTTTTTTTTGTATTGGTATCAAAGTATAATTGCATTAGATGATTGCCTCAGGGCTCTGGACCTGTTTCTATTTTTTGGACCCAGTTTAGAGTTGAGATCAGGTCCATTTTGCAAGGGGAAGTGGGGTCCAAGGTGGGTCCCTGTATGGGGCCTGGGCTTTCCGTGAAACCATGGACACAAAACCCCAAAACCTTATTTTGTTTATCGCGCGGGACATGGCTGATATTTGGTTTTATGGAAGATGCATGCGATTCCACTCAGGGGGCAACACGTGGCAATGAGAGGTGAGAGAAAACCGCTCTCATCATGCAATTAACCTCCGTGCTTCTCATCCGTGCGATATCCCCGCTGGCCGTTGGATCAGGACTTTGCTTTCAATGGCTGGGATTGGTTGTGTTGGTTACACGTTTGTGGGTCCCTTTGTGGGTCACTTTGCTTGTTGGTGGGTTGATTGGGGTTATGTTTTCAACGGCAAGGATTGGTTCCTGCCTGTTGCCTGAGGGTGTTGAACCCGTTTTGTTTAGTGGAATTTTTATTGTCGCCATCGTGTCCGTCTAGTGGATGCAGTAGAAATTACTATGTGCTATTTGTAAGAATATTGTAAGCTTCGTTCCCTGGTTTTTTGCCACCCCTGCTGTCTGGGGCACTTTGTATATTTTGTAATTTGATAAGATTAATAGAAGGTTCGTCTCTTACTTATCAAAAAAAAAAATTGCATTAGATGAATGTTAGTCTCATGATAATAGGACTCCTATGTTAAACACATAGGATCCTAGAGCATAGAGCATTTTTCTCTTCAATTAACTAAGTAGATCTCGTTTTCCTTTCTTAACAAAACATAAGTATATTCAAAGAAAATATAAAATAAACATAGTATATTCTAAAAGGTGAAGATTATTATGTGACACCACAAAGTGAAAGGAAAAAAAATCTTTCCTTAAATAATCAAATATATAAAGAAAATAATTTATCTTTTATGGCTCAAATTTCTCGTAATGTCTACATTATTCTTTATATGATTTAAAGATCTTTTCCATTCCTTGGAACCCATTTTATTCTTTCATGGTTAACTCCTTTCCATTACCTTTATATTATATTTTCATTACTAAACTCACTTCATATTTTAATTCTTTATTTTTCCTTGATGATGGGTGGAGTGTCCACTCGAATATTGAACATTTCAAATATTAACACACAATTAATTCCAAAAACAAATATAAAAAATGGTTAAAAATGTTGATGATGAAGTGGCCTATGATAGAGCTTGTGAAAAGGATAAAGATGATATGATTCTTGTCAATAGGTTAATTAAGGGATCATGTGAGTTCCCATGAGACATCAACTGGTCAAGTAACGTTAGGAATGCTGAAGGAAACTATCCAGTTATGAAAATTAATCATGTGACAACATATATAACTTGAAATGATTGGAGTAAGGATTCCTTTAGGCATAATTTATATATTCATTTATTTTCTTATGATGGAATTCATGTATGACAATGATACCTAGGTGGGATATAATGAAGGAAGAAGCTTTTCATATGGAAAGATTGTTATAATCCTTTTGATTCAACCATGAATTAGTATCTCATGATTGAGTCACATGACAACCAGTGAATAGGTAACATAATCATGTTATGAATTTGTATAAAAAATGAAAGTGAATGCCAATATAGCTAATGTGTGAGACCATATTGTTGATGGATATGGAAGGATATAATATTGCACAAGTGTCCAATTGTCTCTGTGCTTATATTGGTGTTGTAGACTTTAACCTTCTTGCAAATAGTGAGGAGCACCTATAGAAGAGAGGGTTCCTAAGGTAATATAGAGTAGAGAAGCGAATTTATTTGTAGTATTCATAAGGTATAGATGAGAGGTGACTAGATGATGGGTTGAGGTATTGGCTAGACCTTAAAACTGATGATGGTGGAATACATGGTATAGAAATGTAGTATTTTGATATCAAGCGACAAACATAGATTGAGTAGATGTGATCATGAGTATTGGCACATTGGTTTATTGGAATAAGTATTTAGTTGCATCTTGTAATAGTAGGTATGTTAAGTAACCCATGTACATTGAATCATAGTTCCATTTCATTGAGTATGATTAACAACTAAAATTGATTACATTATTACATTATTAGTTTATTAATATTATTCTGAGAACACCTCATGGATGGTAGTAAATATTGAAAGAAAGGATTATATGCATAGATACTCACTTTTATTTGGTTGATTGAAAAGTTTAGGTTGTAGGTAGAATGGTCTCAAATATGAAAATGAGTGTAATTTTGTAAGAAAGATTAGGTGCTACAACACACAAGAGCCAAACACTATGAGAAGGAATCTCATACTTATGAAATATGATATTATCTATGAATTAGACTTGGAATTTATAAGTTGTATTATTATGAATATACCTATGTTAAATGTATGTGTACGATACATGGTAGATAATTTCTATTGAAGATGGAAACTGTCGAAGAAAGGCCATTGTTAGGAAAAAGGAACCATGTGATTGCCACACGTTATATACTAATAGTGGATCTCTAGTAGTAAGTTAGTGATCTCCTTACACGAGAAATCCATGACAAGATGGATCACCTAAGGGATTGTTTAGTAGAGAAGGGGACATATAAGCCTAAAGGGTGAGTGTATCAAGGAGGAGGAAACTTAAATGTTCATGTGGGATGGTGGCTAGAATCTTATCCGTGAGTTAGAAAGGATAATGAAATTAATTATTTCCTATGGAGGCCATTATATGGGATAGATGCATATCCATAGAGATAAGTATTAAATAAAAAATACATACATATATTTGAATAGATGCTTACATCATGGAATTGAGAAATCTTGTGCATAAGATAAGTGTTTCTTGATAATTTCTATAATATGTATGCTTAATTGATTACTAATGTAGGAATATGTTGGAATGTTGAAGTCTGGTGGTATATCAAGATAGTGAATGTGATGGCACTGCAAATACAACTGAAGAATGAGGAACGTAAGTGTTTTTAATGAGAATAGAATATTTATGATTGTGTTATTCAAAGGGGGATATGATAGAATGTCCAAGTATTGAATCCCATTGATTAACAATACTTAATTATGATTAAATGTTCAATTTCGTTTAGCATGTATATTTTATTTACCTTGCTTTATTTACACCACAAGGAAGAAATTTTATGGTAGATTGAATAATGTAAGTATTATCTTTCTTGAATTTAATAAAATAATAGAGCTACCTGAGATAGGAGCACATAAAAAAGGGGTTATGATAACCGGAAATGGGAAAGGTGAGAGGGTACTAGTGGGTTCTACATGCTAAATAATCCTTAGTTTTCCATTTTTCCAAACTTTGCTTTGTTTCCTTCATCACCACCTTCCTTCATAAAAATCTAGAAACCTTAACTACGAATCATGGAACGCATGTGGTGGTTGTGGATATGTACACCTTCCACAATTACGAAATCAAGGCGATAAGTACCTTCATCATGGGAATTGTGAGAGGAGTGGTAAAACCTAGATTTTCTCACATTTTCTTTGAAAAAAATCATGTCCCCACAATAAGGGGGAAAATGAGGTCTCATGGGGTGTTGGGGACAAGGTGATTTTTTTATTCATTCATTCATCATTATACCCCCCACACATGTGGTTGATAGGGAGGGAACAAAATCACGATTGGATGTAGGAAATTGATTGTAGAGAGGCAATGATTCAAGCAGTCTTAGAGGCATGTATGTGAATAGTTGTAGGGAAGAAGGAATGATTCATTATTGTTCATTATTAGACTAAGAAAAGCAACATAGTACAATAAAATGATCACCTAAATTACATAATTAATTTTGGTTCTAAGGTGAATGGTGGAGGCCATTTCACATTCACGTGAATGGTGTGGGACCATTATGAAATCATGCAAATAACATTGAAGAGAGGTGCATGGGACTAGACATAATATAGAAGGAAAATCATATGGAAGAAAAGTAGGTTATAAGAGAGAAATAAATAGAGTGCAAGGTAAATTCATTCTCTCTTGGTTCATACTAGGATATTGATCAAGGAATTGTAGAGACCATTTTGAATTCATGTGATGAGAACTATAGAAATATGCATAGATTATGAAAATAGATAAGGAAGAGATTAAAATGGTTAGAATATAATTCCTTGGAAAAGAAGCGAATTCTAGAGAGGGAGAACATAGAGAGATTCAAAAATTAGGTTAGAAAGGGATATGGGAAATATATCAAGCTATGTGATGGAAAAACCATGGATATAATCTAAGTAGGAAAGCATAGTGTGGGTTGAATGACCAAGAAAGAAAGCCTTTAAACTTGAAAAAGGTCAAGAAATAAGTAAATGTTTTTGGAGTTAATGGATAGTATCTAGACCCTCTATGCACACATAAAGGGAGAGCTCATAGAATTTTGAAGGAATATTGAGTGGATAAGGAAGGCATTCTCCTTTTTCTATGTAATGAAAGCAATGTGTCACCAAAATAGTTGTGTTGTTCCAAGAAAAGCAATTAGTGGTGAGGCAATGGGATAGGTAATCTTTTGTCCTAAGATAGAATTATTTCCATAAAAATGTTCTAATTTTCCTTAGTGGTATCATAGCCTCAATTGGGGTGGCCCAATATAAAAATAATAAGCGCAATAGAGTGTATGGTTGGGTGGAACATTTATCTGCCTAAGTTAATGTTGCCCTTCAACTTTCATATAGATAATTTTTTCCTTTTGTTTGTTTATTCAACTAATCAATACAATGCACTTTGCTAGAGTATTTTGGTGTTTAAATGTTGAATGTTGAATATTGCTATAGGTTTACTATTTCTTCATAATGGGAAATCAATGTTATATGTGGCAATGTAATTTTTGTAAATGGAATTTTATATGATGGTACAACATTTTTAATAAGTATCATTATCTCTCTTTATTTTTGGATGTGAGTGTGCCAGTAAACATCCATGACATTATAGCTTTTGATGAACATGATTAATACAATGCATTTTGATAGAGTATTTTAGTATTTAAATGTTGAATGTTGAACATTGCTATAGGTTTACTATTTCTTCATAATGGGAAATCAATGTTATATGTGCCAATATAATTTTTGTAACTGGAATTTTATATGATGGTACAACATTTTTACTAAGTATCATTATCTCTATTTAATTTTGGATGTGAGTGTGCCAGTAAACATCCATAACGTTATAACTTGTGATGAACATGTTATGTGAATCAATATTTTGGTTATAGGATACCATTAGGGAATAACGAACTATGGATGGAACATATGCTTTCTTTGCTAATGTTATGCATGAAACTAGAGGTATATATTCTACCTCGTCTACTTAATCATACTCATTTACCTTGTAATTTTTTTTTATTAAAATAAGAACTCACTTGTTATGCACCAAACTAGAGGTAAAACAAATATAGACCATTTTCAATAATTTTTTTGATTAAAATTAATGTAACAAAAATTTAGATATAAAATATAATTGTGTAAGGGAAAATTCCAAAAGACATAGTTCCTCTATACCCCAGAGTTTTGAACATGAGGTTATCCATGAATATTTTGCTTTCTCCAAGTGCTTCTTGAGCATTTTAGATAAAAATCCATATGTACAATGCCTCAAATTCTTATTGAGAGTGATCACAATGATTGTTTTGTTTGCATGTATGTTTTCATCTGTGGGATATGAGGATCAACTCTTTAATTAGAAACTTAACTGCAGTACTTGGAACTAACAACAAATTTGTGCACACATGATCAAATCAGTGTACACGTACATGTTTGTGTTGGTTTAGATTGGATTTCAATCTTGGAGAGAGAGTATATAGGATTTTTTCGGGGGAGCAAGACAATCTTGTAGCTCCAAGGAAAACCTCTTTTACAGTGAACATTTTGACTAAAACATTTGCACACAGATCTGGAAACCTAATCAATTTGTAATATATATATATATATATATATATACTGCCTGTAATTTTTCATTGTTTAAATTATATTTTTTAATGTAAAAAATGAGTTCAATGTCTTCAAAATTTACTTGAGAACTTGGATTGTGTAAACTACATAGCTTAAACTTGCAATTCTAACACATCTTTGCTTGATTTCAAACAAAATTGACCAAAAAAATTGCTTTATATAATAAATATATAGTTTTTTTAATCATATATAATATATACACATTTAAATATTTTTCTTGAAATATTTTATCTATGGAATACATTTTCCACATTAAAATGAGTTTTTTATTATTAATATATTTTTGAATACATTTCAATATTAATTAGCCCTCCATATTAAAAGAAAAATATTTATTAGTCACATTGAATATTTTATTATTAATTATATGTTTTTAAATGTTGCATTTTAATTTGATATAATAATTAAATAAAATACATATATCCTTGAACTCTTTTACTTTTAATTACACCTCTTACAACATTGAAATATTTGATTATGATGTCATTTACGCTCTCTCCATTTACATATGCATGAAGTTGAGATTGAAATAAATCATTGGACATGCATATTTAAAAAAAATTGTTTGAGTCATGTACTAAAATATTTTAAAAAAGTTTTTAAGTCAGGTACTCCAATAGTTTTAGAAAGTACAAGAATTATACAATTTGTTGTACTCAAAAGTATAACCTTTTTATCATTATTTTTAGTTACTTTATTTCTCTATAACATTGGTATAAGATTATGATATGCATGAAGTTGAGACTGAAATAAATTATTCAACATGCATGTTTAAAAACATTATTTGAGTCATTTACTAAAGTATTTTTAAAAAGTTTTTTAAGTCAAGTACTGAAGTAGTTTTAGAAAGTATAATAATTATACAATTTGTTGTACTCAAAAGTATAACCTTTTTATTATTATTTTTAGTTACTTTATTTCTCCATAAAATTGGTATAATATTATGATATGCATGAAGTTGAGATTGAAATAAATTATTCGACATGCATATTTAAAAACATTATTTGAGTCATGTACTAAAATATTTTTAAAAAGTTTTTTAAGTCAAGTACTGAAATAGTTTTAGAAAGTATAAGAATTATACAATTTGTTGTACTCAAAAGTATAACCTTTTTATCATTATTTTTAGTTACCTTATTTCTCTATAGAATTGGTATAAGATTATGATATCCATGAAGTTGAGAATGAAATAAGTTATTCGACATGCATATTTAAAAACATTATTTGAGTCATGTACTAAATATTTTTAAAAAGTTTTTTAATTCAAGTACTCAAATAGTCTTAGAAAGTATAAGAATTATACAATTTGTTGTACTCAAAAGTATAACTTTTTATTTTTATTTTTTAGTTACTTTATTTCTCTAAAAAAATGGTATAAGATTATGATAGTGTTATGCAATATATGGACATTGAAATATTTTATTTATGGTTGAGAGTAAGAGTATAACATGTATATTCATTTTCTTTTTATAGCCCACATTTTTTATTTACAGTGAAAATTTTGACCAAAAAATTTGCACACAATAGATTTAATCGTCTAGAAACCTTATATCTATCTATCTATATATATATATATATATATATATATATATCACATGTAATTTTTCATTTTTTAAATTATATTTTTGAATGAATAAAATGGATTCAATGTCTTCAAAATTTAAAGTGAAAAAAATGACTAAAACATTTGCGTAGGATAAATTTAATCCCTCTAGAAACCTAATGGATTGGTAACTAACGCACACACACCACATGTAATTTTTTAATGCCTTCAATTTTTTTAATGCCTTCAAAATGTTAAATATCTCTCCTCTTCATGGCTACCATATATATGAATAGGATGTCAATGATTATTGATGTCTATGGGAACCTAGTAAATAAAAATTGCATTGCATCTATGTATATAAAATCGCTCAAAATATCTCTTGCATCTTCATCTTGCTAATTAAATTTATTTGAAGTAAATAGTTTCAAATTTATTATTCACTTCTTAAATTCTCATTTTAATACAACCTTTGTCGTTTCAATCTTGAAAATTTTGATGACATTCCTTGTTTTGATAATCCATCTATTTTTAATATATCTAGTTTTTTTTTTAATAAGATGTCTTCAGACATCCACTCAACAGTCCTTGTTTTTATAATACATCTATTTTAAATATATCTGGTTATTTTTTTTTTAATAAGATGTCTTCAAACATCCATTCAATTGTGTTACAACTGATTTTTTCAAATGGCCAAAACCTTACTATTCCAAGAATAACAACAAATACTTTATCAATTCCTAGTAGAAACGTAATCGATAAAATTTAAACAATTTTAGAGAAATTTGATTTTTAATAGAGTGTCTTCTAGCAAACGGTCTTTTGGTAGAGTTTTTCAAACTATCAGCACCTTGGTATTCAAATAGTAACGAATAATTTATCATTTCTTTGTAGAAACATAATTTACATGGAGTGTACATTTAAGATAAGGGTAAGTAAAAAAATAAACAATGGAATTTGGGTTGTATTGATTTTGGAATGTAAGGGATTACTTTTTTTGAATACAGATTTTTAAATTTTTCATAGATGTTGACTTAACGATGGGTGGAAGCTGAAAAACAAGAATCAAACATCCATTAAAACATAGACTTACCTATACCATTGTACATTGATTCTTGACTTATTAATTCAAATCTTACTACTTTGCGAACAACCCTGTACCATTATTCTCAATCTTGACTTCTTAATTCAACTTTTACAACTTTGCGAACAACCCTCGTATATGATTATGACTAAACAGATGCAAACTTGGAAGATGGAAAGAGCACTATTCAATCTTTAAATAGACATGAAAATAAGAGACTTGAATTTTTAAATAAAAATGAATTAAAATAAGAGACTTGAATTTTTAAATAAAAATGAATTATTCTTTTGTGACCATTTGTTCAAAAAATTGAGGGTCATTTTCTCAAAATTAATCCCAATACCATGAAAGATGGGCAAAATGTTTTTTATTTTTATTTTTTCTACACCATATGGAGAGGGCGAAAGAAATATCATAAATACATATTCTTGAAAATTAGGGCGAATGTAATGTTGTAACTCCTAATTTCAAGGGCTAAATTTACTTTTTCTACCCGCTCCCTTAAAATTAGGTGGGCTAACCTCCATACCAAATTTCTTTAAATAAATTTGAGGTGATTTGTAACAATGTACTATGATACAAAATATTTTCCCAATAAAAATTTAAAACCCCTTAATTTCACCCAAGGGCAAAAATTCGCCCCTCAAATTTTCCATGGCAAGGGATTGAAACCTCAACCTAGAAAATCCAGATGAAATACATTGTGTCCCATTGGTATAAACTTATTTTCCATTATCTACTTTTTCTAAGGTGTTCGATAAAATTTGATAAAGTTAATTACAGGGCTCTAAGGCTACAAGCCCAAAAGTTTTCTATCTCAAATGGCCAATGTTATTGGAAGGACCTAGTGGGGATTTTACTCCTATGCTTGGTTGAAGAATAAATCCACAAAGTGATTGATGAATTCCATAATTGCGTTTGTGGAGGACACTACATCTGGAGAGCTATAGCCCACAAAATCCTCAAGGCGGAATTTTATTGTCCTAAGTTGTTCAATGAGGTGCATAACTACGTCTGGGCCTGTGAGAAGTGCCAAAGGTTTGAAAAAAAGGATAAGTTAGCACCTTTTCCTTTAATCCTTATTTTTTTTTGAAGAACCTTTCAGGCAGTGGGGGTCGGACTTCATTGTGTAAATACATTCACCTTCCAGTGGTCAACACAAGTGGATACTCACAACTACTGATTACTTCACTAAGTGGGTAGAAGTGGCGCTAGCCAGAAATGCAATAGATGCAGTAGTTATTAAGTTCATGGAGGAAAAAATCCTTGCCAGGTTTGGCTACCCCAAGAATATTGTCACTGACATTGCTTAGGTGTTCAGATCATCCAAGTTTATTGACTTTTTCCAAAAATATAACATCATAGTGGGTCATTCTATCACCTATTATCCACAAGGAAATAGATTAACTAAAACTTCAAATAAAACTTTGGTAAGGATTCTAAAGAAGACAATATCAAAAAATCAAAAGAACTAGGATTCACAACTAAACTTTTCCCTATGGGACAACAAAGATACCTCGAGGAAAAATCTACGTATTTCTTGAGGTGAGTGAGCTCCGGCTAAGGGAGGACACTGGGGGACACCTCTACGCGATTCTGGAGGCTAAGGGAGGCTAGGTTCTCCGTGAATTATGGGGTTCCAATAGGAAAGGGGAAAAGATTGAGGACTGAAAGTGTGAGGTGTGTAGTTCAAGTCAACCTGGGAGGAACTACTGCGCAATTCTAGGGGTCAATGAAGGTTGCTAAGTTCTAAAATTGCACAATACAACTACCCTGGAGGATAGTGACTTCACACCATTGTTGAGCCTCAAAACTGCCCTTTCCTTAGCAACTTTTCTCATCCCTTATTCTTTGTTTTTCCATGAAGAAAATGCATCCCTATCATCAATAACCAGTATACATTGCCTTAAGGAGAACATTTTAGGGATTTACATGTTATGATTTTATGTTTTTTTGTTTGAATAATTTTTTGTCTTTTAGCTACGGAACGCAGCCTATTTTGCAGCTAATCGATTGTTCCATAGCTACTTCCATGCTTTTACAGGTTCCAGGTGTCAGAAGGAGAAAATAACTACATGGGCATCATGGAAAACATCATGACATGGATCATGTACTATTCACCTAGCCCAAGTCGAAAAGAAAGATGGTACAAGACTCCGGTCAAAGGAGAAGTCAAACATAGAGACCTAAGGCAAATAGGACTTTGTTTTGTACACGTTTCACAGTGATGGGATCCGAAACAACTTCCTGAACCCATGGACTTCAACAGCCATCTGTGCAACCGAATCCAACAACCATCACCTTAGATTTATGTCTCCAGCAACCGAGGAAGAGAATTCCGTGTGCCTGTCTGCTACATGTTTTTGGCTGTAGCTTATTTTTCTCCATAAACAGTTGTATAATTTCTCTATAAATACCTGTGTAAAGAACGCAGAACTAGTTCTAATTTTCCTGATGTATTAAGCTCAGACTACTGCTCTGTAATTTTGAAAACTCATTTACTGTGTTTTTTTTAATATGAAGACCACAAGTTTCATGGATATCTAAAAGTGTTTTTTGGAGTTTTGATTAAGTACGCATAACCTGAGCAGCTGCAGAGGGCCCCTGCGCTGACTAAGGTTTCATTTCATTTTGTTTTGTCTTTTATAGTTGAACTGTAAATTCATTGTTTCTTCCATAATGTTTATAACCATTTACTAACCTTGTTTATAATGTAGTCTTTATCATTTTCTTACTAACGCAGAATAGCTTCTTTCAAAACAGAATAGTTCTTTTTTCTTTCTAGTTTCTTATCAGTAGTTACAAGTTGAATTCAGTAGTGTAGAGTAGTTTGTTTCATTAGTCTCTAGGTTTTCAATTAAACTGAACAGTGCCATTACTGTTCTTGCCATTTTATTACTAGTTTAGTGACTCATGGTGTAGGTGAATGTTTCTAAAAAGTCCTTCTAGTTGATGATTAATCTTAAACTAAGTGGTTGAATACTTCATTTATGCAATGAGGCTTTTTATGCATTTTTTGCATTTATTTTCTCTTAGAATAATGAAGTACAGAATTCCTCAAAATGTCATCCCAAGGAAGTTTGTCTTCCAAAATTGAGAGGCAGAGTAACTAAGTATTTCATTTAGTTTTGTTGCAATTTTACTTTTAGTTTTTCATTAAGTTTTGTTTTTGCAATAGACTAAATAGTAGTTGTAATCTCACTTTCAGTTTCAGTATTTCATTTTAGTTTTGTTTCCATAATAGATAGTTGTTATTTTATTGTCAGTTTTAGTATTTCATTTTAGTTTTGTTTCCATAATAGATAGTTGCAATTTCACTTTCAGTTTTAGTATTTCATTTAGTCTTGTTTCTATAATTGATTAGACAGTAGTTGCAATTTCACTTTTAAGTTCTTTTAGTTCATGATTTGGAAACAATGATAAGAGCAGAAATAGAAACTCTGTTTTCATTTCTTGATTAAACTTTACTTCCAAATCTTGCTTAAAGCACTTTTAGTCCTCATTTCATTTCTTTAGATTCTTAGCAGAAGTAGATTTAAGATTTTGTTAAGTACATTTTAAATCATTAGGGATTAAAGGATCAAAAAACCCCAAAAAAACATAAAACTAAAAAACACTAAAGTAAGAAGGGTTTTTTAGCACATATAGTGCACTACACTTCATCAGTTTACGATACCTGGATTGATAATTTATGTAGAGCAATTTAGGACACTAAATTGACCAAACATTTTGGCATCGTTGCCAGAGAAGTGTAACTAGGTAGCCTTATTTCTTACATTTGAAAAAAAAATAAAAAAAAAACAATGGCATGCATAGACAAAGAGACTCTAGGGGTAGATTTATAGCTAGGGGCAGAATTTCGATTCCTACAACACCACCTACTCCACCAAGAGTTAGAAAAGGCACACCTCCATCCCAGACTCATACTCCCAGCCATAGGATTCCTGGAATTCAAGGGGCAGAAACTCAATTAGAATATTCTCCTACTTCATCTACCAAAACAGTCCTAGGAGACAAAATTTTGAATCTCCAATAGCAGGGATAACCTTTTTCACCTCCACAGGAGAGCCTATTGTAGTTGAAGAATTAGGAATACCTAGTGAGGAAGAAGAAGTAGAAACTCTCTCCCATAGTCCATTAATAGAAGAACCAGAGGAGGAGGGAATAACCTTGCAGGTTGAGCCCTATACTGACTCTGAAGAAACTATAATGGCAGAAGAAGAACAAGATGGAGAATTCTCACTGTTTGGAGGAGGGGGTAGAGGGAGAGGTAAAGGAAACAATGGAGGAGGTAGAGGAAACAATGGAGGAGGCAGAAGAAATAGGGAAGTAGATAACTCATTTGGATTCCCTATAGTGGATGAGGGAACACATACCACAATGAAAAATATCTCACCATCTGTCATCCCAAACTTCTATGGGTTGAGAAGTGAGGACCCTGAAACATTTTTATTTGAGTTTGAAGTCTTGTGTAGAACTTATGACTATCTAGAAGACTCTCAAAAACTCAAATTGTTTCCTTCAACACTAAAAGGGTTTGCTTTGAAATGGTTCATGGGGTTAGTCACTTAATCCATCAGAACATGGAATGACATGAAAAAGGAATTTTTGGATAGATACTTGGATTATTGTATGCCTACCAATCATAAAGATGAGGTGTTCAAAATGATGCAAAGAGAGGATGAAAACTTAGAAGATTTGATTGAGAGATTCAATTATAATTTGGAAAGAGAAAAGATGAACAATTTGGATGAAGAAACTTTGAAAGCTCTTTTGTTAAAGGCCATTAGAGATGAGTGGATAGATATCCTTAACATGATGGGGAAGGGAGATATCGCTCAACTTCCATTGAGTGACATAGGAGAACTGTGTGTTCATCTCTCAAGAGGGAAATCTAAAACAGGGAGAGGGCTGAGAGATCCTTCTCTTGTTAGAGCAAACAAATCTGCAACTGGATCTGTAAGTAGCGCAAAAATTGGCAATATGCTTGATGAATTTAAAATTGACATTCTAGGGAGCCTTAGTGAGCAACTAGACACCCTTAAAATTCAAAACAAGAAGAAAACAAAGGTTGATGCTTTAGCCATGTTTTGTTGAAAATGTAGAAAGAAACATTCTCTAAGAGAATGTCCTTTAGATGCAAAAATTGTAGAAACTTGTATGATTTGTTCAGAAAGTCATGAGACCAAGGGTTGTCCCTCAATCCCAGGTCTTAAGGCCGTCTTTCAAGAGGAAACAGTCCCAAATTCTGCAGAATCTCTTTGTTTCGTTGTAAGAAGACCTTGGCAGGGGCCACAAAATCAGGGATTTAACAATCCAATGTGTCTTTAGCCCCCACCAAACTAGAATTCTTGGCAGCAACCTTGGCCTCAACCTCAATCTCAGTATCAATCTCAACCGTGGGCACAAGGGGTACAAAATCCTTATGGGAGATTTGCTCAATATTATCAATATCCTCCATCCTATCAGAATTATCCTCCCCCACAAACTCAGCAACAAAATCAACAGCCACAACTTCAAAATCAAAATCCTCAACTTTCATTGCCATTTCCACAACAACCTCCACAACAAAGTCAAAATCCTCAACTCTTACTGCCATTTCAGCAGAAACCAAATCAGCTACCTACCCAACCATTACTAAACCCCAATAATAAAAACCCTCAGAATGCTTACATGGTAGAAGGACAAAAATTTCCAACTTACATGATTACTCCTCTAGATCTTAATGATGTTCAACTAAGATCTGGTAGGATATTAGAAAAGGAAAGACCTTCTATAGTTATTCAAGAACAAGATACCTCTGAGGAAGACTCTCTAAAAGTCAATAAAAGTTTTGAGGGAACATCCCTCCAAAACCAAAACATTGAAAAATAAAAACAAAAAGAACCAATGAACACAACTCCTATCATTGAGAACCAGCATCGACTTCTACACCTCCTTTTCCTAGAGATTACAAATTGATAGAGGGGTAGAAAAACAGATCTTGTTGCCCAATTATGATTTTCTAGATGAATTGAAGAATGTCTATATCAAAATTCCTTTGTTACAAGCCATTAGAGAAATTCCAATTCTAGCCAAGATAATAAAGGAGTTGAGCATCAAAAGACCAGGAAGAAAATCAAAAGAAACAAAAACAATTCACCTGGTAGGAAAGATAGTAGACATAATGATGCGAAAAATTGCCATACAAAAATATCTGGATCCAGGAAGTCCAATTGTCAAGACACATATAAATGGAATTGAAATTCCAAATACATTGATTGACTTAGGGGAAACAATAAACATTATGAGTAGAAAAACTATGGAGTAGCTTAAACTTCCTAATCTTCTCTACACACCTACCTTACTGCAACTTGCAGATAGATGAGTAATCAAACCAGATGGTGTGCCAGAAGATATTTCAGCATCCTTGGATTCTTGGGAATATCATGTTTATTTCACGATCTTAACTCCCAAGAATAATTTAGGAGGACACCCACTCATATTAGGAAGACCTTGGCTGGCCACAGCTGATGCTTTTATTAGTTGTAGATCTGGTGACATGTATATTTGTGATGGTAATTCAACAAAGAAAATTACTCTGTATCCTCCAGCAAAAGCAATCACAGAAATAGATGACAAGGAATGGATTGATGATGAAGATGATATTCAACCTCTCTTTACTATGTTAGAAATTAGTGAAGATAGTAAAATTTTGAATACATCTTCAGAATATGATCATGCACAATTTCAAGAAAAATCTAATGTTGAATACTTGTCATCTAGGTGGATGTCTCTCTATTCTATGGAAGAGTTTGGTAGCTCTACAATTGAAATTTTTCCAGGTAGGACATTGAACATAAACCAAAACTTGGAGAAACTACAATAAGAAGAGCTAACCAAAACATTACAAAAGCATTCTGCTGCATTTGCATGGGAGTACATCGACATGAAAGGTATTGATCCTAAGACTTGTATCCATCATATCTATATTGAGGAAAACAGTAGACCAATCATACAACCTCAGAGAAGAATGAATCCAAATCTTAGGGAAATTGTGAAAGAAGAGCTCCAAAAATTACTCAATGTAAACTTCATTTACCCAGTTTCAAATAGCCAATGGGTTTCTCCTTTGGTAATTGTGCCTAAAAAGAATGGTAAATGGAGGGTGCGCATTGATTACCGAGAATTGAATAAAGCAACCCTGAAAGATCATTTTCCTTTGCCCTTTATAAATCAAGTGTTAGATACATTCGCAGGTAAGAAGTATTTCTAATTCTTGGATGGTTTTAGTGGTTATAATCAAAGTCAGGTAGCACCTGAGGATTATGATAAAACCACATTTACTTGTCCATGGGGAACTTTTGCCTATCGAGTACTTCCTTTTGGGTTATGTAATGCACCTGCAACATTCCAAAGAGTAGTACTAGGAATTTTTTTTGATCTAATACATGATTGTGTAGAGGTATATATGGATGATTTTACAGTCTATGGAAACACGTTTGAAGAAGCTTTGGAAAATTTGGAAAAAGTTCTTAAAGTATGTAAAGAAACAAACCTTTCACTAAGCCATGAAAAATGCTTTATGATGTTTACAGAAGGTATTGTTTTAGGACATCACATTTTAGGAGATGGGATCAATGTTGACAAATCTAAAGTTGAAGTCATCTCTAAGTTATCAATTCCAAATTGCCAAAAGGATGTTAGAAGTTTTCTAGGATTTACAAGATATTATAGAAGGTTTATAGAAAACTTCACTAAAATAGCATCTCCACTCTTCAAATTGCTTACAAAAGATTGTGAATTCAAGTGGAATCCTGATTGCCAACTAGCATTTGAAACCTTGAAAGCAAAGATATCTGAAGCACCTATTTTAAGAGGTCCAAATTGGAAACTTCCTTGTTACACAAAATATTGTCACCATGACTATTTGCAGTCAGTATGGGTCTATCATCATTCATACTGTCCTCCTAAGCAAGTCTCAAACCTCAACTCTTCATGTCAAGCTTTGAAAATGAGAGAAAGACCTTAAAAGTCAATAAAGCTCTGGTTCCGCACTTTCTCTCACTGTTACCTACGGTCCCACACCCATTGTTCATGTTACCTGCGGACCTGCCCGCTCTGTCTCTAAAGGAGTGGGTGTGGACCCTTGTGAAAGTAAAAAATGTGCAAGTTTATTCTTAAAAACTCACTTGTGGTTAATTCTGGATGATTCTAGAAGGAATCTTGATGTGGCTGGTTCGCTCCTAGGTGGTTCATGCATCCCAAAACTGAAGGAGATAATCCCTTGATGAGAGGAGATTATCCCTTTGAAGGAGGGCTTTATCCCTTTGAAGGTGGACCTAGTAACTTCCCTCCATTGCACTATAAATTAAGGCATTGAGCTGGTTGCTAGGGAGGTTAGAAGCTAAACATTTTTGAGGGTAAATGCTGTTGGAATTGAAACTTCCTAGTTAAGCTTGAGAGGAGAGATTACATACCTTTTGGCTTCATTGGGAAGAGAGTGAAACTTGTCAAAGTAGAGGAGACTTCTTGCTGGACCCTGGGAGGAGCTTGTACAACATCAAGGCACCAAGGTTGTAAAGTTCTTCTTTGATTAAAGTTAATACAATCAGATTCATTTTTCTCAACAAATTGTCTTATGTGATTTGTTTCATGAATTCCTTGATCATCATGATAAATATGCTTTATTATATTGGCTTTTCAGGTGCTATTTAATTTGTGTGCTTGTTTGTGTTTGCAGATTCTTTACAAGGGAGTTCATTTGGATCAATGGAGTGAGGCTTCCACAAACTTGCATTGGACCCAAGGTAGGCCTAAAACACTTGTTTGCCTTTATTTATAAATTGCATATTTAGAGAAAGATAGAATTTGTTTGGTTTGCTTGTCGCTAGATATCATTAGATACCAGGGAGGTCGG